>CM065389.1:4450000-5007500 GCA_033060915.1 Euryodendron excelsum | reverse complement strand
ATCCCATAGTTCTATCGCCGTATCCAACAAGGATACACTTCTCTTCTTTGTCGTTTAACTTTGTCCTTTTTGCCTCTGGGATCTTGGTGTAGGCTATGGAGCCAAACACTCTAAGATGACTCATGCTAGGTTGGTAAGTACTCCAAGCTTCGTGTGGTATCTTTGTAGTAAGACTCTTGGTAGGACACCTATTAAGCAGATAGACTGCACACAACACCGCTTCTGCCCAGAATCTTTTGGGCATATTTTTATCCTTCAACATGTTGCTGGCCATGTTAAGAATAGTGCAGTTCTTCATCTCAGCTATGCCGTTCAGTTGGGGAGTGTAGGCTGGTGTGAACTGATTTTTAATTCCTTGTTGTCTAAGGAAATCTTCTACTGTATACTTTCCTCCTTGATCTGATCAGAGTGACTTGATGTGGTAGCCACTTTGCTTCTCCACAAGAGCTTTGAATTCTTTAAATCGGTCAAACGCTTCCGACTTCCTTTTCAGGAAGTAGACCCAAGTCTTCTTGCTGCAGTCATCGGTAAAGGTGAGGAAGTATCGATTCTGTCCATTTGAAATTGGTTTCAAAGGACCACATACGTCTGTGTGCACTAGCTGGAGTGGCATGGTAGATTTCCAATCAACTTGCTTTCCAAAGATGCTTCTATGTTGCTTGCTCAAAACACAGCTCTCACATATCTCATTCGGATGGTAAATGTTGGGTAAGCCGTACACCATCTTCTTGCTTCCCAATTGCTTCAAGCTTTCAAAATTTAGGTGTCCATACCTCAAATGCCATAGCCAGTCTTTGTTGTTGATGATTGCACTCAGACACTTTGATGTGTCGTGATGGATGGCGAGATAGAACATCCGATTCTTCACCATAGTGACTCAAATGACCAGCTTCCCTCGAACGTCTAAGATCAACATCTGCTTGTTTTTAAGGCTAATCTGGTAACCTTTCTCCACGAGCTGTCCTAGGCTTAAGATGTTGGTATTCATATTTGGCACATAGTAGATATTAGAGATGAAGTCGTGATCTCTACCCTTCCGCTTGATCAGAACATCGCCTCTCTCTCGGACTAGAACTTTAGAGAGACCACCGAATGATATCTCTCCTTGAACTTTCTCATCAAGTTCAGTGAACAGGTTCTTTCTGCCAGTCATGTGGTTGCTGGCTCTAGAGTCGAGGTACCAAACATCTTGGTCCTGGGTTGAGCTGTGGGTCATCGGTATCAACGATTCTTCGACAACTGGTTCGGCTTCTGCAAGATTAGCCTCCTCGCTAACCTTCTCTGTCAGTGGTCTTGACCAACACTCGTTGCTATAGTGCTTAAACTTATGTCAGTTATAGCACTTGATGTTTCTCTTGTCAATGGTTTGACGGTTATTGTAACCGTCTTTTCTTCCACGTCCTCTTCCTCTCGGGACATTGTTCTGTTGTCCACATTCTCCTCTAGTGAATGTTTGTCCGCCTCTAGATTCAGAATACCCGGATCTGCGAGATCCTCAACCTCGCCCTCGTCCTTGGTGTGATGTCCCCCTTTGCTCGTATCTCCCATCGGTCAAAGATAGTTTTGACTGTAGGGCCTGCTCCAGTGCTTTGTCATTACTTCTCCTGTTGACCTTCTGCTTGTGGGCTTGTAGTGATCCCGCAATCTCTTCTATCGACATGGTTTCCAGATCTTTGGTTTCTTCTAGAGTAACGGCTATGTAGTCAAATTTTGGATTCAAAGATCGCAAAATTTTCTCACATATTCTCATGTTTGCGAGAATCTCTCCATTCCTCCTTAGCTGGTTTGCAACTACCATTATGTGAGTATAATACTCGGCAATGGACTCAGCAGACTTCATTTGTAGGGATTCAAATTCACCGCGTAGGGTTTGGAGGCGAATCCTCTTTACTTTGTCAGCACCCTTGTATGTTTGGTGGAGAGTCTCCCAGACTTCATTGGACGTCTTAGCGGAGGCGATGATTTCGAACGTGGCCTCATCAAGGCTCTGGTAGATGATGGACTTGGCTTTGCAGTCCTTCTTTTGGTCGGCGCAGAGGATTGTTCTCTGAGCATCTGACATGGATGCCTCGGCTCCTTTGGATTGGGCTTCCTCATACCCATCTTCCACGATGTCCATGACACCTTGAGTGCCTAGTAGAGCTTTCATTTGGATGCACCAATTGTCCTAGTTCTCCTTTGTGTGCTTCGGGATGAGCACCTGTATAGTCTCGTTCGCCATTTGGTTTTGAATATCTCAAACAGTACTTTGGAGTTTGAATTTGGAATGTCACCGGAAATTAGATGGAGAGACGGACGGAGGATGGCCGGAGTGGTGATCGAAGAAGAGGAAGAGAACCTTAAGAGTTCTGATTTGGAAGATCTCTCGAAAGGCAACCACATAACATACTTTCTCTTGGCTCTAATACCATTGTTGGGCGGAAGAGAAGGTTCAACCACTTGTGGTGATTGAATTATAAACACTCAAATGTGTAAAACACAACCAAGATTCACTCTTTTATTCAACTCTAAATTTTAGAGAGAATTCTTTCTCTTTATTTCTCTCTCTAACTCACTTCTCCTCTTTCTTCTTGAATTGATACAATGATACAAATGACACTCCCTATTTATAGATACAAGCTAAGGTGTGAATATATGGTGTGAAAGGAACAAATTTCTTCTTCCATGTTAGGTACTCTTCAATAATGATAGGTATTTTTCAACCATGAATGTTATTTCTAGATGGTCAAGTTTACAATTTCAATTTTACTTTCCAACAACACCGAAGCTGAGAAGCTGACACAACCGGACAGTTAAGAAGAAGATTGCTATGCAAGAGTTGTAGGTAACATGAGCAATCCTTTGCTTAGGTTGACTGTTAGGTTTTAGTATTATTCGAGATTACATCATGGAAGATATTTTGACAGCACCCAATATAGAATCATAATATGATAGGGCCAATAATGATTACTAGTGTAATTAACATTAGAGCTGCTCCAAGTTTAGCCTTTTACGCTTTTATCTTGATTTATTACTTGCGTGTTTTCAAATTACACGATGAAGGCATTCCCAATAACCTCCCTTTCAGGATTAAGGATGGATTACTTCCATTACCAAATCAACGAACAAGTTCACAAACTTATAAAAACTTACTGATCAATTAGTAATAAAGAACGAAGAATGGTTACAATGACAAAATTTTGTCCCAACTGGACATTATTGAAAAAAAAAAGAAAAGATATTGAAAAGGTGCATGGGTAAGTTGCACCAATCTAGCTCAAACATACAGATAATAAAACAAGACTAATAAACTACAATCTCAGTTTAACATCTTTGGATTTGCAGTGCGTCCGTGGGGAGATCTGGTATCACGAAGTCGCTTCTCCTCGGAGAGTAGTTTGGCAAACCTGCGAGATAATAATTTTTTTTAATTTTAGAATTACAAAGATAATTAAGCAAATTCTATATGATACAAATCTGCAGAGAAAAATTTATACCTTCGGAGGGCTTCTTCATTAGTCTCTTGATCAGAAGGCACTACGAGTCCTGTCTCCAAATTTACCCTAGAAACTGGTTTCTTCAGTAATTCTTCGCCAACTTTGACAAGATCTTCTAAATTTTGCTTGGTAGCTACATCAACAGAGGATACTACCCCAGTTAATGAGTCATCCTGCAGTTTAATTCAATGGTTTCCATGTCAATGAGTTGAGGAAAAAATGGAGAACTTCTTTTGTTTTTGTTTTTGTTTTTTTTTTTTGAAAAGCGAAATATCATTAAAAACAAAGAGCACATATGAGAAGGAAGCCTACAAGACGTACCTCGATTCGCAGATAATTCTTTTCGGAGTGGAGGGCTTGAAAAATCACATTAAGGTGGAAGTCGACCATATCAGAACTCGCTTGGGTAAACACATCTATTAAGGGGGTGGAACCACCATTGGTTAACCAGCCCAGTAAACCCCATTTAGCTGCTCCATCTGCGTTGTATTTCTCCTCATTTTTGTGTGAGCCAGTTCCTAATGATATAACCAGAAGGCGACCATAGTCCATTTGCTTTATAGCAAAATAGTCTGAATTTCCGCGCATGATCTGCTTCGTTACCTCACCAATAGCAATTAAAGTCTGCAACATAAAATATAATAAAATAAGTGGAAATTCTCCTCAAAGAAAAATAGCTAAGAGTTGAAAGCTATTATTGATTGAAGTTGATAGATATACCGGATTATTTGCAGCTACACCACCATCAATTAGGTTGAATTCTCTCACTTTTCGAGCAGGATCCTCTGTTTCAAAAGAGTGGGCTGGAAGATAAGTTGGTGCTGCTGAGGTTGCAATGCATATATCTGAGAGTAACGCATCCAAGCTTGGCTTATTCTTCACCTAAACCATGAAATTAAATCGTCAGCGCTCAGTTCAATCCGAACAATCACTTTGAATATCAGTGCTGAAATTATCAGTTACAAAGAGATGAAAATAAACCTCGTAGGAGGAAAAGATGTTTGGTTGGAGTCTCTTAATATCGAAAGTTGGAATTGCAATATTAGTCAACGCCTGGTGTAATCGTGTCTTTCCAAGCTTTTCCTTAACAAGGTTGTGGAGATACTTCCCGTCATATTTTGGTCCTGATAAGGCTTTGATTATCTTTGTAGTTTGAGGAAATGGAGAGCTGTTTGTTTAAAAAGTTCAAACATGTTAATAACCATACCATATATATATAGCATCATCGTAATTGAACTATAAAGCTCGTTACTCGAAGTTATTACCTGACTTGTGGGAATATTTTAGGGCAATTATCAAGGTAGAAGTCTTTAATATCTTTAGCAGCAAACAAGGGGCGGTTCTTTTCATTCGGGGCTGTAAGCATGGCAGTCACAAGGCCACCGGTGCTTGTTCCTGAAATCACATCAAAGTAGTCTGCAAGTCTTGCATCTTCACCATCCAACTTCTGCACCATGACCAAGCCATTTCGAGTTAGTACATGAAATTAACTTTATTAACACAGCCATTAATAAATCAGTGAAAATTTTCACAAGAATGTAATTCTGTCATACATGTATTGTACATGGCATGTTGGACTGCCTAATAAGATACTCTTAGTTACATCAGATGCATTATTGATGTGCTTATGGAGATGCTGTATTTCAAGGTTAAATAAAGAATATATATGTGTTCTACCTGAAGCTCAGACTCTAGAAAGCCGAGGATTGTTCCTGGGATAATCCCCCTTATTCCACCTCCATCAATGCTGAGAACAGTGATTAGGTTTCCATAAGTAGGGGGCTGAAGGGGTGACTTTGGTCCTTCCATATGTGTGGGTGTGTGAAAGAAAGAGAGATGAAAGTTTGGAATTTGAGAGAAATTTCAAGTTTTGATAGCCTTGAAGAGAGCTCTGAAGTTCTAAGGCCTTGTATAGTCCTCTAATGGCTGAATATGGGTATTTATAGAGTCTTTCTTCTTACAATTTTCCACAATTCAACGATGACACACGAAATGAATCTTCTTTGAAATTCAAGCAACTTGCACGTCCTTTGGTTTATGTTGGACCAAGTATACATCAATGGATATTGAAGATCGAGTCCTCGTTCTAACAGTGGTCCACTTTGTGGACTCCTATTTAGTGCCGCAATATGTAGATGGTCTCCTTCCCTTGATACATAATGAGACTTGTAGGTGAGATTCCAAGAGAATTGCAGGTAAGACTAAGTGTGCGAAGCAATAAGGGCCAAAGTTGAATAATTAGGCCAAAAAATGGAGTTAATGGTTTGGTTTCCTCAGTTAAACCTCATTAAATGACCAGTGTTGTTGACTAGGGTTACATGTCAATTTCAAAATAATCAGTTCAACCCATCATTTTTGTTCGAAAGGCCAGTGCAAAACCTACTCGTAAAACGAAGTGGTGATGTTGAAAGCCCTTGCAGCGCGACGAAGATTCCTGAAGGCAACATGCCTTCATCCAGTATTATGAACTGTATTGTTCAAACAAGTCATACAATTCAACTATGCCTGCGGAGACCGTCAACATAATGAAGATGGATATGCAACATTGTGGATATGTTCATAGAATAGCTAATCTGCCTAATTTGCTTGTTCTAGATGTGTACATTTTATAAAGTTTTTGACTCATAGGATAATCCCAACTCTATGACCGTGAACATGGGAAGTATGGATGCTGCAAAGCCAAAAAATGAAGGGAAAAAAAAAATCATTCCTTGTATAGCCCATAACATCATCATGCCAAGTGAAGCTAGTTGGAGAAAATGGATATATCAATGTCTTGAGTTGGATGCAACGAGAATATTTGTTGATCAGTCACTAATCTCAAAGAAAAGAAAACGTACAAAATAATATGCGAAAAAGTTTGCTTGATGTGAGACATTCTGCTCTAACTACTGTTTCTCATCTACTTTTTATTTATTTTTTAGGATTATGATTTTATGGTTTCAGCCCATTTCTGACTAATATCAGAGAAGTATTAAGCAATATCAGCTTCTTCCTTAATGAGCAGAAAGAAAATGGATTTACCAAAAAATAAGAGAAGGCTATTCTATAATCTAATGACCCAGTTTCCCACGGCCATGTGAAATAATTTGCCGAAAGATAAGCAGCTAAACAGCTAGTTATGCAGGACGGCGTGGTAGGTAAGATGAGTAATCCAAGTCTTGTTTGACCGTTAGAAACTATAGTGGAATTAATATCTTGCTTTTCAAATAATGTGATATGAATTGGCAGCATCCTTGTGGATTTCTAATTGAGTTGAGAAAGACACATTTGATTTTGAGTATCATGCCATCAGAGCTGTTCCAAAATTTTCCTCTGGTCTTTACGTATGAATTGTATGCACTCAATTTGTAAGGTATCAAGTTCAAAAGATAAAAGTATATGGAACTTGATTAATCTAACATGAGATTGTTCTGCAAATAAGATTGTTAAAAAAATAAACGTTAGGCAAACTCGCAGAAGTACATTCTTGGCAGCCACGGAACTGTGGAAGTAGAATAAAAAAGAAGGCGTGTCAGCTACAGAAGTTTGACAATGCTAAGCGATCAATTCAAATGTATGAAGGAAATCTTTTGATTACCATTTAACGAATCAGGAAATCAAAATTAATGTTCTCTTAGCCTTTTATTCACTAAGAGATGTTTCATTGAAAGAAATTAAGGCTTGTGAGCATATTGCTTGCAAGATTTTTCTGTCATTGCTTGACAGATTTAGTAGTTTCTTGTATATGGTTAGTATCTACAGGAAGGAAACTAGAATGAAGGACTGTGACAGTAGCAAGTTACCTGAAGCAAGCCATGAAAGGAGCGGCTTTGCCGTATTGCTGATTGTCAGCACCCAATTATAGCTATGAAATGGAGAATCTATAAATTTCTGTACATAATCCCACATTAATAAATTTAATTTGTGTCTAAAAGAGAAAAAAAAAATACAATAAGAATTGAATGTGCATGGGTCGAGTCGTGTTATAACTAAACTCAAAACAAATCAGCTTAGGTCGGTTCTCAAATTTTAATCCCACAACTGATATGATTGTAGAGCTGAGCCAAACCAACAACAGAAAGTTCGAGTTGGACCTACTGGTTTTATTGCTTTATAAAACTGTGACTAATTCATTGATATAAGAATACAAAATTTTAATTGTCACGTCATTCTTACTTCATCAATTAAATAGTAGTGTGGTTCTCTTTTTTAGATGAGATTAAATACCCCATCTAACAAGTGTGGGACAATAGTGCTTTTAAAGCAGTGAATAATTTTTTTAATTTCTTCCTTAGTAAAAAAAAAAAAAAAAAAAGAAAGAAATGATAATGGATTTACCAAACATAAAGGAAGATTATCCTTTTGATAACTATTTTCACATAACGACAAAATAAAGTCTTCTTTGACTGTTAGCAACTACAGTGCTTTCAAAAAGTAGAAAATATTTTACCTTTGGTGTGGTATGAATCGGCGATATTTCTAATTGAGGTGGGAAACAAACATTTGATTTCCAGTATAAAACAACTAGAGCTACACCAAAATTTTCCTTTTACCTTTAAGTTTCAATTGTATATATGGCACTCAATTTGAAAGGTAGAAAGTTCAAAAGATGATCCTTTCTTTTGGGACCATGAATGCATGTAAAATTCAAAAGGTCTCTTGTCATTAAGCAGCCACGGTAACAAATAATAATATATAGAACTTGATTAATCTAGCATGGGATTGTTCTGCAAATAAGATTTTGTTAAAAAAAATTAAATGTTAGGCAACCACGTATAAGTAAATTCATGGCCTCTTAGCTTCGTTCTGGAGATTCAATGGAGAAAAGGCTTGCATAAGAGATGACGTACTTAATAATTAATAAACATATATATATATATATATATAAAGGTTTTACGTTATTTTCGTATTTAATACTTGCGCGGAGGTAAATCAACATATATGTTCAATCTTCTGCACCCTTTGGATGTGTCACCGCAGCAAACAGATAAATAGCTCTGAAGGGCATGCATCACACCAAGAAGCCTAACATGATTTTTTTTTCTTTAAAAAAAAAAGAATTTTGCCGACATCAAAAATAAAATTTGAACTTGATGTTACCCAATAAGTGAGGAAAAAAGTACGGAGTTGATTTTGATGCAAATTGATAGCCTTCAACTTCATTGAGAAAATGAACTTAGACAAGGACAAGTAAAAAGAAAAGTGATCATTTCATAATCTGCAAAATTTGGTAGATCCATAGAAAACGACGTTTTGAACAAAATTAATTTTTTCATCAATCAAAATTTAGCCAAGTTCCATCATTTTGAAGAGTCAAATTTGCGTTTTAGTGTATTTTGGCCATTTTAGGACCTTTTTTTGTTTTAATTTTTGATTTTGTTTAGATTATTCTGGAATGTTTCTTTAAGTCTCCATTCTCCAAATTTGAGTTTAATTATGATTCTTTTTTTTTTGTGGGTAATTTCTTATTTTTCTAATTTGAGTGCATTTAGGTTTAGGATTTCTTTTCTCTTATAAATAAAATATAATTAATTTCTCTCTTGTGTCTTGTGTTTTATTTAGATTAGCAATTCACTTGTTCATTCTTATCCCCAACCATACTAACTCAATATATGAAGGTAGGGTTGGTTTGGTCACGATCGAGTTATTTGAATCGCTCTCAAATGTGTATTGAACTTGAGTTTCCTGCAAGGTTTACGGGTATCGATCGAAGTAAAATTCAGTAAGCACCGGTATCGTTCTCCCAAAGGATCACACCCAATATAGGCAATACATGTAAACGTAATAACCAACCAATTGGGCCGAATTAACAAATTACTTAACAAATTAAAATTAACTAAAAATAAGACAAAAAATGCTTGTATGGTGAGAGGTTGAAAGTTACTACACTAAGCTAATTACACTTGAAATTGAAAGTAATTATACTAAATTTGAAACAATTAATAAAGGGCTTGGACATAATTGATTAAATCTACCAATTCTCTACAAGTGTTTCAATGGAGGGTTTTATGACTCAAATTAAGGATTCACTCCACGAAACCTTAATTCTGAAGATTTAAACTATATAAGCAAGGATTCATACTCAATTGGATGTAATTGATGATCAATGGCTAAGAATCTTAGATACAAATCATAATTTGTGTAATACCTATACCAATTAAGGAATTGTGCATAGAAATTACTAAAAGTGATTATGAATCTAAGTTTTATAAAGAATTACAACACAATTGATATGAATTTGAACAATTCGTAAGATAGATCATTGAAGTGTATATACCTCCATTGAAGTTCTTGAAGATCCTTGGTAGATCTTTACAATTGCATCCAAGGAAGGGTTTAGCTATTTGATTCCATAGAAGAAAGCATGAAGAATTGAAGATTTCTCATTGATTGATGAAGAAAATAGTGTTTGCTTTCAAAGAAAATGTAAGAAAATGCAAGAAAATATCAAACAAACCCACTTTCTCTCTCTAAAGTACATCCTAAAAGAAAATCTAATCTATAACTGATGATAGATACAAAATTCGCGTCATTTTCTAGAGATATAGCCACAAAACTCGCACAGATTTTGCCGGTACCTTACATACGGTACTATTCACCATACATACTGTGGACATACCGTACGTACGGTCATACCTACGCTAAAACGCACTCTCTAAAGTTTGGATTTCTGCTGCAAGCGTACGTACAGTGGGAATTACTGTACATACGGTGGAACCACCGTACGATTTCTGCTGCAGGCGTACGTATGGTCAATATACACTTGGCCATTTTTGCTCCAATTTCGCCCTTTTGACACTTGAAACCTGCAAAAGACCCATAAACACTCATTAAAACAATTATTATGCTAAAATAAAGCATATATACACTCTAATTGGACTAACAATAGCTATTTAGGGACTTTAGATTACAGTTTTTGGAGTGTAATCACCACCCTCCACCTAGCTTTTGCTAGTCCCTAGCAAAAAACGTGAAAAGTAAAACAAAATATATACATTAAGATAATCTCCACTTTCGTGGGAGTCCCAGATGCATTTAGCGCATGCATCAAGCCTTTGAATCTCTAGGTTACCCCTAGTGAACGAGTGGTGTCTTGTGAGGGCTTGCAATAATGATGCCCACAAACATCGACTTATAATCAACAATCCTAGATGTAGAACAATAGAGAAGAAACACATGGGGATATGGCACAATACTCAAAGCAATGAATCCCCTCTTCCAATACAAACAAGATAGGCTTATGAAAACATTATGACAAGATTCATGAGTGTGTGTGTGCTAGGATCATACATAGTAGTTTACAATGCTTCACTTCACACCAACAATCTTAAAGCCTCGATCCAAACACTTTCTGGACATACCCTCAAAGAATAATTGAACACACAGTTGATCTCACTTGGTTGCTCTTAACAAAAGAGCAAATGTGTAAGTTATGCAAAAGAGCAAACCAAACTAAGAAAGATGATATAATTCAAGTGTATCGACTTGGCATGACTTCATGAAAGAATGCTTTATGGCATAGATATCAATTAAGCATGATGTGCAAATAATGCTTTACATTCCATTAAGACCTCTATTGAGAATCATGCTTCGGATCATTAAGGATTTTGTAAGGGAAGGTCAAGCGGTATTAAGGTATGGTAAGAAGGAAAGGAAAGGTGTGAAATTTCAATACATGTGTGATTTAAGGCATGTAATGTTCTTTAAAGGCCATTATCCCCTTCCATCTTTTGAATCTTTCAACATCACTCTCACCTCTTTTTAAGGTGTTAACTCCCTTCACCTATCAATCGTTCTTGTTTCCTTCTTTTTTTGTTCTTTATTATTATTTATTATTTTTTTTCATAAGCTCTTGATTGCTACACTTTTTTTTTTTGAAGAATTGCAAAGAAGGGGGATGCTTTTCACTTGCCACTAATGATTTTTTTCTTTCTCTCTCTCTCTTTTTTTTTTTCATCATGAGAGTTAGAATTTCATCACAAAGGGTGTGAAGATGTGGTTCAAAGAGGAGGGCAATAAAACTCAGTGGCTCAAAATAAACAAAGAAAGCCTTAAATCATTTTCAAACCAAGTATTATGTATTAGATCTCAATGGAATGTAAGTGTCAACCAATGCAAATCGATATCAAACCAATAACCCAAATACAAGGGTAATGAAGTCATTTTAAATTCAAGAGCCCAATAAAAATTTACTCAAGTAAGTGTAAAAATCTCTCTAATAAAGCAATTGGCTCTATTCTCATCGGATAATGATCTCCACTCAATTAGGCTGTGAATGCAAAGATCAACAATGTACACTATCTTAATATGATCCGTGCTCATAAAGACAATCATCTCATCATAATGTAATCAAGACCATATCACATTCGTATCGAAATCAAAGAATATCAATGCTCATCGTATTATAATCGTGCCCCCATACTGACCCTTAATCATTCATGAATCCAGAGTTTAATCTTATAAGATATGCTATGGTCCCTCATTTGAAGTATCTACACATCCACTATGAATAATAAATGTTAATCAATAGATCACTAATGGTTTCTAACAATGAGAAGTACATAATGAGAGCAACCATACAATACCGTCAACCTCTTACCATCATGCGATAGATAAGAATAAAAATATCCACTAGCTCATATCTGAAAAAGAACCTATATATATAAGAGGTCGACATACACTGAAAGAAATATATCATGTAAGCTCAAAACATGTATGTAATCATATAGAACTGAAATGGATTACATCAAAAGTGCTATAGAGTTTTAGATTCATCAGTAAATGAAATGTATACATGAGATGTACAAGAGATGCTATACATATGACACTATACATATGATGCTATCTAAACTCCGCCTTGCCTAAGTCCAAACTCATTATTATCCTGGAAATCATGCTCCCCTAGAGATGTAAGGTCTGTAGCACCGACAGCTAAGTCAGGAAAGTTGGGCTCCTCATCCGGCTGAAGTCTGGCCAAAATATTTGTTAGCATCTGACTCTGTCGTGCCTGCTCCTGCTGAACTTCCTCTTGAAATCTAGGCTGAGAGGCTTGAAGCTCTGCAATCTGAGTGCCTAAAGTTGTCTGTACGGTAGTGATCTGTGCTGCTTAGGCAGTCTCGAGAGTTGCACACCTCTGACCAAGCTTAGTATGGGTTGTTTGGAGTCCTGCAACAGACTGCTGCATCATCTGGATGGCTGCGGTCTGCCTTTCAGTATATGAACTCTGCTGGTCTATAATCTAGGGGAATGCCTGGAACATAGGACTTACCTGGGCTGGCTGTAGCTCACCCTCGGCCTAAGGCTGCTGCTGATGCTCTCCTGGAACCTGCTTGCCCTCTGTGGGGACCTGCTACTGCTGGGCTCTTTGCTGTGCCTGAACAAGTGCCTTGGCCCATTTCTGGATATCCGCTAGCTGACCCGCCGCCCTGTTCTGAGTGGATAGGGCGATCGGTGCAAGTGCCGGGGCTAAAGGAGCGTCATCTGGAACTGCCACTTCGGCACGTGCAATAAGCTCGGTCATCATACCCACAAACAGTAGTGCCCCTTGCAGCTTCGTCGAAACTGCAGACTTGTAGAAAACGCCGAACATATATTGGGGGAGGTCAATAGTCCTACCCGTCCCTAGGGCATAAAATAACTGGCCTCTGCACCTACCCACCTCTCCTCGTTGCCCTAGCGAAAAGATCGCCTCGCAGGTGAAAACGAACATAGGTGCATATCTCGGAGCAAGAAGTTTCTTCTCAATCTGAGAAAAAATCCACTGGGTACTGGGCATGCAAATCTCAGTAACCATCACCTCGTGCTCTACCTCACCCTGTTGAGGCCAACTCAAGACTGGGTCATAGACCTGAGGTAGACCGAAGAACTCCGCAAAGGTGGCGGGGGTAATGGTAATGGTCTTACCCATAATAGTGAAAACTATGCGCTCATCTCCGGCAACATCTGAAAGTGCTCGGATGTTGGCCATCAGCTCGGCAACCAAACTAGTCCTATGCCGGCCACTATACTGTGCTAACCGTAGCCAACCCTGACTCTCGAACATCTCTCTCCAAAGGTAGGGCTCACCCGTAAAGTGCTCGAGAGTCATCGCTCTCTTTTGCACTGGGCCCTTCTTACTGAATATCTGGTCATATCGCTGCTGAGCCTTCCCGTCAACAAACCGGGAGGCATCAAAAGACACGGGAAGTGTGCGGACCCTCTTAATCCGCGGAGCCATTTGGCCTAATGATCGCTTCCAGAAAGTGCGATATGATCCGCAATTGCACGGCCGCGATGTAGTAATACTCGGAGGAGTCCGAGGTCGATCCACAGGGAAGACGGTTGGTGTCCAAAGGAAACTCCCTTTAAACAAACAAAAACTCAAAGAATAACCTCAAAAATAAGAAATAAAAATGTTTTGGTTTGAAGAGATTGTTTATCTAAGGATCAAATAAAAATAAGGGTTTCACTAAGTAGAAGAAGATCTTGGCTAAGAACGATTCAATTGCCCGGTAGAATGATAATTTCCCCAAGGTATTTATTTGTAACTCAATTCAACAACAACAACTTATGTCATTGAATCAGAAGATTTCGCAGTTAAAACCAATTTAGAATCTATCTCAACTTTATTCAGTATTTTTAGAAAATAGATTCAAAGTGTTCATATCAGGGATCTAAGTAACACCCATACGAGATCAACGTTGCGCATGAACACTCAAAGATTTGATCATAAACCCTTGATTTCGAAGAGAAAGGAATGAAGAAGAGAAAGATTCAATGTTTAAAAGATGAAACAACAAAGCCCATTGAAATACCTTGTTAAACAATCAATTTCCGAACAATCTTCACGTTCCTTGCCAAGAAAGATGATTAGCTACTCATGAACATAATGAAACCTAAGACTTGTATTGAAAACAATGGAATCAAAGACAAAAATATTATTAATCTAATGAAAGAAGACAATATGAAAGCTCTCTAATATTCTCTCTAACTCTAAAAATGACGTCTAAAACTCAGCCCCCCGAATTAGGGTTTTTAAGGAAGTACTTATAGGTTTAAAGTTATACAAAAAATTGGATCTCCGTAGGGTGTCCGGACATGTGTCCGTACACTGTATCAATTCCCAGGGTGTCCGGACAAGTGTCCGGACTCTCTGTTCAAGGTTCCGAATAAGTTGTAGAAGTTGTGCAGGGTGTCCGGACACTGTCACATTCCCAAATGTGTCCGGACACGTGTCCGGACTTCCTGATTTTGTTCTTGAATTGAGCCTCTAAAGTTTCTCAGGTGTCCGGACACATTTCTGGACATGATTGCATCACTAGAGGTGTCCAGACATGTGTCCGGATATCCTTGTCAATTTTGCTCCTTTGTCCTGGTTTCTCTTCCGAATGCTCCCAAACACTCCCGGATGCTCCAATTCACTCCAAAACCGTACAAAACATCCAAATAAACTTTATTAGACTAAAAACATAAATATAACATTATTCTAAGGTTAACAAAGTACAAATTGAAGCGAATGAATTACACTTTAATAGTGTAATCACACCCCCCAACTTAACTTTTGCTAGACCCGAGCAAAACTTCTAAACTCTAGATGAAATAAAACTCCACTTTCGTAGGGAACACGGATGCATTTAGCTTATGCATCAAGCCTTTGAACCCCTAGGTTACCCTAGTGGACGAGTATAGTCTCGTGAGGGTTTCCAGTGATGATACCCACAAACATCACAACCATCTTGCACTCAAAAGTAGTTAGAACAGTTAATACCATGCAGGAGTCAAAATGAATCACTAAATCCCAACTCATCTTAAACTCGAACATAAACATTAGAACAAATCTCAAATAACATAGAAGGGATTCAGTACAAGTGTATAATCCTCAGAACACCATAGATCAACGAAAGAAATCAAGTAATCTGAACCTTAAAGTTTTGATTCAAAACCTCACCAGGCATACACTCACAAATAATAAAAACTCAGGGTACTCACAATGGAAAGCTCATCCTTGAGAGGAAATACATAGGGAAACGAGAGAGCAATCCGATTACAAGAACCGATAAAATGAAAGTGTATCCGACTTAGCATAGCTTCATGAAGAAATATTCAATGTAAAAACTGATCGAGCATTCAAAAGTATATGAACTGAACTCAATAATTCAAAAACACCCGCTATGCACACTTTGAATCAACAAGGACTTTCAAGGTTAAAACATGGTGAAGAGGTATAGGTTAGAAAAGAAAACGATAATTGGCTCAAAACATGCGTGATCAAGACATGCAATGGAAAATCAGTACACATTTCCAATTCCCCAATTTCATTTAATATTTTGTTCTTTTTTTTCCTTTTTTTTCTTTCTTTTTTTTATTTTCTTTTTTTTTCCTTCTTTTACTGTTCAATCATCCAACCTCTCTATTTTTTTTTTTTTTTTTTTTTTTTTTGTACTTCCCTTCTTTTGCTTTCTTTGTTGACTTCTCTTTTTCACAATCTCATCACAAACATATCACCCTTCTTTATTTTCAACTCAACTTTTGACAAATGAAGATACTTGTATTCTTATATGGGGAGATACTTTGGTATTGGTGTAATCAAGCAGAGATTAATCAAGTATAGGCTCAAGAAGGTTTCAAGGGAATGATTTCAACAAGAAAATCTGTGGCTCAAAATAAGAAAAATGACCTAGTTTCATCTCCAAAAGTGTGCGCACTCAATCACCTTGAGTTCAGAACTTCCAATACTCAAAACAGTTTAACATATGAATCAAACCAAATGTAATGAAGCTATTAAATGAAAGAGATATGAAAGAATTTATTCAGAGTAAATGTAGACACTCAGAAAAATGTTACGGCTTTAAAGCTCACAAGGTATAAATCTCCACTCATTCGTGGATTTGAATTACTCAACAACTAAGATTGAAATATAATGTAATGATGATGCAAACAAATGTCATCCTCCTAAACCATGTATCTTCGACAAGCTCTAACAGTTATGTTAAGGTTCAAAGAACAACTCGAAAAGTAGTAATATATTCATCACCCTTTATTAGCATTAAATATTTCAACCCTTAAGATTGCATTCAAATTGATCTATAGGCATTCATACACTAAACATCATAGACATGATCACTTACAATGATATGATACGCTGCACAATAATTAAGCTCTAATAGGAAAAATAGGGTAGATGAGATTAAACTTGCCATCATGATTCTCTATGTAAATCAAGAAGAATATATTAATAAAACCTGCATGTTTAGTCTCTTAACCAAGCATCGGAGCACAGTATGCCCAATTATCTGCTCAACCCATGAATACGCATCTAATACATCACAGCTGATTAGAATATCAATACATAATGATCAAGTCTATAGACTATCCAAAGAAATAAATATCCAGGATAAAGGGTCATAACGTAATAATACAGGACACATCAGTCAACAATGAATGAAATGAGCTTTAGATCTAATATAAACATGATACAATGAAATGGCTAGATCTACTCTCAATCGTCGTCCATGTCATCATCATCCTCATCATCATCTCGCTGCTGTCTCAACGCAGACATATGCCCTAAACTAAGGAAATGAACCTGCCCTGAACATATTACGCGATCTGTAGTTTTTTTTTTTTAAAAACCCCCAGGCTGTCCGGACATGCGTCCTGACATGGCGCGTTGCTTCCCTCCTTTTTTTGTTGTTGAGTGCCGCATGAATCAAAGGCTGTCCGGACACAAGTCCTTGACAACAAAGCTGTCCGAACATGTGTCTGGACAGCTGCGCACATTTTTTTTCTGGTTTTTAAATCAAAAGACAGCAACAATGCTATTGTATTCTATGGAGTGACAGCAAAGCTGTCCGAACATGTGTCGGGACAGCTGCAAAAATGCTCCCTCTTCTTCTTTTTTTTTTTTTTTTGAATCAAATACAGCAACATTGCACTTGTACACTATCCTGATAGCAAAGTTGTCCGAACACATGTTTGGACAGCCGCAACATTTCACCAAACAATTTTTTTTTTTTTTTTTTTATAAAAACCTTACCTATAAAATAAAAACTAACAAACAAAAGAAAAAAAATAAAAATAACTAAAACAAGACTACGAAATTGAGCATAATAATAAATAAATAAATAAATAATAAAATAAAACTAGACTCCTAAAAAAAAATAAATAAATAAAAACTTGAACCCTGCACAAGGCACACACACCCCCCAACTTGAAACGGGCATTGTCCTCAATGCAAGAATTAAAGCTCGACACAACCTAAGAGTCCTAAATGAACACAACTACCTAATGTACAAATACGCGAAAGGCGAGAAACTAGTCAAACGGTGGAGGATCCTGGAGGTCCAAGCTCTCCACGTCGGCCACAGAATGTTCCAGATACGGTTTGAGCCGATGACCGTTAACTTTAAATTCGGTGCCCGTAGCAGGCGTGACAACAGTGATGGCCCCATGGGGAGAAATGTCCCGCACGATAAGAGGGCCAGTCCACTTGCTGCGGAGTTTACCCGGAAAAAGATGCAACCGAGTATTATATAACAAAACCTTCTGACCGACATGAAAGGTTTTTCGATGAATGTGTCGGTCATGCAAAAGTTTCATCTTAGCTTTGGCAATACGTGCATTCTCAAATGCATCATTCCGCAATTCCTCCAACTCCGACAACTGGAGTTTCCTAAGCTTTCCGGTATCATCCATGTTTGCGTTGAATTATCTAATGGCCCAGTATGCCTTGTGTTCGACCTCAACAGGGAGATGACAAGGTTTGCCATAGATAAGCCGATAAGGAGACATTCCTAATTGCGTCTTGTACGCAGTTCTATATGCCCAAAGTGTGTCAACCAATCTTAAAGACCAGTCCTTATGTGCGGGATTCACAGTCTTCTCTAGAATTTGTTTGATCTCCCTATTGGCTAATTCAACCTGACCGCTAGTTTGTGGATGATACGGAGTACCAACTTTGTGCAAAACCCCATATTTACGCATCAAAATCCCAATGGGTTTGTTACAAAAATGTTTGCCACCATCACTAATGACAGCGCGGGGCATACCAAACCGAGAGAATATATTCTCTTTGAGAAATTTGAGCACTACCGGGTGGTCATTGGTACGAGAGGCAACAGCCTCGACCCATTTGGAAACATAATCGATTCCCACAAGGATATATAAGTTGCCAAAAGAACTTGGGAAGGGACCCATGAAGTTAATGCCCCAACAGTCGAAGATTTCTAACACAATGATAGGGGTTAAAGGCATCATGTTTCTCCTAGTTAAGCTCCCTAGGCGCTGACATCGATCGCATGAAGTGCAAAACAGATGGACATCCCGGAACATAGTTGGCTAATAGAAGCCGCATTGTAAGATTTTGGCCGTGGTCTTTTTAGCAGAGAAATGGCCCCCACAAGCCTCAGAGTGGCAGAATGCCATGATAGACTGGAATTCATCATCGGGAACACATCGACGGATAACCTGATCAGGGCAGTATTTAAACACATATGGCTCATCCCAAAAGAAAACTCTAACATTCCTCAAGAATTTCTGCCTATCAAGGCGAGACCAATGGGGAGGAATCTTACCAGTAGCCAAGTAGTTGGCTATGTCGGCGTACCATGGTGTGATGGGGGTAGACGTGATAGCATTCACCTGGAAAAGCTGCTCATCAGGAAAAGTTTCATTAATGGGGGTGGGATCAGTGAGGTGATGCTTAACAGGGATCCTAGACAAATGATCGGCTACCACATTTTCTACTCCTTTCTTATCACGTATTTCTATGTTAAACTCTTGGAGTAGAAGGATCCATCGGATCAAACGAGGTTTGGCATCCTGCTTAGTGAGCAGGTACTTTAGCGCAGCATGATCTGTATAGACAATCACTAGCGAGCCAATTAAGTAGGATCGGAACTTATCAAGGGCAAACACGACAGCTAGCAACTTTTTCTCAGTAGTCGTGTAGTTAACTTGAGCCTCGTTCAAGGTTTTACTAGCATAGTAAATCACACGAGGCTTTTTATCTACTCGTTGCCCCAAAACAGCCCCTACAGCAAAATCACTCGAGTCACACATTAACTCAAAAGGCAGTGACCAATCCGGGGACTGCAAGATGGGGGCTGTTATTAATAGCCCCTTAAGCTTTTCGAAAGCTACTTGGCAAGCAGATGTCCATTTAAATGGAACATCATTAAATAGTAATTGACACATGGGACGGGAAATATCACTAAAACCTTGAATAAATCGCCGGTAGAAACCGGCATGTCCAAGAAAAGAACGGATGTCTTTAACAGTGCAAGGAGATGGAAGTTTTTGAATGAGTTCAGTTTTTGCTCTATCAACTTCAATCCCCTTACTTGACACAATGTGACCTAAGACAATTCCTTGTGTCACCATGAAGTGACACTTTTCCCAGTTAAGAACTAGATGGCTCTCAATACATCTCTCCAAAACTTTTTCCAGATTATTTAGACACTCATGGTAGGTATCCCCATAAACAGAGAAGTCATCCATGAAGACCTCAACGATGCGCTCAACCATATCACTGAATATGCTCATCATGCACCGTTGAAACGTCGCCGGTGCTTTGCACAAACCAAAGGGCATGCGCTTGTAAGCATATGTCCCAAAAGGACATGTGAAAGTGGTCTTGTCCTGGTCCTCTAATGCAATCTCAATTTGATTGTACCCAGAATACCCATCAAGAAAGCAATAAAAAGCCCTACCCGCGACTCTCTCAAGGACTTGATCAAGAAAGGGGAAAGGGAAGTGGTCCTTGCTAGTGACAGCGTTCAGCCGTCGGTAGTCAATGCACATTCGCCAACCAGTTTGGACTCTGGTAGGCACTAACTCATTCTTGTTATTCTGAACTACAGTGATTCCAGATTTCTTGGGAACCACTTGTGTTGGACTCACCCACCTAGAATCGGCGATAGGGTAAATGATACCCACATCAAGAAGTTTTAAGACCTCTCCTCGCACAACATCTTTCATAATGGGGTTTAACCGTCGTTGCATTTGTCTCACAGGCTTAGCCTCTCCCTCTAGATAAATTCTATGCGTGCAGACAAGAGGACTAATACCATGCAAATCAGCGATGGTCCAACCTATTGCTTTTCTGTGTCTTTTTAACACCACTATTAAACTCTCCTCTTGGCCTACAGTAAGGCTAGATGATATCAACACCGGATATGACTCTCCCTCTCCTAAGAATATGTACTTTAAAGAGGAAGGGAGAGGTTTTCTCTCAAGAATTGGAGCCTTGAGCTCCGAAGGTTCAGGTTTGGTAAGGTTCAGTGATAAAGGCTCAAAAGTTGGGGTCCATTGACCTACGGACATGACTGGCATAAGCTCAAGACTCACCGTGTCCTCAATCAATGACACCTCCCTAGTTTCTATGGTATCTAAGCCCTCACTTAAAACTAGAGCACGCTCTAATGGGTCAGTGAGAAATTCCTTCTCAACATACTCTTGCACAAGAGTGTCAATAAAACTAACTTCCCGGATATCCTCGCACTCATTCAGTTGTTTACCCACATTAAAAATATTCATATCCACAGTCATATTTCCAAAGGATAATTTTATGGCCCCGTTCCTACAATTAATAACAGCATTAGATGTAGCAAGGAAGGGCCGCCCTAAGATGACTGGAATTTGAGCTTGAGTGTTGGAGCTCACAACCGGGTGGGTGTCGAGGACTATAAAGTCTACAGGAAAGTAGAATTTATCAATTTGGATTAACACATCCTCCACCATACCTCTAGGGACCTTAACTGACCTATCAGCTAACTGGAGAGTAACCCGAGTGGGGCGTAACTCACCTAACCCTAATTGGTGATAAACAGAATAGGGGAGCAAGTTCACGCTGGCTCCCAAGTCAAGCAGGGTCCTTGTATTTTGGTGGAGTCTTAAATTGCAAGATAGCACTTGCCTGTGCGGCCATAAAGACATTCTCTTTAACATGCAATCTCCTCTTGACAGTACACAAATCCTTTAAAAACTTAGCATATGAGGGAATTTTTTTGATTGCATCAAGAAGAGGAATGTTTATCTTGACCTGCTTAAACATCTCATAAATTTCAGAGTTGAGAAGTTCATGCTTAGGCTTGGTCAAACGATGAGGGAATGGCGCATGCCTTAAAACTTCCAGTTCACTCACTTTAGGTGCCTCTACCTTATCACTTTCCTCTTTCTTGCTTGTCCCCACTCTCGGTTGTTCTACTTCACCCTCTATAGTTGATTTAGGCCCCTTAGAAGATGTGACCTTAGACCTAAGGGTTGTAGGTTCTACAGGGTGCTCTAAAACTCTCCCACTCCTAAGAGTGGTGACGACCTGAACTTGCTCATGAGACGAGGTACGATCAGCAACTCCCTCACTCATGTGTGCCTGCCGAATAGGGTTAGGCTGGGGTTGAGCCGGGAAACGTCCCTTTTCTGAAACAGTCAAAGTCTGAGTCAATAGAGTCAACTGACTCTTTATGTAATCTAGAGTACGACTTTGTTGCTCCAAAGTCTTATCAACCCTCACATTCACCCCACCTTGCGTGTGCATAAATTGCTGTCAGGTGTCCTCCATAGGCCTTTTATGAGGCACTTGATATGAGGTGGAGGCTTGTGTGGGTGTTGTATAAGTTGTAGATGGCCCTTGGTATGGTACGGATGACGCATGATATGGTTGTGGGGCAGTGTTGCCACTACCCCCCCAACTGAGGTTTAGGTGATTGCGCCCCCCAGGGTTATACGTTCCAGAGTAAGGGTTCCCTTGTCCCCCTTGATTAGGGTATGGCTTCTTGTATTGGTCAATTGCATTAGCTTGACCGTGCAAAATGTCCCGAAAAGCAGGGATCGTGGGGCATTCACTGGTCATATGGGAAGTGTTATCACACACACTACAGGGCTGTGAAGCAGGTGGATCAACAGAGACGCTTTGCACTTGCTTAAGTGTTAGTGCCTCTATTTGTTTGGTTAGAGTGTTAGCAAATGCACTGAGCTTGGCATTAACATCATCCACTGGACTCAAAGTAAACTTCCCACTAACTCTTTCAGTAGGTTGGGACTCAATGTTTCTAGTCCCTGTAGTGGCCCAATCCCTAGTAGTATCAGCTAAATAATCAAAATACCCAAAGGCTTCATCAGGAGATTTGTCATAAAAGTCTCCAGCACACATAGTCTCCACCAGCCGCTTAAGTTGCGGTGTCAAAGATGAATAGAAAGTATTGATCACTCGGTAAGATTCAAAACCATGGTGGGGGTAAGAATTCAGTAATGTCTTATAACGCTCCCAACAGTGAAAGAAAGTCGCCCCCTCGTGCGGGGCAAACTGAGAGATGTTGCGACGAATCGCTTCAGTACGGTGTTCAGGAAAGAATTTATGCAAAAACTCAGCTTGAAGCTGGTTCCAAGTAGTGATAGACAGAGGCCTTAAGGAGTTTAGCCACATCTTGGCATTATCCTTCAGAGAAAATGGGAAGAGCTTGAGGCGGAACACCTCAGCAGGACAACTGTTATCATGATACATGAGGCAGACTTCCTCGAAGTCCTGGATGTGGCGGTACGGATTCTCTGACTCTAACCCGTGAAAATGTTGCAAGAGTTGGAACATACCTGGTTTAAAGTTCATGGTTTGTTGGTGAGCTGGTAAGACAATACATGAGGGAGGACTCTGTCTGACAGGGTTCATGTAATCTCGGAGAGACCGAGAAGTAGGTGCCGGAGCATCTCCGACAATCTGAGCGTTAACATTCCCATTGCCATCATTACCAGCTACGACAATTGGTGGGTCAGCCATGGTATCTACTGGGTTGGGGTCTATAGAAGTGAGTCTACCTGTTGTATCCCGGACCCAACCAAGCATGCAATGCACAAATAAGGTAGGCAATCCCCGCCTCAACAAACAAATCACAATCCTCAACCACCAATTTCCAACCTACCTCCAATCTCCACAGAAATATGCCACCAATTTAGACTCAGTGTCCAGCTAACCTCCAATCTCCACAGGATATTTACCACCAATTTGCAATTAGCACCAATCCTAAATCTCCACTAAACACCTACCCCATCTAAATAAATCAAAGAAATAAAAACCTAGAAAACTAAAAACAATCAATCCTAGCAAAAAGACTAAATATGCTTGCACATAAAAGGGATGGAACGAAGTTACCACGTGAAGTGTGAGATCCCTTCGTTGTTGTAGAAGAATGGCGAGGCTATTTCCTTCTGTTTTTGCTTTTGCAATTTGCAGTTGTGTTTATTTTTATTTGCTTTTGCTTTTGCAAATTAGCGCGCCCAAAGTTCACTTCCTGTACGCCAAAGCTGTGCTTCCCCGGCAACGGCGCCAAAAATTGATCGCTTTCAGAAAGTGCGATATGATCCGCAATTGCACGGCCGCGATGTAGTAATACTCGGAGGAGTCCGAGGTCGATCCACAGGGAAGACGGTTGGTGTCCAAAGGAAACTCCCTTTAAACAAACAAAAACTCAAAGAATAACCTCAAAAATAAGAAATAAAAATGTTTTGGTTTGAAGAGATTGTTTATCTAAGGATCAAATAAAAATAAGGGTTTCACTAAGTAGAAGAAGATCTTGGCTAAAAATGATTCAATTGTCCGGTAAAATGATAATTTCCCAAGGTATTTATTTGTAACTCAATTCAACAACAACAACTTATGTCATTGAATCAGAAGATTTCGCAGTTAAAATCAATTAAGAATCTATCTCAACTTTATTCAGTATTTTTAGAAAATAGATTCAAAGTGTTCATATCAGGGATCTAAGCAACACCCATACGAGATCAACGTCGCGCATGAATACTCAAAGATTTGATCATAAACCCTTGATTTCGAAGAGAAAGGAATGAAGAAGAGAAAGATTCAATGTTTAAAAGATGAAACAACAAAGCCCATTGAAATACCTTGTTAAACAATCAATTTCCGAACAATCTTCACGTTCCTTGCCAAGAAAGATGATTAGCTGCTCATGAACATAATGAAATCTAAGACTTGTATTGAAAGCAATGGAATCAAAGACAAGAATATTATTAATCTAATGAAAGAAGACAATATGAAAGCTCTCTAATATTCTCTCTAACTCTAAAAATGACGTTTAAAACTCAGCCCCCTGAATTAGGGTTTTTAAGGAAGTATTTATAGGTTTAAAGTTATACAAAAAATTGGATCTCTGTAGGGTGTCCGGACATGTGTCCGGACACTGTATCAATTCCCAGGGTGTCTGGACAAGTGTCCGGACTCTCTGTTCAAGGTTCCGAATAAGTTGCAGAAGTTGTGCAGGGTGTCTGGACACATGTTCGGACACTGTCACATTCCCAAATGTGTCCGGACACGTGTCCGGACTTCCTGATTTTGTTCTTGAATTGAGCCTTTGAAGTTTCTCAGGTGTCCGGACACATGTCCGGACATGATTGCATCACTAGAGGTGTCCAGACATGTGTCCGGACATCCTTGTCAAGTTTTGGCCAATTTTGCTCATTTGTCCCAGTTTCTCTTCCGAATGCTCCCAAACACTTCTGGATGCTCCAATTCACTCCAAAACCCTACAAAACATCCAAATAAACTTTATTAGACTAAAAACATAAATATAACATTATTCTAAGGTTAACAAAGTACAAATTGAAGCGAATGAATTACACTTTAATAGTGTAATCACCTAATGAGCTAACTAAACTACTAGACTAGGAATAAACTACAAAAGAAGAACAAGAAAATGAAAAGAGAAAAGACTCGAGGAATACCTAGAAGTGGACTAAAGACGGGCACGGGTAAGAAGGACTACGGTTGAAATCCAGCAGGGCTCCGCTACACTCTCGAACACTCCCTCACACACCCTTACTGAGTCAGCTCTGAGTTGACTTAGTTTTAGAAATGAGTTAGGATCCAAAAATTGAGGGTTTATATAGAAATTGGGGGCATCGTACGTATGGTGCTTAAGTGCGTACGTACAATGCCGGATAGCCAGCGTATGCATGCTCGGGCAAACGGGATCGTACATACGCACAAAGACACTGTACGTACGGTCATAAAGAAGATGAAGCACCAGCCAACAAATGATAATGTGCCACGTCAGCGTACACAAGGTTGCATCACTGTACGTACGCTTTAACAAGCGTACGTACGCTAAGACCATCGTACGTACACTACAGAAGAAAAAATCACACAATTTGAAAAATAAAACTCTATCCTGCACAAAAAATGAAAAGGAAGCCAAAAATTGGGCCCAAAATAGTAAGAACAGAGGAGAATGCCCTACAATCTGCCTTCACCCCCCCATCTAGAATGATCCACTGTCCTCAATGTAACACAAAAATCCACACAAACAAGAACAAAGGCAACACGGAAGCGATAAAACAACTCACAACTTCATTAAAGAAGAAAATCGAACATTACAATGCCAAAGGTGGCCTGAACAACAAGGAAAGAAAAGATAAAGGACTTGTACAAAAGGAGTCCGAGACACAACGACCTATAATCCTAACTACCACCTGGGGGGTTACTCGAGCCTATTTTTAAAAGCGGGGGAGCCGGAAGACGCAGCGGCCTCCTTCTTGGTTGAGCCGGAAGATGAGAGGGGCAACTCGTCAAGGAGACGGGACGCCACCAAGCAATCTACCGTGACTGCATCATCCAAAGGAAAGCGGGATAAGGAGGTACAAGTGTAAGCCCGCAAGAATGTGGCGTAATCCGGGTCCTCCATCTCATTGGAATCCGAGCCTCGGGGGGCACTTTACCTTGCCTTGGAAGGATCCTTGGAAGCCATGGATGGGGTTGAAACAAAAAGGACTAATGCAGCAATGGGGCTGAATAAGAGGAGAATTGAATGCAAGGAATTGAGGCCCGAAAGCCCCTCCTCTTATAAGTCTAAGAGGTCACATGCAAAGGAATCAAAGGTGATGTATGGAGGTACAATGCAGCTGGGATTCCCTGCCTTATATCAAATCATGTGATTCTCCCCAATCAACAAATGGTAGGGCCCATCAAAAACTATCTAGCTGCTCTTAACCAAACCTAAAATGGAAAAAAAACTAACTACAAAGACCCTCACTCAAAAACTACCCAAAAATGCTCTAAACACAACCCTATTCTTAGCTGAAAGAAGAAAACCAAAATTAAGAAAAACTGAAGAAAACTAAGGGAGCTAATCTAAACTACTCATACTCCTAAAGAACAAGAGCATAGATCATCATCAATCAAAAGATGTTGGATCAATGAGATCCACACATTTCACTTCACCTTGGAAAGTCTCAAAGTAGGGCTTCAACCTTTGGCCATTCACCTTGAAAGCCGCCCCATTAGTGAGATTCTTCACTTCTATAGCTCCATGGGGGAAAATATTGGTAATAAGGTAAGGACCCACCCATTTACTCCGTAATTTGCCTGGGAACAAATGAAGGCGTGAGTCATAAAGAAGAACATTTTGACCAACCTTAAAGGATTTACGAAGAATGTGTTAGTCATGGAACTTCTTCATGCGGGCCTTAACAATCTTAGTATTTTCGAAAGCGTCATTACGGAGTTCATCAAGTTCATTCAATTGAAGCTTTCGGTAGGCCCCCACGGCATTAAAGTCCTCATTACATTGCCAGATGGCCTAATAGGTTTTATGCTCAATTTCTACTTGGAGGTGGCAAGCCTTTCCATAAACAAGTCTATATGGTGATGCGCCAAGCACGGTCTTATAACTCGTGCGGTAGGCCCACAATACATCGGTTAGCCTAAGGGACCAATCCTTCCTATTAGGGTTGACGGTTGGTTTCAAGGATTCTCTTAATTTCCCTATTAGCTAACTCAACTTGCCTTTGGGTTTGAGAATGGTAAGGTAGACCAACCTTATGAACTAACCCATATTTCTTTAATAGGAATGCAAAGGGCCTATTACAAAAGTGTGAACCACCGTCACTAATAATGGCTCGGGACATACCACATCGTGAGAAAATGTTCTCCTTAAAAAAGCGAACCACCACTTGGTGGTCATTATTCCAGGAGTTAATGGCCTCCACCCATTTCGACAGATGGTCCACCGCGACTAAGATGTAAAGGTAGCCAAAAGAATTAGTAAAGGGTCCCATGAAGTTGATTCCCCAACAATCAAAGATTTCCAAAATGGTAATGGGCTGAAGAGGCATCATGTGACGCTTAGTAAGAGTTCCTAACCTTTGGCACCTATCACATGCAAGACAAAATGCATGCACATCCCTAAACATAGTTGGCCAATAAAGGCCACATTGAAGAATCTTGGCGGTGGTCTTTTTGGGAGAAAAATGTCCTCCACAAACTTGGGAGTGGCAAAACTCCATGACTTGTTGGAATTCGTGATTAGGCACATAACGCTGGATAATTTGATCCGGACAATATTTAAAAAGGTGAGGATCATCCCATGAAAAATAACGCACATTTCAGAAGAATTTGTGCTTATCAATGGATGACCAATGGGATGGAACCTCACCAATCATAAGGTAATTCGCAATATCTGCAAATCATGGTGGGGAGACTTTCTCCAAAGATTGTACATGAAAAATTTGCTCATCCAGGAAATGTTCATTGATAGGGGTAGAGTCGGTGGCTCTTCCATCAAGGGGAAGCTGGGACAAATGATCAGCTACTACAATTTCTACCACTTTTTTTTTTTTTATCTCGCATCTCAATGTGAAATTCTTGAAGCAATAAAATCCACTGAATGGGGTAGGGTTTTGCATCGGGTTTGGTGTGAAAATACTTAAGGGCTGCATGATCGGTGTAAATGATGACTAAAGACTCTATTAAGTAAGAACGAAACTTATCCAATGCAAAGACCACCACAAGAAATTCCTTTTTAGTTGTGGTGTAATTGACTTGGGCATCATTGAGGGTTTTAGAAGCATAATATATGGCATGGGGCTTTTTATCAATTCTTTGTCCCAAAACAGCCCCCACGGCGTAATCACTTGCGTCGCACATAAGTTCAAAAGGAAATGACCAATCGGGTGCATGCAAGATTGGAGCGGAGGTTAAGGACCCTTTTAAAATATCAAAAGCTTGTTAACATGATGGGGTCCACTCAAATGGTACGTCAAGGGACAAGAGTTGACATATTGGCCTAGCTATTGCATTAAATCCCTCAATAAAGCACCAGTAGAAATCGGCATGCCCAAGGAATGATCGCACATCCTTAACACACATGGGAGGAGGTAGTTTTTGAATTAACTCAATCTTAGCCTTATCAACCTTTATCCCCTTAGAAGACACGATGTGGCCCAACACAATTCCACTAGTAAAAAACCATAAAATGGCATTTTTCCCAATTAAGGACTAGGTTACACTCCTCACATCGTTCTAACACCTTTCCTAAATTTTCAAGGCATCCCTCAAAGGTGTCTCCATAAACTGAGAAATCATTCATGAACACTTCTACAATATGCTCCACCATGTCACTAAAGATACTTATTATACATCTTTGAAATGTAGCTGGTGCATTGCTGACTCGCCTCCGTAATGCGGTATTCCTACAAAATGGAGTTAGCACCCTGCAAGAGTACGGGGGTCGCGATGAAGTATAAACCGGTAATCCGGTATCGTTCTCTCCCAAGGGACCTAGCCAAATATAGGCTCTAGCACTCAACTCACACTAACCTAACCTAGGATTGGATTGTAATTATGTGGGGAACTAGATCTAAAATAAAAAGGAAAATAAAAAGACCGAAAATCTTTTGGGTTTTGATGGTTGTTTTGAATTCCTAAACCATTACAATGAAAATAAAGAGAATTAACACTAGACAAACAAATTAAAGCAAAGTGAAAATATAATTAAAGCAATTAAAAAGGGAATTGGGCTCAAATGATCCAACCACTCAATTTCATCCAAGGTTTCCAATGGGGTTTATAACTCAAATCAAACACAACATTTAAGTGTGTTTGATTCGGAGAATTTAGCTTTGAAAACCGATTATTCTCAAGCAATTGAAATTAGATACATGTTCAATGGGGAATCAAAGGTTAATACCATCGATTCAACTTAGTCAATACCAAATTTGTGGTTTGTGCATTGATTAGCCAAACATAGTCAATAACTTAGGTTTTCTAAGGCATCTTCAATCAATTGTTGGGAATGAATTTCTAGCAATTGTGGAGTATTTTTTTAGTCAAGAGTCCTAAATTAATACCATTGATTTGGGTGATGAAAATCTCCAAATTTAGTCAATAATCTAAGTTTTCTAAAATTCCACACCTAATTACTAGAAATTTGAATTCTACAAAAATACGACAATTAATTCATGAGACACCTCCATTGAATTCCTTGGATTATTTGGGTGATTTTCACATTTAAACCCAATGTAAAAACTAGCTAATTAAACTCATAATAAAAGCATGGAAAATGGAAACAAAGCATGTAGACATTCAAACTAAAATTTACTTGAAGATTAAGAGTGTTTGGATACAAGGAAAATAGAAGAAAATACAAGAAAGTGAAAGAAAATACAATACAATGAAAGAAAACTACAAGTTCTACACCTATATTACCATTACAAAGCTAAATATAAGCTAAAAATGAAGAAAAATAGAAAAATCCAACCTTTGGGAGCTTCTCCCGCCGCCCCCTTGCTCCAAAAAAAACCCTAACTCTCCAAAAACTATACCAAAAACCCTAAAAAACGCAGCTTCGGACGCAAAAAACACAATCTAGATGAACAGTAACCGTCCGAATACCGTCCGGACGGTCCGTTCGACGCCCGTTTGAAGTACGTTCGGACGGTGAACAGTAACTGTCCGAACGGTACTGTTCACCGTTCGGACGGGTACTATTCACACTGTTCAGTCGCAAAAACTTCGAAACTTGATTTGGCCACCCTAGAGTTCGATTCAGCCGATGTACATTAGACACAAAATTGTAGAGCTTGAAGTCTTCTTTGCAATGACTCAAAAATCAGCTCAATCAGATATCGGAGTGAAAAGTTATGGCTAAAATACCGAGACAGGTCTGAATTTTTATGAACAAAATATTCGCCTTGACCTCGCTTTGATTATTCTTGATTTCTTTTCACCTTTATTAGCTTATATAACCTACAAAACACATACAAAACATACTCAAACAAATATCTAACTAAAATAAGAAAATTAACAATAATTTAACTCTAACAAAGTGCGAATTAGAGGCCAATAATTACACTTTTACCGTGTAATCACACCCCCCAACTTACATTTTGCTAGTCCCTAGCAAAAACTATCAAAGACATAAAGGATAATCTCCACTTTCGTAGGAGTCACGGATGCATTTAGCTTATGCATCAAGCCTTTAAACCCCTAGGTTACCCCTAGTGGACGAGTGGTGTCTCGTGAGGGTTTTCAGTGATGATACCCACAAACATCCTTTTATGAATTGCAAATCAAGATAAAAATAAGGAATAAATGCATAATCATACTCAAGTTAACATTAATGCCACTCCAAACTCCACACTTGCATTAATATGCAACAAGTCATACAAAAGAGAGGTTCATGTGTGTGGGTGATGAATCATGCTAAACAACACAAATGAACTCACTTAAGCAAATCCACCCATTTTAAAGCTTTGATCCAATTCTCACCGGACATACACTCACAATTAAAGACCCACATGGTTCTCACAATGGTATGCTCAACAATGGAGTAAATGTAAAAAGACAATTCAAGTGAGCATATCAACTACAAAAACCGAAAATAATAGAAGTGTATCAACTTTAGCATAGCTCCATGAAAGAATGTTCAAAGTTAAGCATTGATTCAAAGAAATTGACAAGAAATAGCTTATACTCTATTGAAAACTTCAATCAAGCACAACTTGGATCAACTATGCCATATAGAGGTGAAGAGGATAATATAGAAGATGTGAAAGGTAAGGGTAAGGAGAGGGAGCAAAAGGTCATATCATGTGTGATCAAGGCATGACATGATGAATGCAAAACAACTACAACTGTCCCTTTTCAACTTTTAATATACAAAATCCACTTCTCACTCTTCTCTTAAGATATTTTCAACTTTTGAACTCCTCTTTCACTCTTTTCTTCCTCTTATTCTCTCTCTCTTTTTTTTTTTTTTTTTCTTCTTCTTTCTTCTTTTTTTTTTTTTCCTTTTCTTACTTCTCCCCCCCCCCCCCCCCCCCCTTTTTTTTTTACTTCTCCTTTTGTTTCCATCCTTTCATCATCCCTTTTAAGATTCAACAACTCATTTTCATATTATAACATGCTTGTTTGCATTGAACTCCCCAAATCAATCTCCTTTCTATTTTTTTTTTTCTTTAGCAATGCAAAAACACTCTTTTCTCACTTAGGCGTCCCTTTGCAATACAAGAGATGAAATCACTTTGCACTTTCTAATAATAGTAGAAGATCAACAAGGGTTAAGGAAAATGCACGGTTCGGTACGGGAAACTTATGGCTATGGAGAAGAAAATGGCATAGAATCATATCCAAAATTATACAACCGAAGCATTTCATAGAGTACAAGTGTCAATAACAAGATCAAAACTCAACTCATGAACCAAAAACAAGCATAATGAAGCTATTGAATGAAGTGAGGGTGAAGAAACTATGCTTGAATAAATGTAAACGCTTGAAACGGCGATTAATGCTCTAAAGCTCACAAGGTAATAATCTCCACTAATGTAAGGGTGAAAGTGCCAAGACTAGTAACAAATTGTGTTAAAAAGCATGATTGTGTACAATGATGTAATTCCCTCTACAAATGCATGAATTAAGCAATCTCCACAACATATTGGGTATGAGGAGTGATTCAACATCATCTTGAGTAAAGATGCATGCAAAAATTCCTATCTTCTATTCTCAAAAGGCACTTTCACAAGTAAAAAGATTTTTTTTTTATTTTTATATATAGGGTGCAAAACAAAGAAACAAAAACACAACAATAGAGAGAAAGTTTTTTTTTTTTTTTTTTAAGGTGCAAAATAAATAAACAAAAACAAAACAATAGAGGCAAAGCCTCTACCCCACCCCCAACTTAAAGTGATGCATTGTCCTCAATGCATGAGAACAAAGTATTAAATGCAATTACATGGTGGGAGAAGAGAAAATAGGGTGCCTAATGCACCCCAAGAACAAAGAGAAATCAAAGGAGGGATGTTGCAGAAAATCAAGGGCATTGCTGAATTTTCGAGTGTGTGCAGACAGCTTTGACACTCTTCACTAAAACAGTCATATCTCTCTCTACAGGAAAGCAAATCATGCACCGTTTTTTTTGTTGGAAAGTAGATTCATAGACCTTTCCATTCATATAAGATTTGCATGCTAATTCACTTCCAGTAAATACAGATTTCACTGTAAAGTCGGCTAAAAAAAATAGGGTCTGCACTTTATTTTTAGAAACTGGACAACCCCTTTGTTTTGCCTAAAGCACCCCCAACTTAGAATGAGAAAATAAACTAAGAAAACAAAGAAAAAGACTACTCCTATTCCTAAACAAATGAGAGAAAAAATAAAAATAATAATAATAATAAATAAACTAAGAAAACAAAAAAACAAAAAAAACTACTTCTATTCCTACCCAATTTTGAGAGAGAATGGATCACCCAATGCCACAAAGTGGGAATTTGCCATCATCCCACACCCCCAACTTAGAGATTTTCAATGAGTTCAAACAAAAATAAAAATAGACAATGGCCACTTGTTTGATGAACTCTATAATACAACCTTGAAACACATAAGGGAAATAAGGGTCATGATATGTAGAAAATAAAGAATGATCATGCACGAATGTGCCAATGATGCTCATGTCATGAAGTGCTTGACCCTCCCCTTCTTTTAAATGGTTGGTCATGGGCATGATGTTTGGTTCAAGTGTTGGGACATGGAGTTCCAAAGACTCCGGTAAAATAGGATTAGGTACTAGAGGCGTACAAATATGGATCACATGATTCCTAGACATGGTAAGAATGTCCTCTAAACCGTTAACATCCTCATTGATTTGCACATTCCCAACATCAAATAAACCAAAATCATCATTAAGGGTAGTCTCATCACTACCCTTCTTTTCTTGTTCGGACTCCACAATTTTGGACTCCACTCTCTCAAATTTTTCATCCCAAAATTCATTTTCAATTATTTTCTCACTTTCCTTAGGAATGTCTTCCTTAGACTTAAAGTCCTGGGGAAGGGTGTTTTGATCAATGATTTCCTCATTCCTATGGTCAATGATGGGATGAGCGGGTGTACTTGGACACCCTTGGTTAGGAGGAATGATTGGAGATGACACAAGGGACTTGTCCTCCGCTCGGACAACCAAGGTTTGCATTAAAAGAGCCAATTGACTCTTTATCTCATTAAGGCCATCATCAATTCTAGAGTTCACTTCTCCTTGAAATTTTATGGCTTGTTGAAGTGTGTCATCTAGAGTATCCTCTATGGTGTCCTCTTGTGTGCCAATGTGAGGAGTGTGATATTTCTCATAGGGTAAAAATTGGACATGGGGGTATTCACATGGTGGAGTTTGGTAAGGTGGAGGTGGTGCATGGTAATAGTCAAAGGACTCTTGGTAAGGGGGAGACTCAAAATAATGATGTGAAAATGTGCTCTCATATCCCTTACCAAGGTCAAATTGGTCACACCCCCCAAGAGTGGGAGGTGGTCGTGGAGGCTCCCTTTGGCCATTAGCTTTTAGGTGTTCCCTAATGGACATATTAGATGATGGAAGGTGTGAAAATCTACCACCAAACATAATGAAATGCACAATGGAATATGGATGCAATGCACAAACAAAAGTAGCGCACCACGCCTCAACACATCATACACAACAATGCTCAATAGTTTTCCATTCAAACCTCCAATCTCCACAAAATAATTCCACCAATTCAATCAAGTTCAATCCAACCTAACCTCCAATCTCCACAAGTTATATACCACCAATTTGTAATAAAAATAATCCCTAGTTCTCCTTTAACAATCCTCCAATCAAATTATTAAAATAAAACAAAATATATACAAAATAAACAAAACAAGCCTAAAATAAAGAGAAAAAGAAAGAATGAAAATCTAATATGGTATTTACACAAAAAATGGAACGAAGTTACCGATGACCTAAGCCGAAGATTCCTCCGTCGTGGTAGATGGATGGAGATCCAATCCACCAATTGCTCTTCAACCCCAAGCTAGTAGTGTTTGCCTCATGCCTTTGGTCCCCGGCAACGGCGCCAAAACTTGACTCGCCTCCGTAATGCGGTATTCCTACAAAATGGAGTTAGCACCCCGCAAGAGTACGGGGGTCGCGATGAAGTATAAACCGGTAATCCGGTATCGTTCTCTCCCAAGGGACCTAGCCAAATATAGGCTCTAGCACTCAACTCACACTAACCTAACCTAGGATTGGATTGTAATTATGTGGGGAATTAGATCTAAAATAAAAAGAAAAATAAAAAGACCGAAAATCTTTTGGGTTTTGATGGTTGTTTTGAATTCCTAAACCATTGCAATGAAAATAAAGAGAATTAACACTAGACAAACAAATTAAAGCAAAGTGAAAATATAATTAAAGCAATTAAAAAGGGAATTGGGCTCAAATGATCCAACCACTCAATTTCATCCAAGGTTTCCAATGGGGTTTATAACTCAAATCAAACACAACATTTAAGTGTGTTTGATTCGGAGAATTTAGCTTTAAAAACCGATTATTCTCAAGCAATTGAAATTAGATACATGTTCAATGGGGAATCAAAGGTTAATACCATCGATTCAACTTAGTCAATACCAAATTTGTGGTTTGTGCATTGATTAGCCAAACATAGTCAATAACTTAGGTTTTCTAAGGCATCTTCAATCAATTGTTGGGAATGAATTTCTAGCAATTGTGGAGTATTTTTTTAGTCAAGAGTTCTAAATTAATACCATTGATTTGGGTGATGAAAATCTCCAAATTTAGTCAATAATCTAAGTTTTCTAAAATTCCACACCTAATTACTAGAAATTTGAATTCTACAAAAATATGACAATTAATTCATGAGACACCTCCATTGAATTCCTTGGATTATTTGGGTGATTTTCACATTTAAACCCAATGTAAAAACTAGCTAATTAAACTCATAATAAAAGCATGGAAAATGGAAACAAAGCATGTAGACATTCAAACTAAAATTTACTTGAAGATTAAGAGTGTTTGGATACAAGGAAAATAGAAGAAAATACAAGAAAGTGAAAGAAAATACAATACAATGAAAGAAAAACTAACTACAAGTTCTACACCTATATTACCATTACAAAGCTAAATATAAGCTAAAAATGAAGAAAAAATAGAAAAATCCAACCTTTGGGAGCTTCTCCCGCCGCCCCCTTGCTCCAAAAAAAACCCTAACTCTCCAAAAACTATACCAAAAACCCTAAAAAACGCAGCTTCAGACGCAAAAAACACAATCTAGATGAACAGTAACCGTCCGAATACCGTCCGGACGGTCCGTTCGACGCCCGTTTGAAGTACGTTCGGACGGTGAACAGTAACCGTCCGAACGGTACTGTTCACCGTTCGGACGGGTACTATTCACACTATTCAGTCGCAGAAACTTCGAAGCTTGATTTGGCCACCCTAGAGTTCGATTCAGCCGATGTACATTAGACACAAAGTTGTAGAGCTTGAAGTCTTCTTTCCAATGACTCAAAAATCAGCTCAATCAGATATCGGAGTGAAAAGTTATGGCTAAAATACCGAGACAGGTCTGAATTTTTATGAACAAAATATTTGCCTTGACCTCGCTTTGATTATTCTTGATTTCTTTTCACCTTTATTAGCTTATATAACCTACAAAACACATACAAAACATACTCAAACAAATATCTAACTAAAATAAGAAAATTAACAATAATTTAACTCCAACAAAGTGCGAATTAGAGGCCAATAATTACACTTTTACCGTGTAATCAATTGCACAAGCCAAAGGGCATATGGCGGTATGCATAAGTACCAAAAGGACATGTAAAAGTAGTCATGGATTGATCCTCTAATGCAATCTCAATCTGGTTGTACCCGAAATAGCCATCAAGAAAATAATAGAAAACTTTTTCGGATACTCACACTAGAACTTGACCAAGAAATGGCAAGGGGAAGTGGTCCTTTCAGGTTACGACATTGAGGTGGCGGTAATCAATACACATACGCCACCCGGTTTGAATATGGGTGGGCACCAACTTATTCTTCTCATTCTTGACTACCGTGACACCCGATTTCTTTGGCACTACTTGTGTAGGACTTACCCACTTAGAGTCAGAGATGGAGTAAATAATACCTGCATCAAGCAATTTCAGCACCTCACCCTTTACCACTTCCTTTATGTTGGGATTTAATCTCCGTTGCATTTGACGCACGGTTTTAGCCCCCTCTTCTAGGAAAATACAATGTGTGCACAAAAGAGGACTAATACCATGGAGATCGGCAATGGTCCACCCTATAGCTTTCCTATGGTTTTTAAGCAAATCTATCAAGCTTCCCTCTTGGCTCAAAGATAGGGTGGAAGAAATGACAACAGGATAAGACTCACCATCACCTAAGAATGCATACTTCAAAGTGGTTGGTAATGGTTTCCTCTTGGGAATGGGAGGCTTGACCTCCGATGGAATTGGCTTTGTATCACTAGGTTGGAGAGGTTCAAAAAAAGGGATCCATTAACCCATATGCATACATTGGGCACTCTCATGACCTAGGGAAGACACTTCTCCTAAAGCCTTACCATGACAATCTAAAGCTTCATGAGGCTCGCTCCTTAATAAGGCTTTTTCCAATGAGTCCTTAAAGAACTCAGTCTCAAAGTGGTCCCACACTATGGTCTCAATAATGTTGACCTCCCAGATATCCTCACACTCACCCGGTTGTTTGGCAACTGAAAAGATATTCAATTAAAAAATGGTGTTGCCAAATGAATGCTTCACTAACCCATTCCTACAATGAATGATAGAATTGGAAGTAGCTAGGAAAGGTCTCCATAGAATGACGGGAGTTTTGTTGTGAGCTATACAACTATCCACGGGTTGAGTGTCCAACACTATGAAATCAACGGGGAAATAGAAGTTATCGATTTGGATGAACACATCCTCAATGATACCCCTAGGTACCTTGATAGACCTATTTGTTAGTTGTAAAGTGACACAGGTAGGTTGCAACTCCCCTAAATCAAGTTCCTTATATACCAAAAACGGGAGAAGATTAACGCTAGACCCTAAATTCAACAAAGCTCGGTTTATCCTAGTGTTCCCAATAGTGCAAAAGATGGTAGGACATCCGGGGTCCTTGAATTTTGGGACGATTTTGCATTGTAAGATTGCACTTTGATTTTCATTCATCATAGTCGTCTCCTTAACATGTAACTTCCTCTTGAAAGTACATAAGTCCTTTAAGAACTTAGCATATGAAGGAACATACTTAATGTCATCTAGAATAGGGATGTTGACTTTAACTTGCTTGAGCACTTCATAAATTTCAGCATTCAAGAGTTCATTCTTTGATTTAGTCAACTTTTGAGGAAACGGTGCATACGTCAAAATATCCTTCCTCTTATCCCTAGTGGTCTCACTCAAGGTCTCAAAAGGAGTAGCAACGGACTCCTTTTTTATTTGATGCTTATCACTCTCTCCCTCCTCTCTCAATTTTTCTTCTTCCTCACCCTCCTTTTCTTTTCCTTTTCCCTCTTGTTGAACACACGGTTTAGAAGTTACATCCTTTGAAGGAATGAATTTATCAATGACTTTACCGCTTCTAAGAGTGGTGATGGCTTGTACTTGTTCATGACTCGTTTGAGGATCCATGCCACCCTCGGTGATGTGTACTTGTCTAACCACCGGATTGGGTTGAGGTTGAGCTGGGAATCTCTCTGAGACATTTTGAGTCAAAGCTTGTGTCAATATAGACATTTTCTTTTGTATATCCTCAAGCATCCTAGTGTGTTGGTTTAACACTTTATCTTGCTTATATACCCTTGCGTTAACCCCTCTCATGTCATTGGTTATTTGATAGAAATTATCTTCCATGGGTTTCCTATGAGGCGGTTGACAACGTTTTGGGTTGATTTGGAAGTTGCGCCATGGGTTAGGGTTGGTAAGCTTGAGGTAGAGGCGCTTGAAATGGAGGAATAGGTGTAGAATAGTGTTGAGGGTTTTGATACCCTCCTTGTTAAGGTTGGGAGTTTGAACTCCTCTCATTCCTCTACCCAAAATTAGGGTGATCCCACCATCCCGGATTGTAAGTGTTAGAGTAAGGGTTACCCCCTCCTCTTTGGAATTGGCGAATTGCATTGACTTGGCCATGTAAAGCTTCTTTCACCCCCGGAATGATTGGACATAAGGATGTGTCATGGTCGGTAGTGTCATACACTATGCAACAAGTCTCTTTTCTTACCTTACTCTCGACCGCTAACGCCTTTTTTCCTTCTAAAGCCTCTAGTTTCTTGGTTAAAGTGACAACTTTCGCATTAACATCATCAACCTTTTTCAATTGATACCGCCCTACCCCTTGTTGAATGGAACGACCCTCGAGATTTTGAGTCTCGGTAAGTGCCCAATCCTTGGCCTTGTTTGCTAAAGTGTCAAAATATTCATAGGCTTCATGGGGTTGTTTGTCAAGAAACGTCCTAGCACACATTGATTCATTCAAGTGTTTAAGTTGAGGGGTTAGAGATGAGTAAAAGGTGTTGATGATGTACCAATCGATGAAATAATGATGAGGACAAGTATTCAAGAGGTCCTTAAACCTCTCCCAACATTGAAAGAACGTTTCCCTCATCATAGGAGAAAATTGAGAAATTTGCCTTTGGATGCTTTCAGTTCGGTTCTCGGGAAAGAACTTCTTTGAAAACTCTCCTTGGAATACGGTTTGTGAATGAATAAACATAGGCCTCAATGAATTGAACCAAAGTTTGGCCTTGTCTTTCAAGCAAAAAGGGAAGAATTTTAACAAGAAAACCCCTCTCGGGCAAGAATTATTGATGATGAGCGAGCATGTATCTTCAAACTCCTTAATGAAATCATATGGTTGTTCGAAGTCCATTCCATGAAACTGGGGGAGCATTTGCATGCTTCCCGGCCGGATGTTAAGTGAAGCGTAATGTGGCGAGAATACTATGCAAGAAGTTGGTTCTTGACGTGGAGGATTCGAGTAATCTAATCTATAACTGATTATAGATACAAAATTCGGGTTATTTTTTGGAGATATAGCCTCAAAACTTAGCACAGATTTTGCCGGTACTGTACGTACGGTATTGTTCACCGTACGTACAGTGGACATATCGTACGTACGGTCAAGCCTGCACTAAAACGCACTCTTTGAAATTTGAATTTCTGCTGCAGGCGTACGTATGGTAGGAATTACCGTACGTACGGTGGGTACGGTCAATATACACATTGGCAATTTTTGCTTCAATTTCGCCCTTTTTCCACTCCAAACCTGTAAAAGACCCACAAACACTCATTAAAACAATTATTATACAAAAATAAAGTATATATATACTCTAATTGAACTAACAATAGCTATTTAGAGACTTTAGATTACACTTTTTGGAGTGTAATCATTATTTGGTTTATTTACACCCTGAAATATATAGAATCATTTAGTATCTTGCTATTTCCTTTGCCTTTCCTCTAAGCAAAGGGTCCTGTCACTGAGAAACTATCTGTGAAGTATGAGACTTAACTTCCAGATTATGCATATTTCAATAGGGCAAATAAAGATCAGGGAGTGTAATAACATTAGAGCTGCTCCAAGTTCAGCCTTTTATGCTTTTATCTAGATTAATTACAAGCATCTACAAAAGTATGAAAGATTAAAATAATTTTCTTTTGAGGATTAAAGGTCATGATCACAAATTTCCCGAAATTTGTATATCTCTGATGCATTAATTATAAAGAATAAAGAATGGCTACAATGACAACATTTTGTCCCAACTGGACATTATTGAAAAAGAAAAAAGAAAAGAAAATCTCAAACATACAGACAATAAAACAACCCTAGCTAGAAACTGCACTTTTAGTTTAAGATCCTCCAGATTTGCAGCGTGTTTATGAGGAGATCTAATATCACGAAGTCGCTTCTCCCAGAGAGTAGTTTTGCAAACCTTCGGAGAGCTTCTTCATTAGTCTCTTGATCAATAGGCTCCACGAGACATGTCTCCAAATTTACCCTGGAAACTGGTTTCTTTAGTAATCCTTCGTCAACCTTGACAAGATCTTCCAAATTTTGCTTGGTAGCTATATCAACAGAAGATACCACCCCAGTTAACTTGTCATCTTGCAGTTTCATCCAAGAGTGTCGATGTCAATGAATTGAGAAAAAAATGAAGAAAACCAATAAAAAAGAACATTTTTTTGGTCTTGGTTAATGATCATTCAACAAGTACCTGAATCTGCAGATAATTCTTTTCAAAGTTGAGGGCTTGAGAAATCACGTTAAGATGGAAGTCGACCATATCAGAACTCGCTTAAGTAAACACATCAACTAAGGGGGTGGAACCACCATTGGTTAACCAATTCAATAAACCCCATTCAGCTGCTTTCTTTGCTGTATATTGTTTCGTCTTCGCAAGCGCACAGTTTCGATGTAGTTTAACTCGAATGATTTCGAGTATCGTTTTAAGCTCAGGATTTTGGGATCCAATATAGACCAATCACGCAGCCTAATTTTGACTTACTCAAATGCAGTTATAATTTAATAAAAAGAACAAACAAAATGAAATCGAAAATTCTTTGAGTTTGGAGTTGTAATTATGATCTACTTATCTAATTAAAATTATAATCTACTACAATAGTGCAATTGACAATCAAAGGAAAATGTTAAGTAATTTGGGCAAATGATTGAGTTTAATTGATCCAAACACCTGAAAAATTCTAAGTTGTCATTGAAGGTTTATGACTCAAAATGCAAAGCCACAATCAAAGATAGCAATTCAGAAGATTTAGCTTTGAAGATTAGGCAATTCAACTCCAATTGAAGTTAGATATGTAATCAATCTAAGGATTGTATGTTAATACCATCGATTTGGTGAATTCCACCCCATAATTGTTAAACCATGACTTGGAATTGCCAAATTTAGTCAACAACATAGGTGTTCTAAGAAATCTAACATTCAATCAAAAAAGAACATCAATCCAAAATGATAAGACAATGAAATCGTGGGATACCTTAAATGAAGTTTTGAATTCCTTGAATGTTCTTCACAATTGAACCTAATTTGAAAAATTAACTACTCATTGTCAAGGAAGAACTCCACAATTGATTTGATTTAATGATGAACAATTTGAATTTGAACAAGAAAGAGAATGAAAATTTCTATTGAAATCAACTCTTCAATTCAATTACAAAGAATATAGCAAGAGATTCTAAGTAATCTAACTGTTACAATGGTAGAAAAGTACTCTCTCTCTCTCTCTAAAAAAAAGGTCTTAAACTCTAGAAAATGTGATAGATCCCCAAATCCCCGTACAAACCCGTATAAAATAGTGAGAGCAAAAAAAACAAGGCAGCCGGGACCGTATGTATGGTCAGACCACCGTACGTACGGTTGGTGAATCCCTCTTCCCAAATGTGAATAAATTGAGCCTCCCGTAAGAGCACGGGCGTGCGATTGAAGTATAAATCCGGCAAGTACCGGAGTCGATTTCCACGATGATCAAGCCCAATATAGGTGTCACGTAAAGCAAGATAACTAACAAATTAAATCAAATTAGAAAGTCGCTTAGGAAATTAAAACTATCTAAAAATGAAACCGAGAATATGTTTGTTGCAAATATTTTGCTTGCTAATTGAATTAACTAAACTAAGTACGATATCGATTGTTAGAAGACTTAAATGCAATTAAAGTGACTTGAATGCAATTGATATAATCTACCAATTCTTTACAAATGTCTCAATGGAGGATTTGATAACTCAAATCAATGAATCACTCCGCAGATCCTGACTCGTCCCTTCCATGCTCACCGCGATGGGGGTGCTTGTAGTTTAAGTGGGGTACTCCCACTATCGTGTTCTCCTAAGAGACCTGTGCCAATTTAGCAATAGGAACGAGTAGACTTTAGAAATATGTTCAAATTGCAACCACAAACCAAGAGTGAAATCGATTGCTATGTTAGCTAAAATTTGACCGAAAATATTTTGGTGTTTGAGGGTTTGAGTTACTAACAACTAGGCAAGCAATTAAAATGAAATTTAAACCTATAACTTACTTCTAGCTAAAGTGAATTGACAATTATGCATATTCTACTACAACCACACTTAACACTAAATCAACTCTTAATTTAACCGGAATTCTAAATGAACACAAATAGAGATTTAACTTGATTAAAGAAGGAGGTTTGGATTCAAATGTTCCAATCTACCAATTCTAGCATGGAATTTGAAATGGGGAGGTTCGGTTAACTCGAATCAAGAACCGTCCAAAGGCCCTTGATTCGGAAGATTTAGCTTTGAAATTTTAGGGCTCTCTAATTATTTTGGAATTAAGTTTTATCCTAATTTATGGGTTCTTAGGAAATAAATCACATGTTATTAACTATGATTATAGATCTAAGATTTCTACACAAATTAATTCCAACATAATTAGAGAAAAATAAGTAAACATGATATACAATGAGATTCAAGAACTCCCCTTTCATTTTCCATGCATTCCTTGGTAGATCTTCACATTTGCTCCCAAACTATGAGTTTAGCTTGAAGAATCCATGGTTGAAAGCTTTCCAAAGTATAGAGACCACATCTTGATTTTAACTCAAAAGCGTATCTATATTGAAATGTAGGGAATACGAGAGTTTACACTAAATCAACCCAAGAAATCTATCTAAATACCTCCAAAAGCCCTAAATACAACAAAGTAAATTGAATCTAAGCAAAATACAAGATTTTCTCCTATTTTTCCTCTCTACCCGCAGCTGCTAACCCTAAAATCTGATATATCTCTTCTTTTCTTCGACTGCTGGGTTGTAGGGCAAATCTGCGCTCACAGTCTGAAGTGCGTCTTAAGTGCGTCCGATATGCGTCCGATATGCGTCCGGACGCACCGTCCGGACGGTGCCATAACCGTTCGGACGGTTATTTCACCGTTCGGACGGTCTTCGAATGAGGAAATTCAGCTCTGTAATTCTTCGAACGGAAAAAGACGACTTTGGAATGGCTTTAGACGAAAAATAATGCCTCTGGAACGGCTTTGGACGGGAAATATAGACTCTGGAACTCCAATATCCGTCACACCGTCCGAACAGTAATTCGCCCGTCTGAACGGGGCGTCCGAACGGTCCCTTGTCCGTCCGAACGGCCTAGGCGTCCGAACGGTAATTTGGTCGTCCGAACGCACCGTCCGAACGGTCCGTCCGGACGGTCTTCTCTCCTTTAAGCCTCTGTTTCCACCAATTTAACACCAAAAACCTGCAATATAGATATAAAAATAGTTTAGATCAATTTATTGCTAAAAATCTATAATAATACCCATATAGAGGCTATCAAACACTTCATTAGGGGACAAAGATTACACTTGTAGAGTGGAATCAGACCTTCATTCAAAAGATTTAGACCATAAGAATGATAGTTCATACTCAATTGGATATGAATTTGTGTTCAATGTTAAGAATCATAGAAGCAAATCGTAAATTGTGCAATATCTATACCAATGTAAGAATTGTGCATACAGATTACCAATAGTGATTATGAATCTAGGTTTTCTATAGATTTACAATTCAATTGAGATGAATATGAAAAAATCATAAGATAATTCATTGAAGTTTATATACCTCCACGGAAGATCTTGAAGATCCTTGGTAGATTTTCACAATTACACCCAAGGATGAGTTTAGCTACTTGATTCCATGATAGAAAGCATGAAGAAATGGAGATTTTACATTAATTGGAGAAGAAATTGATGTTTGCTTACAAAGAAAATGGAAGAAAATACAAAGAAAACTAACTTTCTCTCTTTAGAATTAGTACTAATTGTAAATCTAATCTAAAATGGTGATAGATATAAAAAATCTCGTCATTTTTTAGAGATATAGCAGTAAAAATTGCACAGGGGACGTCGATATCATACGTACGGTACTGTTCACCGTACATACGGTGGACATACCATACGTGTGGTTAGCCTTACGCTAATCTATGCTCTCTGAATTTGGAAATCCACTGTAGGTGTATGTACGGTAGAACTTACCTTATGTACGGTGAGACCACCGTACGCACAGTGACTCCAACCGTACGTACAGTCCAACACTTTTCAACTCCTTTTGCTCTAAATCTGCCCTTTCTTCACTCCAAACCTGCAAAATACCTATAAACACTTACTAGAACAATTATTATACTAAAATGAGGCATATATACAACCTCGTTGGATTAACAATAGCTATTTAGGGACTTTAGATTACACTTTTAGAGTGTAATTAGTTGGTCCACCGTACGTACAGTCTTTGTGCGGTAGGCCATACGCTGAATGAGCCTCTCTGAAGGTTGCAAAAATACTGTAGGCATACATATGGTACTGTTCACCGTACATACTGTGAACAGTACTGTACGTACTGTCACGAGTATATTTGTCCAGCTTTGTCCTTTTTTCAGATCGAAACCATCAAATCAGACATCAAAACTTATTAGAGACAATATGATACTAACATAAAGTATATATATCATTAATTGGATTAACAAAGACTATTTAAGGACTTTGGATTACACTTTTGAGGCGTAATCACCATCCCCCACCTAGCTTTGTTAGTCCCTAGCAAAATACTAAAACTAAAGCAAGTATGTACGAATGATAAACTCCACTTTCGTGGGAGTTCCGAATGCATTTAGCCTATGCATCAAGCCTTTGAAACCCTAGGTTACTCTTAGTTGACTGTGGCGCCCCAGTTTTTGAGGTTTCCAAGGTCCTTTCGACTCGGAGACCCTAAAGCACAGAACTCTGTCACTAGAACTCATCCTCCTAAAAGGACAAGTGCGACTGGGTTTGAAAATTGATTTGACTAAGGGCTTTTTAGAAAAATAGGAGTCGCCACCTAACTTGATAAAGGTGAGTTAGGGCACTTAAAACTAAACGTTAATCGGAAGATTAAACTTAGAGTTTTTTAATAAGGTTTTTCAAAACTCCCTCAGGAGAGGGTTGTTAGGAAAATAGGTTGTTTGGAAACCTTTTGAAATGTTTAAGCTCTTTTTGAAAATAACTCCATTTTGGTCTTTCGAAAACAGAAATCTAAAGTTCGGGAGTTGTTTACGTGTAGGGAAGATATCCTAAGATCATCACCTTACCCCGCCATTTCGGTACCTACATGTCTAATCACCCTTTGTTCACTCACTAGAATGACTGGTTACTATTGTCCGCTTAATATCCACTTTGGAATTTTTGAAAACGGGGTTTAGTCATCACTTTTCGGATGGATGATGCATGATGCAAGTTTTTAAAAAAAGTTTGAAAATAATGGGGTTTTGGAAGAGTTTAGAATATAAACTTTGAATTGATTGGAATTTTGAAAAAGGGATTGGGGTTGAAATAAAAGTTATGACCGCATGTTACGCCTCCAGATGTGCTTCAAAATTGGAGTCACTCCGCAAGAGTATGGAGGTCGCGCATGTAATAAAAATCGGAGGATCCGATGTCGTTCTCTCCCAAAGGAATTCTGCAAATATAGCAACAAAACTCAACTAGCACGGGCACTTATCTTGATGGATTGCAAATGAAAATTCTTGTCTTTTCCTAATATAAAAGAGACCGAAAATATGTTGGTTTTGAGATGATGGTGGTTCTATGCTTCATGCAATAATTTAATGACTAATGAAGACAATAAAATCTAGTTTTATGCAATTTAGAAGAAAAGCTTGGATATGGTTGTTTCGATCCACCAATTCACAATAAAGGTTTCCAATGAGAGGTTTATAACTTAAATCAAGAATCACACCTTGGATTCTTGATTCGGAAAATGTCGACTATAAAATTGTGGATTTTTGTTTGATTGAGCATAAAAAGAGAATTTATAATTGACACCCTAGAATCAAACCTTAGACATGTGCAATACCTATACCAAACATTGATTTGTACATAAATGTTGCCAAGAGATTATGAATCTAAGTTTTTCTAATGAATCTCATACTAAATTAAATGAAACCATGAAATTTTAAGGATATGCCTTTGAAGTTCATACAACTCATTTTTCACCATTTGAAGATTTTTGGTGGATCTTCACAACCACATTCAAGGGGTTTTTAGCTACTAGAATCCATGTCAAAGAGCATAAAAGAAGTCAAATCTACCATTAAACTATATAGATCTAGTGTTTGGTTGCTAAGAAAGTGAGGAAAAATGGCAAGAAAATGATGGAAAATGGCTAGAAAGAGTAGAAAATCATTCACTTCATATATATCAAGCATTCATTTACAATGATCCAAAAGCAATAAATGATAACAAATACAAAGCATTAAAGTAAATCTAACTAAAAACCTTATAAAATAACAAAAGACCCCTTTTTGAAGCTTCTTCTTTGTTCAGTTCTGCAGAAAATAACTTAGCATACCTTTTGTCCCGTATATACAGCTTTTATACTCTGCGGAAAAATAGAGTCTGTACACACCGATCGATCGGTAGGCGGCCGATCGAACGGTCCAGGCGATCGAACGCCCAATCGATCGCAAAACCGACCCCTCTGAAGTTTGCTTCTGTGTAGTCTGTTGAGGGAATTCCGACGTCACTGATTGAACGACCGGTCGATCGAAAAAACGCCCTCTCTGAAGTTTGCTGTAGAAGGTCAAACAGAGAATCACTGATCGATCGCAAGATCACCGATCGATCGATTGGTCATCCTCACATTTGCCCATTTGCCTTGGTTTAAGCTCCAATTCCTGTAAGAAGTGCACAAAAGGAGTTTAAATGCATTTTAGGAGTTAAAATACTAAATTAACACTAAAATTCAACTAATCCACTAACAATTTAAACCTAAAGATTACTATTTCTAAGAGTAATCACCGCACCATTTTAGGTTGGCTACGTATCTCATTTGGCGAGAATCAGGTTAATCGTAGTTCGGACAAAAGCCCGATGGAAAACGGGCGCATTAGGGCCTTTGGAAGGTTTGAAGACACTTTGGGGCCTTCGAAAAAGTTTAAAACACTTTGAGGTCTTTGGAAAAGTTTAAGATACTTTGAGATCTTTGGAAAAATTTAAGACACTTTGAGATCTTTAGAAGTTAAAGACTTTTTGAGGTCTTTTGGAAGTTTTGACTTGAAATTGGATGGTAGAGTACTTTGAAAATATTGTTGGGTCAACTTAAGGAAGTTTTTGGAAAAATTATTTGGCATGACTCAAAAGAACTTGAAAGTGTTTTTGAAATCTTGTTTTGAAAACCTTGGAGGCATGTTGTCGCGCCCAGATTTTTCGCGCCCGAGGAATACTCACACAAGCGAGAAAAATGTTGTACTCCCTCGTTAGAACTCACCCTCCTAGAAGAATGAGTGCAACTAGGTTTGAATTGAAAACAAGTTTGAATAAAGGGCTTTTGAAAAAGATTCGGAGTCGCCACCTAACTTGATTAAGGTGAGTTAGGTCACCTAAAAACTAAGAATAATCCGAAGACTACACTTAGGGTTTTTGGAAAACAATTTGAAAATATTTCCTCAAGAGAGGGTTTTTTTAGGAAAATAGGTTGTTTGGAAACCTTTGGAAAATATTTAGCCCTTTTTTGAAAAATAACTCCTTTTGGTCTTTGAAAACAGTGATTCTAGGTTCGGAGGTTAGTTACGTGTAGGGAAGACGCACTAAGCTATCACCCTACCCCGCCCTTTCGGTACCTACATGTCAATCTACCCTAGATTCACCCATGAGAGTCTTCGACTAACTATAGTTCAATCCTATCCACTTTGAAAAATAATGCTTGAAAACTAACATGATGTATGATATGCAAGTGCAATAGAAGAGAATTGAAAAATAGATTTAGAAAGAGATTGATTTGAAATTAATTTGATTTGAAAATAGATTTGAAGAGATGGAATTGAAATTAAAAAGTTTGAAAATTTAGAAATGGAAATTTGAAAATAGAAATTTTGAAATTGGAAGTTTGAAAATAAATTAGAATTTGGGATTTGAAAATATGGAGATCGCACCCATGAGGGTGGAATTGAAAGTTTGAAAAGTATTGTGACCGCACCTATGAAGGTTGCCTACGTATCCATTTGGGGGAATCAGGTCAGTCGTAGTTCGGACTGGAGTCCGATTGAAAAGAGATTGATTTGAAGAGAGAGATTGAATTGGCAGAAAGAGATTGAATTGAAAATCGGATTTGATTTGAGATTAGAAGAGGAGATTAGAAATTGAAATTGAGAATATTAGACTTTGATTTGAAAAGATAGATTTGGACTTGTTTTGGAAAGAGAAGGTTTAAGAAACCTAGACTTAAGAAAGATGAGACTTAGGAAAGATTTGACTTGACTTGGAAGGTTTAGGAGATTAGGAAAGATTGAATTTAGGAAATGTTTGAATTAGGAGAGGTCCGATTTAGGAAAATTTTGTAATCAGGAAAGTTTCAAATTTAGAAAGTTTCATTTTTGGAAAGTTTCAAATTAAGAAAGTTTTGAATTAGGAAAGTTTTAGGTTTAGAAAAGTTTTGAAATTGGAAAGTTTCGTTTTAAGAAATGTTTGAAAAAGGAAAGTTATGAATTTAGAAATGTTTTGAATTAAGAAAGTTTCAACTTAAGAAAGTCTTGAATGAAGAAAGTTTTGAATTTAGAAAGATTTGAGATTTAGAAAGTTTAAGATTTAGAAAGTTTTAGACTTTTAGAAAATCTTGAAATTAGGAAAAGTTTGAGTTTAGGAAAAGTTTGAAAATTTGAATTTGGAAAGGGGGTTGAATTAGGAAAGGGTTGAATTAGAAAAGATTTGGAAGTTGAGTTTCAAAACTTAGGAAAGATTTTTATGTTCAAGTTTTAGAAACTTAAGGTTTAGAAAAGTGAAAGTTTAGGAAGGATTTGAATTAGGGAAAAGTTGGATTGGGAAGGGATTGGATTTTGTTTCGCAAAGAGAAGGTTTGATTTTGTTTCCAAAAACGGAGGATAGGATCTAATTTCCTAAACGGGGAGATAGGATTTGGCAAGGATTTGGAAAATGAGGTTCTAGAAACCCTAGATTTGAAAGTGTAGAATTTTAACGTAGAAAAGAGATTTTGGAAACATGTATAGTTTGGATGTGAAAACAAGAGGTTTTGGAAACCTAGGTTTGGGGCAAAGTTTGAAAACCATATTTTTGGAAAAAAGATTAGGGTTTCCTAATTGTGGGCTCTAAGGCTTGACTTGGGCTCTAAGGAAAGAGTTTTTAGAAAGTGCGTTTTTAGAAACGAAGGTTTTCTAGAAGGGAAATCCTAGGTAGGAGTTTTTGGAAAGTGAATTTGGAAATAGAGTTTTTGGAAAGATTTTTGGAAAAAAGGAGTTTTTGGAAAGTATGTTTTTAGAAACGAAGATTTTAGAAGGAAAATCCTAGAGAGGAAATTTCTAGAAGGAAGATTTTTTAGAAAGAGATTTTTAGAGAGAGTGTTTTTTAGGAGTTTTGAAAAATAGATTTTGGAAGGGAATTTTTGAAAACAATTTTGAAGAGGAGAGTTTTAGAAAAATATGTTAAAAAAGAGATTTTTAGGAAGAGATTTTTGAGGAGAGAGTTTTTGAAAAGTATAAAAACATCTCACTTTCCTAAAGCGATTCTAGCCATAAGAGGACTAGAACCACTTTAAGAAAGTGGTTTTGAAAACAAGGTTTGAAAATATAGACCAAAAGGTCACTTTTAATATAATACTTTGCTAAAGCAACCCTAGCCATGGAAAGGCTAGAATCACCCTAGAATTGTGGTTTTGAAAACAAATTTTTGAAAAAGAGATTTTGATGCAATTTTGAAAACAAGTTTGAAAACGGTTTTGAAAACGAGTTTGAAAACGAATTTTGGAAGATGCAAGACCATGATATGCACAATGCAATTTGGGGTCGTGAACATACAAGGTTAAGGTTTCAGCACATAATCAGGGGGGCGGGACCCACGTGGTCTCTAGTTAGGCTAGAAGAAAGCCCCCGACACGGTGACTCTCCAATAATCTAATCCTACACATGGACCGGGAGTCCCCTTGTTTCAAGCATGCAAAGAAAGGGAGGGGAAAGAGATGGGGGATTAAAATAGAGAAAACCCAAGTGGGTTAGGAGAGAGAAGAGGGGGGAGTGCGGAAATTTAAAGAGAAAGCCTACCTTGTATCTTCTTTAATTTGCGCGCCTTGCTTGTCTTCGGTCTTCGGTCTTCGTCTTGATCTTTTTCTTAAACCTTCAAGGGTTGTCTTCAAGCTTTAGATGGCAGCTCTTCAAGTCTTCAAAGGATGGTTGAAGGCTAGGGTATGAGTGTATGGGGGTGTGTATGAGTGTATAGGAGGCTAAGGTTTAATGTAGGGTGGCTAGGGTTTGGAGAAACCTAAGGAAACTAGGGTTTTTGGAGGTGTTCGAGCTCTGTATATCGAAATATATGATTCTTAGGTTAAGTTTGCAGACCCTTTTCACGTTGAATGAGGCTCTGTATTTATAGAAGTTGGACAAACCTGGCGCCAGGGCAAAATTTCTCTCGACGCCACTAGGAATGGCGCCAGGCCAATTCTTGGCTTGGCGCCACTACTAGTGGCGCCAACCAATTAGGAAACCTTATAAGTCAGCAAGCAACGTATCTTTGACTAGATTTGGGCGCCTGTACTAGTGACTACCATGCAATTTTTAGCTTGACTTCACTAGGAGTGACTCCGAAAAGTCCGGGAATGATTTGGAGGAGCCAGGAATTATCCGGAAGGCCGGAAAGGAGCAGTAACACTTAAAATAGTGTCCTGGAGGTATTTGATTTGAAAAGTGAGGATAAGATGCGTCGAAAAGGTTGACCGGGCCCTTAGGGGCAAAACGGTCAATCAGACTGGGAAGCTGCCGGGGCGAACTCGGACTATCCCGGAAGAAGACTTGGGATCTGGAAACATTATTTAGAATGTTCCTAAAGGTTGCCGGTTTGATTTCCAAAGCCGGCGTGGTCGGAAAAGGAGACCGGCCCACCAGGGGCAAAACGGTCATTTCACACCAGGTTGGCCGAAATTGACTCGGAATGATCCGGAAAGGTAAAAGGAAGTTGAGAACACTATAAAAAGTAGTCTCAAGAGGTTACCGGTTTGATACCCAGAGCCGGTGTGGTGGAAAAAGGAGACCGGCCCACCAGGGGCAAAACGGTCATTTTGTACCGAGTTGGCCGGAATTGACTCGGAATGATCCGAGAAGGAAGAGGAGGATTGAGAATACTATAAAAAGTATTCTCAGAGGGTTACCGATTTGATACCCAGAGCCGGTGTGGTTCCCGGAGCGTTCGGATGTCTAGGGGCAAAATGGTCATCTTGACCGGAAAGTCTCGGAAAAGGTCCTAAGGGCAGTTTGGTCATTTTTCACCGAAGCGGGCTAACAGACACTGGTGTTGACTTGGGTTTTGAGTGTTTTCGCCACTCTAACGGTAGTCGTCGTGACATAGGGATTTGTTGCCAATTCCCTATATCGACCTATTTGTGAGTATTTCCGCTACTCTAACGGTTTTGTGAGTATTTCCGCTAATCTAATGGTTTTGTGAGTAGTTTCGCTACTTGGACCGTCTTGAGGAATAAACTGTCTCGAGAGTGGAATTGGAAAGGGGTCTTACCGTCTCCGAGGAGACGTGCCTGGATTGGAACCGTCTCGAGGAACAAACTGTCTTGAGAGTGGGATTGGAATCGGAAAGGAAAGGACAATGCCCCTTAGGGCATTTTGGTCATTTTGCCTCTATTTGGGCCTGACAGGCCCGCGAAGCGATGGAAAGACGGAATTTGGACCTAGAGAACTGGTTTCGATTGGAATATGCCCACAATGACTTGAAAACAAGTCTGAACGGAGTGTAGACTACCGAGCGGTCAAAAATGGGGTGCTTACACATGTTTTGATGAATTAATTTTTTAAAGTGGTTTTTGGAAATGGCCAAGGGTTTAGAATCCTAATATGGACAACCTTAGAGGTTATTCTTAATTTATCACTTGTCCTTGAAATCCCTAAACATGAGAGGGCTACGGACACCCTAGGTTTGTGACTTTTTGAAAATATTTTTGGAAATACCTTAAAGAGGGAGTGTAGGAACATTAGAAGAGTGTATGGAGTTGGGGTTTTTGAAGTCATGAGGGTAAGAGGTTTTGGAGGAATAAGTTATGAGGATAATTTGAAAGTTTGAATCATCATTTGAAAAAGGGTTTAAGAGTTGGAATCTTGAAGTGTACTAACCTAGGTTGGGTTGGCCTAGGGTTAGGGGTGACCTAATGGCTAACTAACTTAGGTTAGGTTAACCTAGAGTTAAGATGACCTATGGTTAACTAACTAAGGTTGGGTTAACCTAAGGTTAGGGTGACCTAGGGTTAACTAACTAGGGTAGGGTTAACCTAAGGTTAGGATGACTTAGGGTTAGGTTAACCTAAGGTGAGTGAACTTGGGTCAAGTTAACCTAGAGTTGGACAACTAGGGTCAAGTCAACCTAGGGTTAGGTAATTAGGGTCAAGTTAACCTAGGATTGGTCAACTAGGGTCAAGTTAACCTAAGGTTAGACAACTAGGGTCAAATTACCCTAGGGTTGGATTGGAAAATGGTTTTGAAAGTTGGTTTAATGCACTTTTGGAAAGAGTTTTGGAGAACACAACATGTTATACAATGGACTTTAGTAGGCCATCTCTTTAAAGATCATTTCCATGAAAATTTTGACTCTAGTCAAGAATATGGTTTGTATGGGTGGTGTTTGAAGACCATTCCAAGGAAGGTTTCCTTATAGCCATTATAACCACTATCTTGACAAGAGTACAAGGGGTAAAAAATTAACATAATAATGGTAATTTTTAGAAAATCATTGTTGATGCAAAGATGGAGAGAATGCATTTTTGCAATCATCTTTGGAGAAGGATTTTGAAAACCATTATTCAAAGGAACCATTCCATCAAGAGAGGGTTCATATGGCCAACAAAAGGGAGACCACTCAAAAGAGGGTTCCATGGGGGCATTCCAACCACTAAACTTGAGAGAATGGGAACCATAGAAATCAAAGGGCTTGAACATCATTCTTAGACGATCATAAAGAGAAAAGGGAACCATTCTAACAATTTAGGGCTCCTATGGCCAATATAAAAGGAGACCACTCAATAGAGGGTTCCATGGGGCCATTTTAACCACTAAATTTGAGATAATGAAAACCTTTGAAAATTAGGGAGTTTGAAAGCAACCTTTGTGCAAGTTGAAATGCAATGATGCAAAAGTGTGAATTAGGGGGTAGTGAGGGGTTTTCTAAGGCATGACTCTTAAGGTCTCATCCTAGACTTCAAGGGACTAACTCTTGGAACAATTTTTTTAGAGAAATGGAGAACTTGGAAATGGCATAAAATTAAGAGCAATGTAAGCATTGTGGAGCATGACAATAAGCATAAAATGAAGCCAAGCACACAAGACATGATCAATATGACAATATACAACGGGTCATGATTCACATACATGGCTTTTAGGCTACATCACATAAACAAGGGGTTCTTAGGCCTTACCATCTTAAAGTAGGCTAGTGAGAGGTCCCCCTGCACGGTGGCTCTCACTTTCTTTCCTCTAGGTATGATCTAAAAGCCCTCTTGGCTCAAGCATCCAAGAAAGGGGGGGTTGAAGATGGGGATTAAAATAGAGAATAGCCTAAGTAGGCTAGGAGGGAGAAGAGAAGAGTGGGGGAGAGCTCAAATGTAAAAGGGATACCACCTTTTGCCTTTAACACATTTGTAGTATTCAATGGATGTCTTGATTGGAGCTTGAGTGACTTCAAGAAGGCTTGAGAGGTTAGAGTGGAGTGTATAAGTGTGTATAGGGCCTTGTATGTGGAGTGTATAGGCTTAGGAGGGGTAGAATCTAGCCTAAGTGTTGGAGGGGGAGAATATATATGGAGATTTGAGGTTCTGGAGTGATTTCAGCAAAGTTTCGTATCAATTTCGGACCTGGAATATGCAAGGGGGGAGACCTCTATTTATAGGCAATCTGGAACAGGCTTCGTGCATGTGCTACATGCGCACGGCCAAAATTTGGCCATGCGCATGTAGGACATGTGCAGGTACTGTTCCATTGCCAGAATAACACGTGGCACCCTGTGTACTGGTTAAATCTCGACCGTTTATCGAAAGTCGGTTGATCTGATTAAAATTTGAGTGCATGTAGCATACACTCCATCACCGGGAAGGTTCGTCCAAACTTTGCCTCGATAATTAAGTCAATCGAGAAGGTTTCGAGGAAATCGATCACAGTGGGGATGTTCTCCTAGTGCTTCTGATGGACTTTCATGTTTTCGAAAAGTTTGAATTATGGTTGGAGGTGAGTGATATTGTATTGGGAAATGTGCCAAAAAGGACACTTTCGCGGAGTGTCTGTGATACGCTCCGTGGGTGTTCGAAAGTGGCTGTTTTCGTTTTGTGTGATCGAGGCCTTCGAGAAGCAATCTATTCGATCGGACTGTACCGATGGAAAGTACTCTGGAAATACTTTCTGGAATTCCCAAATTTTCGCATTTCTCAAGTCGTTTGATGGTACGTTTTGATTAGGGAATCGGGAAACAAGTCAACCTTGTCGGAGTGTCTGCGAGACGCTCCAGGGGTTGTTGAAAGTCATGGTTTTCACATCATATGATGGAGGGCTTCGAGAAGTGATCTATTCGATCGAACCGTATCGATGGAAAGATCTATGGACGAGCTTTCAAGAATTCCCTGATTTACGCATTTCTCAAGTCGGTTGACGGTGCGTTATAACCAGGGAATCGGGGGATAAGACAATTTAGGCGGAACATTTGCGAGATACTCCAAGGAACTTTTATCGCGTCGTGTGAGCTTAGTGTCGTAGGGTACTCCTTGGGTTAAACAAGGACGTGTGGTGAAATCCTTTGCTCGAAACCCCAAAGCCGGTGCTGTTTCGGGGCGTTTTTGGGCTTCTAAGGGCAAAACAGTTATTTTGACCGGAGTTGGCTGGAAATGGTCAGGAATGGTTTGGTATGTTGTGTTAAGTGTGTAGGGCTATTCAGGGATGGTTTGAGAGAGTCATTTACCGTCCAGCGGGGTTTATGCCGTGCTGAAGCGTTCGGGGGCAAAACGGTCATTTTGACCGGACTGGGCCGGAATAGGACCGGATTTGGACCAAATGGCGTGCGGGGTACGCCTAATGGTTTAACAACATTTTAGAAAGATGGAATTATCGTTTTGAGGGATTTTAAACTTTCCCAAAACGTGCCTGAAGGCCCAAAGGGCAGGTTTGGTCATTTTTCACCTAGTTAGGCTAGCAGGCGTTGGTGTTGACCTAGGTGTTGGGTCCCAAGCCTGCCCGGTCTCGGAAAACTACCTGCGTGGTGTTGGTCTCTAAGAATGCCCGTTCTTAGAGAACTACCTGTAGGGGTGGTGTTGTTTCCTGAGAACGCTTGGTCTCAGAAAGCTACTTGGAAGGGTGGTATTGGTCTTTGAGAACGCTTGGTCTTAGAAAGCTACCTGGAAGGGTGGTGTTGGTTTCTGAGAACACCTGGTCTCGGAGAGCTACCAAATGACAGACATTTTACGTTGGTGGGCTAGTAGGCGCCAGAAGTGAACCGTCTGGAATTTTTGATGAGGTGTTGGTCCCCGAGATCGTCCAATCCCGGGAAGCTACCTGGATGGCATTGGTTTCCGGGACCCCCCGATCTGGAAAACTACCTAGAATAATGGTGCTTAAGGCTCTAGCGGATCCTTGTGGACCTGAGAAGCGACCAGTTGGTTGGATTGGAGATTGAAAGGCTCATCTTGAGCTTGCATGTGTCGTGATGTTGGAAATTGAACCCGATCGGGCCGGAGATTGCCGAGCGGGCAAAAATGGGGTGCTTACATTGACGATTAGTGTCTCATAATAGTTTACAGTGATGACTGATTGAGCTACATAAGTACAGTTCAATACAACTAAATGATTACCCTTAGAAATAGTAATCTTTCGGCTTAAATTGTTAGTTGAATAGTTAAATTTGGTGTTAATTTAGTATTCTAACTCCTAAAACGCGTTAAAACTCTTTTTGTACACTTTTTGCAGGATTTGGAGCTTAAATTAAGGCAAATGGGCAATCTTGAGTATGACCGATCGATTGCCAGATCGAATGGTCCACGGAACGTTGATCGGCCGATTGATCGGTAATCCTGCGATCGATCGGTGATGCTCTGTTCAACCTTCTGCAGTAAACTTCAGAGAGGGCGTTTTTTCGATCGATCGGGCGTTCGATCGGTGATGTCGGAATCCTCTCAACAGACGATACAGAAGCAAACTTCAGAGGGGTCGGTTTTGCAATTGATCGGGCGTTCGATCGCCCTGATCGTTCGATCGGGCGATCGATCGGCCGATCGATCGGTCGTACACCGATCGATCGGTGTGTACAGGCTCTGTTTTTCTGCAGAGTATAAAAGCTTTTGTTCGAGACAAAAAGTGATAGAGGTTATTTTCTGCAGTTTTTGGACGGGAAGAAGGCTCCAAAAAGTGGATTTTTGTTATCTTGTAAGGTTTTTGGTTAGATCTACTCTTAATGCTTTGTATTTAATGTCATTTATTGCTTTTGGATCATTGTAAGTGAATGTTTGATATATATATGAAGTGAATGATTTTCTACATTTTCTAGCAACTTTCCATCATTTTCTTGGCACTTTCTCTCATTTTCTTGGCAACCAAACACTAGTTCTTTATAGTTTAATGGTAGATTTGGCTCCTTTTATGTTAGTTAACATGGATTCTATTAGCTAAACACCCCTTGGATGTGGTTGTGAAGATCCACCAAGGATCTTCAAAGGGTTGAAAATGGGTTGTATGAACTTCAAAGTCATATCCTCAAAATTATATGGTTTCATTTGATTTAGCATGAGATTCATTAGAAAAACTTAGATTCATAACCCTTTGGTAATATTTATGCACAAATCAATATTTGGTATAGGTATTGCACATGTTTAAGGTTTGATTCTAGGGTATCAAGTATATATTCCCTCTCTAAGCTCAATCAAACAAAACCCACATTTTTATAGTCGACATTTTCCGAATCAAGAATCCAAGGTGTGATTCTTGATTTGAGTTATAAACCTCTCATTGGAAACCTTTGTTGTGAATTGGTGGATCAAAACAACCATGTCCAAGCTTTTCTCCTTAATTACATACAATTAGCTTTTGTTGTCTTTCATAGTCACTAAATTATTGTATGAAGCATATAACCATCATCATCTCAAAACCAACATATTTTCGGTCTCTTTTATGTTAAGAATTTTCATTTGCAATCCATTAAGATAAGTACCCGTGCTAGTTGAGCTTTGTTGCTATATTTGCAGAATTCCCTTGGGAGAGAACGACACCGGATCCTCCGGTTTTACTACAAACGCAACCTCCGTGCCCTTGCGGAGTGGCTCCAGTTGAAGCACAACTGGAGGCGTGTCACTAAACTGACCTAAGTTAGCTTTAGATTAGGTTAATTATACCCTCTTTGACGTATTCTATACTAAGAGTCGTATTTTGAGTTCATTATAGGTAAATGTCAATAAAAAAAGGGGATTTGGAGTCATAAAAGCGATCCGGAGTTCGGGCACGCATATCAAGGACCGTTATTAGGATTTATCTTGGTAAACGTGCAACTTGTCATCCGTAGCTTGGAATGGAATGAAAGATGTGCCATTGGAAATATTTCGCAAAGTTATACAAGTTCACGTCTAATGAGCATTGTATGCCTAATGAGACTTGAGTCGAAGCGTAAATGACATAATTGTATGAATTACGAGACATTATAGTTATATGTCATTAGCGGTACACTTCAATGTATTCTATTTCTTCGATACTTTATGCCTTTACCTTGTAATGACTCATAATGTAGGTGGATTGAGACTTGACTTGAATGAGGCTAACACATGTTTCATGTTCTTTGATATCATATTGACATTACATAGATAGATGTTTGTGGGTATCATCACTAGAAGCCCTCACGAGACATCACTTGCCCACTAGGGGTAACCTATGAATTTAAAGACCTGATGCATATACTAAATGCATTCGGGATTCTTTTGAAATGAGAAATTATGTTTTGTTTTCTTAGTTTTTTTAGGGACTAGCAAAAGGTTAGTTGGGGGTGTGATTGAGCTACATAAGTGCAGTTCAATGCAATTAAACTGACCTAAGTTAGCTTTAGATTAGGTTAATTATACCCTCTTTGATGTATTATGTACTGAGAGTAGTATTTTGAGTTCATTGCAGGTAAATGTCGATCAAGGAGAGGATTTGGAGTCATAAAAGTGATTCGAAGTACGAGCACGCATATCGAGGGCCGTTACTAGGATTTGTCTTGGGAAACGTGCAATTTGTCATCCGTAGCTCGGAATGAAATGAAAGATTCATCATTGGGAAAGATTTCACAAAGTTATACAAGTTCACGTCTAATGAGCATTGTGAGAAATGGACTCCAAAAGCCTTGAACTGAGCTGCAAAGAAATAGAGGAAGACAATTGAAAATTGAGGAAAAATACACTAAGAGTTCAAATGATGGAAACAAGAAGAAAATGAGAGTTCAAACAGTGGCTAGCAAAAATTGAGAAAAAAATGTATTTTGGCTTTAGGGTTCGAACTCTCAAAGACTAGACATGTATGAGAGGCATATACAAGCTTAGGAGTTCAAACCATGGTTGTAAGGGGAATGGAGAATTCGAACTATAAGAAGAAATAGAAGAGAAACAAGGCTCTGAGGGTTCGAACTCTCCTGACAGAGTTTGAACTCTAAGAAGGATTTTTGGGTCAAGTTTCCTATTCCTGTTAAGACTTAGTTTGCGATCTCTATATATATCCCTTCGATTTTCTATGAAGAGGGGACGATTTCTTGAGGGTTTTTATTGTTTTTTAGTCTAGATTCATAGGAGTAATTAGGGTTTTCATTATTCTTGTAAATACTTCTATTAAATTCAAGTTTTATTACTTTAATTCAAGATTTTGTTCAAGAATCCATAGTTTCTGCAATTAATTCAAGATTCATAGTTCAGATATAGTTTTTACATTCCAGAAAGTTTTTAATACATAGTTAATTATTTTCCATGCCCATGAGTGGCTAAATTTCTTGACTTGGGATCAATTGTGAAGATTGATTGGGGATTGAGGATGAACAATGGAGGTAAGGTTGAATTCACTGTTATATCTTCTTTATACTTCTTCTTCTTCTTCTTCTTCGTTTTAGATACTTTTGAAAACTTAGGCGTTCTATTATATTCGGTAACGCTTATGCGTGAATATCACACTCAGTATATACGCTGCCTTGTAACGTTTATGCATGAGTTGGATTCAAAATATGCGTTACGCGAATCGATGATGCACGTCCTTGATTATAACAACCCGATTTATTCTAGAAGTTGAAGTTTTGAAGAACACTTGTTTTTATCGCTAAATCTTCCGAATCCGAGACTCGGGACGTAGTCAAAGGATTTGAGTTATTAAATTATTTCTTTTGGGATTCCAAGAGACGCCATTGGTTGGAACGATTAATTTTGGGATTTTTTATTTCTTAGTTTAAATTAGATAATCAATTTTTCCTTAACGTAAAATCAGATTTTTGTTTATTGGAGTGTTTTTTTCTAAGAGTTTTGATCCACGGCAAGTTTTCCTATTTACGCAAACCATCTTCCTTGTAGGATCGATCTCGGATTTATGGGAAATTATTACTGCATCACGGCCGTGCACTTGCGGTTAAGTATCACTTTTTTAAGGAGCGATCAATGATACTCACAAACTTCAATTCATAATCATCAATCCAAGATTTAGAATAATATGAGAATGATGCATGAATGTATCTGAGCAAGTTTAACATATCACTTCTCATGTTAATGTAAGTGCATTATATCATAAAGAACAAAAAAATGAGGTTTATGTGTGTGTGTGTTAGAGTCATGCAATGTAACTTAAAAGTATCTGCTTACATATTCATAGCCTTGGAGCTTTGATCCAAATCCTCACTAAACATACACTCTCAAATAATTAGGCACAAGGTTTCTCTTGATGGAATACTTGCAAAAAGAGTAAATGCCATGAAAAATGCAAGAGAGCACTCCAAATGTCAAAAATCGCAATAATGAAAGCGTATTAATCTTGATATGATTTCATGAAAGAATGCATATAGCTTAAATATTAACTAATCATGACGACCAATAACAACTCAAATTCAAACAAAATCTTACATAAAGTGCATGCTTTTGAATCATAAAGGACTTTGTAAGGAAAGCCCAATAGGGTATTAAGGTAAAGTATAAGAGGAAAAAAAAAGTTAGGAAAATCCACTACATACGTGATTGAGGCGTGTAATGTCAATAAAGTAATTCTTCTCTTTAAATTCTGACGTTCACAAAAAAAGATACAAAAGATCCAAAAATTATCATAAACGCCAAAAACTCTTATTTGAGGCCTTAAACAATGGAATTCACCGAAATTCTACTGTTTACCATCGCAACGGGTCCAAGTGCTCCATGTAGTCCAATGCTATGCATTTTTGCATCAATTCTGCCCAGGTATTCGAGAAGGTATTTTCATGAATGCTAGTTCACTGTTGCTGGGTTGGTTTCACCGAGTTATTAGAGAAGTTCTTTTTCCTTGAAGGCTCGATTGTATGATCCACTGACACAACCGGACGGTCAAGAAGAAGATTGCTATGCAAGAGTTGTGGGTAAGACGAGCAATCCTTTGCTTAGGTTGACTGTTAGGTTTTAGTATTATTCGAGATTACATCATGGAAGATATTTTGACAGCACCCAATATAGAATCATAATATAATAATGATAGGGCCAATAATGATTACAAATGTAATTAACATTACAGCTGCTCCAAGTTTAGCCTTTTACGCTTTTATCTTGATTTATTACTTGCGTGTTTTAAAATTACACGATGAAAGCATTCCCAATAACCTCCCTTTCAGGATTAAGGATGTATTACTTCCATTACCAAATCAATGAACAAGTTCACAAACTTTTAAAAATATATAAATGTTACTGATTCCTCAGTAATAAACAATAAAGAATGGTTACATTGACAACATTTTGTCCCCACTGGGCATTATTGAAAAAGAAAAAAAAATAAAAGATATTGAAAAGGTACATGGGTAATATGCACCAATTAACCTCAAACATACAGATAATAAAACAAGACTAATAAACTACAATCTCAGTTTAACATCCTTTGGATTTGCAGTGCGTCCGTGGGGAAATCTGGTATCACGAAGTCGCTTCTCCTCGGAGAGTAGTTTGGCAAACCTGCGAGATAATAATTTTTTTTTTTAAATTTTAGAATTACAAAGATAATTAAGCAAATTCTATATGATACAAATCTGCAGAGAAAAATTTATACCTTCGGAGGGCTTCTTCATTAGTCTCTTGATCAGAAGGCACTACGAGTCCTGTCTCCAAATTTACCATAGAAACTGGTTTCTTCAGTAATCCTTCACCAACTTTGACAAGATCTTTTAAATTTTGCTTCGTAGCTACATCAACAGAGGATACTACCCCAGTTAACGAGTCATCCTGCAGTTTAATTCAATGGTTTCCATGTCAATGAGTTGAGGAAAAAATGAACAATTTTTTTTGTCTTTGATTTATTTATTTTTTTTGAAAAGCGAAATATCATTAAAAAGGAAGAGTACACATGAGAAGGAAGCCTACAAGACGTACCTCGATTCGCAGATAATTCTTTTCGGAGTGGAGGGCTTGAAAAATCACATTAAGGTGGAAGTCGACCATATCCGAACTCGATTGGGTAAACACATCTATTAAGGGGGTGGAACCACCATTAGTTAACCATCCCAGTAAACCCCATTTAGCTGCTCCATCTGCGTTGTATTTCTCCTCATTTTTGTGTGAGCTAGTTCCTAATGATATAACCAGAAGGCAACCATAGTCCATTTGCTTTATAGCAAAATAGTCAGAATTTCCGCGCATGATCTGCTTTGTTACCTCCCCAATAGCAATTAAAGTCTGAAACATAAAATATAATAAAATAAGTGGAAATTCTCCTCAAAGAAAAATAGCTAAGAGTTGAAAGCTATTATTTATCGAAGTTGATAGATATACCGGATTATTTGCAGCTACACCACCATCAATTAGGTTGAATTCTCTCACTTTTCCAGCAGGATCCTCGGTTTCAAAAGAGTGGGCCGGAAGATAAGTTGGTGCTGCTGAGGTTGCAATGCATATATCTGACAGTAACGCATCCAAGCTTGGCTTATTCTTCACCTAAACCATGAAATTAAATCAGCAGCGCTCTCAGTTCAATCCAAACCATCACTTTGAATTTCAGTGCTGAAATTCTCATGAGTTGCAAAGAGATGAAAATAAACCTCGTAGGAGGAAAAGATGGTCGGCTGGAGTCTCTTAATGTCGAAAGTTGGAATTGCAATATTAGTCAACGCCTGCTGCAATCGTGTCTTTCCAAGCTTTTCCTTAACAAGGTTGTGGAGATACTTCCCGTCATATTTTGGTCCTGATAAGGCTTTGATTATCTTTGTAGTTTGAGGAAATGGAGAGCTATTTGTTTAAAAAGTACAAACATGTTAACAACCATATATATAGCATCATCGTAATTCAACTATATAGCTCGTTACTCGTAGTTATTACCTGACTTGGGGGAATATTTTAGGGCAATTGTCAAGGTAGAAGTCTTTAATATCTTTAGCAGCAAACAAGGGGCGGTTCTTTTCATTCGGGGCTGTAAGCATGGCAGTCACAAGGCCACCGGTGCTAGTTCCTGAAATCACATCAAAGTAGTCTGCAAGTCTTGCGTCTTCACCATCCAACTTCTGCACCATGAGCCATTTTGAAGTTAGTACATGAAATTAACTTTATTACACTGCCATTAATAAATCAGTGGAAATTTTCACAATAATGTAATTCTGTCATACATGTATTGTACATGGCATGTTGGACTGCCTAATAAGATACTCTTAGTTACATCAGATGTATTATTGATGTGCTTATGGAGATGCTGTATTTCAAGGTTAAATAAAGAATATATATGTATTCTACCTGAAGCTCAGACTCTAGAAAGCCGAGGATTGTTCCTGGGATAATCCCCCTTATTCCACCTCCATCAATGCTCAGAACAGTGATTAGGTTTCCATAAGTAGGGGGCTGAAGGGATGACTTTGGTCCTTCCATATGTGTGGGTGTGTGAAAGAAAGAGAGATGAAAGTTTGGAATTTGAGAGAAATTTCAAGTTTTGATAGCCTTGAAGAGAGCTCTGAAGTTCTAAGGCCTTGTATAGTCCTCTATTGGCTGAATATGGATATTTATAGAGTCTTTCTTCTTACAATTTTCCACGATTCAACGATGACACACGAAATGAATCTTCTTTGAAATTCAAGCAACTTGCACTTCCTTTGGTTTTTGTTGGACCAAGTATACATCAATTGATATTGAAGATCGAGTCCACGTTCTAACAGTGGTCCACTTTGTGGACTCCTATTTAGTGCCGCAATATGCAGATGGTCTCCTTCCCTTGATACATAATGAGACTTGTAGGTGAGATTCCAAGAGAATTGTAGGTAAGACTAGATGTGTGAAGCAACAAGGGCCACAGTTGAATAATTAGGCCAACAAATGGAGTTAATGGTTTGGTTTCCTCAGTTAAACCTCATTAAATGACCAGTGTTGTTGATTAGGTTTACATGTCAAGTTCAAAATAATCAGTTCAACCCATCATTTTTGTTCAAAAGGCCAGCGCAAAACCTACTCGTAAAACGAAGCGGTGATGTTGAAAGCCCTAGCAGCTCGACGAAGATTCCTGAAGGCAACATGCCTTCATTCAGTATTATGAACTGTATTGTTCAAACAAGTCATACAATTCAACTATGCCTGCGGAGACCGTCAACATAATGAAGATGGATATGTTGTGGATATGTTCATAGAATAGCTAATCTGCCTAATTTGCTTGTTCTAGATGTGTTCATTTTATATAGTTTTTGACTCATAGGATAATCTCAACTCTATGACATGGAACCCGATGAACATGGGAAATATGGATGCTGCAAAGCCAAAAAAATGAAGGAAAAAAAAATCATTCCTTGTATAGCCCATAACATCATCATGCCAAGTCAAGCTTGTTGGAGAAAATGGATATATCAATGTCTTGAATTGGATGCAACGAGAATATTTGTTGATCTTAAAGAAAAGAAAACGTACAAAATAACATGAGAAAAAGTTTGTTGATGTGAGACATTCTGCTCTCACTACTGTTTCTCATCTACTTTTTATTTATTTTTTAGGATTATGACTGTATGGTTTCAGCCCATTTCTGACTAATATCCGAGAAGTATTAAGCAATATCAGCTTCTTCCTTAATGAGCACAGAGAAAATGGATTTACCAAAAAATAAGAGAAGGCTATTCTATAATCTAATGACCCAGTTTCCCACAGCCATGCGAAATAATTTGCAGAAAGATAAGCAGCTAAACAGCTAGTTATGCAGGACGGCGTGGTAGGTAAGATGAGTAATCCAAGTCTTGTTTGACTGTTAGAAACTATAGTGGAATTAATATCTTGCTTTTCAAATAATGTGATATGAATTGGCAGCATCCTTGTGGATTTCTAATTGAGTTGGGAAAGACACATGATTTTGAGTATCATGCCATCAGAGCTGTTCCAAAATTTTCCTCTGGTCTTTACGTATGAATTGTATGCACTCAATTTGTAAGGTATCAAGTTCAAAAGATAAAGTATATGGAACTTGATTAATCTAACATGAGATTGTTCTGCAAATAAGATTGTTAAAAAAAATAAACGTTAGGCAAACTCGCAGAAGTACATTCTTGGCAGCCACGGAACTGTGAAGGTGGAATAAAGAAGAAGGCGTGTCAGCTACAGAAGTTTGACAATGCCAAGGGATCAATTCAAATGTATGAAGGAAATCTTTTGATTACCATTTAACGAATCCAGTAAATCAAAATTAATGTTCTCTTAGCCTTTTATTCACTAAGAGATGTTTCATTGAAAGAAATTAAGGCTTGTGAGCATATTGCTTGCAAGATTTTTCTGTCATTGCTTGGCAGATTTAGTAGTTTCTTGTATTTGGTTAGTATCTAGAAGAAGGAAACTAGAATGAAGGACTGTGACAGTAGCAAGTTACCTGAAGCAAGCCATGAAAGGAGCGGCTTTGCCATATTGCTGATTGTCAGCACCCAATTATAGCTATGAAATGGAGAATCTATAAATTTCTGTACATAATCCCACATTAATAAATTTAATTTGTGTCTAAAAGAGAAAAAAAATACAATAAGAATTGAATGTGCATGGGTCGAGTCATGTTATAACTAAACTTAAAACAAATCAGCTTAGGTCGGTTCTCAAATTTTAATCCCACACTGATATGATTGTAGAATTGAGCCAACCGAACAAGAGAAAGTTCGAGTTGGACCCACTGGTTTTATTGCTTTATAAAACCGTGACTAATTCGTTGATATTATAATACAAAATTTTAATTGTAACGTCATTCTTGCTTCATCAATTAAATAGTCGTGTGGTCCTCTTTGTTAGGTGAAATTAAATAACCCATCTAATAAGTGTGGGACAATAGTGCTCTTAAAGCAGTGAATAATTTTTTCAACTTTTTCCTTAGTAAGAAAAAAAAAAGAGAAAGAAATGATAATGGATTTACCAAACATAAAAGAAGATTATCCTTTTAATAACTATTTTCACATAACGACAAAATAAAGTCTTCTTTGACTGTTAGCAACTACAGTGCTTTCAAAAAGTATAAAATATTTTACTTTTGGTGTGGTATGAATTGGCGATATTTCCAATTCAGGTAAGAAATTAACAAATATTTGATTTCCAGTATAAAACAACTAGAGCTACACCAAAATTTTCCTTTTACCTTTAAGTTTCATTTGTATATATGGCACTCAATTTGTAAGGTAGAAAGTTCAAAAGATGATCCTTTCTTTTGGGACCATGGATGCATGTAAAATTCAAAAGGTCTCTTGTCATTAAGCGGCCACGGTAACAAATAATAATATATAGAACTTGATCAATCTAGCATGGGATTGTTCTGCAAATAAGATTTTGTTAAAAAAAATTAAATGTTAGGCAACCACGCATAAGTAAATTCATGGCCTCTTAGCTTCGTTCTGGAGATTCAATGGAGAAAAGGCTTGCATAAGAGATGACGTACTTAATATATTAATAAACATATATATAAAAAAAAGGTTTTACGTTATTTTCGTATTTAATACTTGCGCGGAGGTAAATCAACATATATGTTCAATCTTCTGCACCCTTTGGATGTGCCACCGCAGCAAACAGATAAATAGCTTTGAAGGGCATGCATCACACCAAGAAGCCTAACATGATTTTTTTTTTCTTTAAAAAAAAATGAATTTTGCAGACATTAAAAATAAAATTTGAACTTGATGTTACCCAATAAGTGAGGAAAAAAGTACGGGGTTGATTTTGATGCAACTTGATAGCCTTGAACTTCATTGAGAAAATGAACTTAGACAAGGACAAGTAAAAAGAAAAGTGATCATTTCATAATCTGCAAAATTTCGTAGATCCATAGAAAATGACGTTTTGAGCAAAATTGATTTTTCCATCAATCAAAATTTAGCCAAGTTGCATCATTTCAAGAGTCAAATTTGTGTTTTAGTGTATTTTTCCATTTTAGGAATTTTTTATTTTTTAATTTTTGATTTTGTTTAGAATATTTTAGAACGTTTCTTTAAGTCTCCATTCTCCAAATTTGAGTTTAATTAGTATTCTTTTTTTTTTTTGGTAATTTCTTATTTTTCAAATTTGAGTGCATTTAGGTTTAGGATTTCTTTTCTCTTATAAATAAAATGTAATTAATTGCTCTCTTGTGTCTTATGTTTTATCCCAAACCATACTAACTCAATACATGAAGGTAGGGTTGGTTTGCTCACGATCGAGTTATTCGGTTTATTTATGCCCTGAGAAATGGAATCATATAGTATCTTGCTATTTCCTTTGCCTTTCTTCTTAGGAAAGGGTCCTGTTACCGAGAAACTATCAGTGAAGTATAAGACTTAACTTCCTGATTGTGCATATTTCAATAGGGCAAATAAAGATCAGGGAGTGTAATAACATTAGAGCTGGTCCAAGTTCAGCCTTTTATGCTTTTATCTGGATTAATTACTAGTATCTGCGGAAGTATGAAGGATTAAAATAATTTTCTTTTGAGGATTAAAGGTCATGATCACAAACTTCCCGAAATTTATATATCTCTGATGGATTAATTATAAGGAATAAAGAATGGCTATGACAACATTTTGTCCCTACTGGACATTATTGGAAAAAGAACAAATAAAAGAAAATCTCAAACATACAGATAATAAAATAACACTGGCTGGAAACTACACTATTAGTTTAAGATCTCCTGGATTTGCAGTGTGTCCATGCGGAGATCTAATATCACGAAGCCGCTTCTCCCTGGAGAGTAGTTTTGCAAACCTTCGGAGAGCTTCTTCATTAGTCTCTTGATCAATAGGCTCTACGAGACCTGTCTCCAAATTTACCCTGGAAACTGGTTTCTTTAGTAATCCTTCACCAACTTTGACAAGATCTTCCAAATTTTGCTTGGTAGCTATATCAACAGAGGATACCACCCCAGTTAACGAGTCATCCTGCAGTTTCATCCAAGGGTGTTGATGTCAATGAATTGAGAAAAAAAAATGAAGAAAACCCATAAAAAATAACTTTTTTGTCTTTGTTGATGATCATTCAACAAGTACCTGAATCCGCAGATAATTCTTTTCGAAGTGGAGGGCTTGAAAAATCACATTGAGATGGAAGTCGACCATATCAGAACTCGCTTGAGTAAACACATCAACTAACGGGGTGGAACCACCATTGGTTAACCAATTCAGCAAACCCCATTTAGCTGCTTTCTTTGCTGTATATTTCTCCTTAGCTTTGGGTGAGCCAGTTCCTACTGATATAACCATAAGGCGGCTATAGTCCATTTGCTTTATAGCAAAATAGTCAGAACTTCCGCGCATGATCTGCTTGGTTACCTCACCAAGAGCAACTAAAGTCTGAAAAACATAAAATCATATAAAATAAGTGAAAATGCTCCTCAAAGAAAGTTGAAAAGTATTTATTATCAAATTTAATAGATACCGGATTATTTGCAGCTACGCCACCGTCAATCAAGTTGAATTCTCGAACTTTTCCAGCAGGGTCCTCGGTTTCAAAAGAATGGGCAGGAAGATAAGTTGGTGCTGCTGAGGTTGAAATGCATATATCTGAGAGTAACGCATCCAAGCTTGGATTTTTCTTCACCTAAACCATGAAAAGTACATGTTAGATCATCAACTCCCAAGTTATTCCAAACAAACTCTTTGAATTCGAAGAGAAGAACATAAACCTCGTAGGTGGAAAAGATGGTTGGCTGGAGTTTCTTAATGTCAAATGTTGGAATTGCAATATTAGTCAATGCCTGGTGTAATCTTGTCTTTCCAAGCTTTTCCTTAACGAGGTTGTGGAGGTACTTCCCGTCATATTTTGGTCCTGATAAGGCTTTGATTATGTTTGTGACATGATGAAACGGGGATCTGTATCGTTAAAAAGTTCAAACATGTTAATAACAATTCAATATCATGTAGCATTGCCATAGTCGATTGAAAGTTCGTTAATTGTAGTTATTACCTGTCTTGTCGGAAGATTTTGGGGCAATTCTCAAGATAGAAGTTGTTAATATCCTTAGCAGCAAACAAGGGGCGGTTCTTTTCATTTGGGGCAGTAAGCATGGCAGTCACAAGACCACCGGTGCTTGTTCCTGCAATCACATCAAAGTAGTCTGCAAGTCTTGCATCTTCACCATCCAGCTTCTGCATCATGATGGAGCCATTCGGAGTTAGTATATGGAAAATTATTTACACCGACATTAAAAAATAAGCGAAATTTTGCTAGAGTTTCATATTGAAACCGGTAAACAATAAGAATGTTGGATTTTTCATTTCTTTATTTTACCTGAAGCTCAGACTCTAGAAAGCTGAGGATTGTTCCAGGGATAATCCCCCTTATTCCACCTCCATCAATGCTGAGAACAGTGATTAGGTTGCCATAAGTAGGGGGCTGAAGGGGTGACTTTGGTCCTTCCATACGTGTGGGTGTGTGAAAGAAAGAGAGTTGAAAGTTTGGACTTTGAGAGAAATTTCAAGTTTTGATAGCCTTGGAGAGAGCTCTGAAGATCTAAGGCCTTGTATAGTCCTCTAATGGCTGAATATGTTTATTTATAGAGTCTTCCTTCTTACAATTTTCCACGATTCAACGATGACACACGAAATGAATCTTCTTTGAAATTCATGGAACTTGCACTTCCTTTGGTTTATGTTGGACCAAGTGTACATCAATGGATATTGAAGACCGAGTCCACGTTCTAACAGTGGTCCACTTTGTAGACCCCTATTTAGTGCCGCAATATGCAGATGTCTTCTTCCCTTGATACATAATGAGACTTGTAGGTGAGATTCCAAGAGAATTGTAGGTAAGACTAGATGTGTGAAGCAACAAGGACCAATTGGAGGAGTTAATGGTTTGGTTTCCTCAGTTAAACCTCATTAAATGACCAGTGTTGTTTATTTGAAAATAATAAGTTCAACCCATCATTTTTGTTCAAAAGGCCAGCGCAAAATCTACTCGTAAAACGAAGGGGTGATGTTGAAAGCGCTGCTGTGGTGATGTTGAAAGCCCTAGCAGCGCGACGAAGATTCGTGAAGGCAACATGCCTTCATTCAGTATTATGAGCTGTATTGTTCAAAAACAAGTCATACAATTCAACTATGCCTGCGGAGACCGTCAACCTAATGAAGATGGATATGCAACATTGTGGATATGTTCATAGAATAGCTAATCTGCCTAATTTGCTTGTTTTAGATGTGTACATTTTATAAAGTTTTTGACTCATAGGATAATCTCAACTCTATGACATGGAACCTGCTGAACACGCATGGGAAATATGGATGCTGCAAAGCCAAAAAAATGAAGAAAAAAAAATCATTCCTTGTATAGCCCATAACATCATCATGCCAATTCAAGCTAGTTGGAGAAAATGGATATCTCAATGTCTTGAATTGGATGCAACGAGAATATTTGTTGATCAGTCACTAATCTTAAAGAAAAGAAAACGCACAAAATAACATGAGAAAAAGTTTGCTTGATGTGAGACATTCTGCTCTCACTACTGTTTCTCATCTACTTTTTATTTATTTTTTAGGATTATAATTGAATGGTTTCAGCCCATTTCTGACTAATATCCGAGAAGTATTAAGCAATATCAGCTTCTTGCTTAATGAGCACAAAGAAATTGGATTTACCAAAAAATAAGAGAAGGCTATTCTATAATCTAATGACCCAGTTTCCCACGGCCATGTGAAATAATTTGCAGAAAGATAAGCAGCTAAACAGCTAGTTATGCAGCACGGCGTGGTAGGTAAGATGAGTAATCCAAGTCTTGTTTGACTGTTAGAAACTATAGTGGAATTAATATCTTGCTTTTCAAATAATGTGATATGAATTGGCAGCATCCTTGTGGATTTCTAATTGAGTTGAGAAAGACACATTTGATTTTGAGTATCATGCCATCAGAGCTGCTCCAAAATTTTCCTCTGGTCTTTACGTATGAATTGTATGCACTCAATTTGTAAGGTATCAAGTTCAAAAGATAATGGCTTTGTTTAGTTAACCTCCTTTTCTTTGGGACCATGGATGCATGCAATATTATTATGTTAAAAAATAATAGTATATGGAACATGAAATTGTTCTGCAAATAAGATTGTTAAAAAAATAAATGTCAGGCAAACTCGCATAAGTACATTCATGGCAGCCACGGAACTGTGAAAGTAGAACAAAGAAGAAGGCGTCTCAGCTACAGAAGTTTGACAGTGCCAAAGGATCAATTCAAGTGTATGAAGGAAGTCTTTTGATTACCATTTCACCAATCCAGGAAATCAAAATTAATGTCCTCTTAGCCTTTTATTCACTGAGAGATGTTTCGTTGAAAGAAATTGAACTTTTACATTATTTTCCGTATTTAATTCTTGCGTGGATGTAAATCGACATTTCGTTGGTTTTGGAGGGGGGAGCCTGATTTTAGGGCTTTGCAGTTGCTTGAACGGCTTTTCGAGTGAATATGTCCAGTCTGCGAGAGTAGCTTACAAACCTTCAAGATATAAAAAAGGAACGAGAAAAGCCGCAAAATTAAAGCTTGTGAGCATATTGCTTGCAAGATTTTTCCGCCATTGCTTGACAAATTTAGTAGTTTCTTGTATATGGTTAGTATCTAGAGGAAGGAAATTAGAATGAAGGACTGTGACAGTAGCAAGTTACCCGAAGCAAGCCGTGAAAGGAGAGGCTTTGCCATATTGCTGATTGTCAGCACCCAATTATAGCTATGAAATGGAGAATCTATAACTTTTTGTACATAATCCTACATTAATAAATTCAACTTGTGTATAGAAAAGAGAAAAATACGGTGAGATTTGAATGTGCATGAGCTAAATCGTGTTGTAACTAAACCCAAAACAAATCAGCCTAGGTCGGTTCTCAATTTTAATCCCACAACTGATTTGAGTGTAGCACTAAGCCAATCCAACAAGAGAAAGTGCGAGTTGGACCTACTGGTTTTATTGCTTAAAGCCGTGACTAATTCATTAACATAATAATACAAAATTTTAATTACTACGCCATCTTTGCTTCACCAATCAAATAGTAATGGGATCCTCTTTGTTAAATGAGATCAAATAACTTCACTTAATAGGCGGGAGACAATAACGCTCTTGGACTAGTGAATAATTTCTTAAGCTTCTTTCTTAAGAAGAAAAAAAGAAAGAAAGAAATGATAATGGATTTACCAAAACGAAAAGAAGGTTATCCTTTTGATAACTATTTTCACATAACTACAAAATAAAGTCTTCATTGACTGTTAGAAACTCCAGTGCTTTCAAAAAGTAGAAAATATTTTACTTTTGGTGTGGTATGAATTGGCGATATTTCTAATTGAGGTGAGAAACAAACATTTGATTTCCAGTATAAAACAACTAGAGCTACACCAAAATTTTCCTTTTACCTTTAAGTTTCAATTGTATATATGGCACTCAATTTGTAAGGTAGAAAGTTCAAAAGATGATGGCTTTGTCAGTCAACCTCCCTTTCTTTTGGGACCATGGATGCATGTAAAATTCAAAAAGTCTCTTCCATCTTTAAGCAGCCACGGTAACAAATAATAATATATAGAACTTGATCAATCTGGCATGGGATTGTTCTGCAAATAAGATTTTGTTAAAAAAAAAATTTAAATGTTAGGCAACCACGCATAAGTAAATTCATGGCCTCTTAGCTTCAATTTTTTTTTATTTTTTTCATGAAGGCTACTCGTTCTGGAGATTCAATGGAGCAAAGGCTTGCATAAGAGATGATGTACTTAATATATTAATAAACATATATATAAAAAAAAGGTTTCACATTATTTTCGTATTTAATACTTGCGCGGAGGTAAATCAACATTTCTCGATTTTGTATAGGGAAGCTTGATGTTAGGGTTTTTCAAGTGAATATATGTCCAGTCTTCTGCACCCTTTGGATGTGCCACTGCAGCAAACAGATAAATAGCTCTGAAGGGCATGCATCACACCAAGAAGCCTAACATGATTTTTTTTTCTTTAAAAAAAAATTAATTTTGCTGACATTAAAAATGAAATTTGAACTTGATGTTACCCAATAAGTGAGGGAAAAAGTATGGGGTTGATTTTGATGCAAATTGGTAGCCTTGACCTTTATGGACAAAATGAACTTTGACAAGGACAAGTAAAAAGAAAAGTGATCATTTTAGAATCCACAAAATTTGGTAGATCCATAGAAAACGACATTCTGAGCAAAATTGATTTTTCCATCAATCAAAATTTAGCCAAGTTCCATAATTTCAAGAGTCAAATTTGGATTTTAGTGTATTTTTGCCATTTTAGGAAGATTTTTTTTTTAATTTTTGATTTTGTTTAGATTATTCTAGAACGTTTCTTTAAGTCTCCATTCTCCAAATTTGAGTTTAATTTGGATTCATTTTTTTTTTTTGGTAATTTTCTTATTTTTCTAATTTGAGTGCAATTAGGTTTAGGATTTCTTTTCTCTTATAAATAAAATGTAATTAATTTCTCTCTTGTGGCTTGTGTTTTATTTAGATTTTCAATTCACTTGTTCATTCTTATCCCAAGCCATACTAACTCAATATATGAAGGTAGGGTTGGTTTGGTAACGATCGAGTTATTTGGTTTTATTTATGCCCTGAGAAATAGAATCATATAGTATCTTGCTATTTCCTTTTCCTTTCTTCTTAGGAAAGGGTCCTGTCACTGAGAAACTATCTGTGAAGTATAAGACTTAACTTCCTGATTGTGCATATTTCAATAGGGCAAATAAAGATGAGGGAGTGTAATGACATTAGAGCTGCTCCAAGTTCAGCCTTTTATGCTTTTATCTGGATTAATTACTAGCATCTGCAGAAGTACGAAAGATTAAAATAATTTTCTTTTGAGGATTAAGGTCATGATCACAAACTTCCCGAAATTTATATATCTCTGATGCATTAGTTATAACGAATAAAGAATGGCTACAAGGACAACATTTTGTCCCTACTGGCCATTACTGAAAAAGAAAAAATAAAAGAAAATCTCAAACATACAGATAATAAAACAACCCTAGCCAGAAACTACACTATTAGTTTAAGATCCTCCGGATTTGCAGCGTGTCCATGCGTAGATCTAATATCACGAAGTCGCTTCTCCCCGGAGAGTAGTTTTGCAAACCTTCGGAGAGCTTCTTCATTAGTCTCTTGATCAATAGGCTCCACGAGACCTGTCTCCAAATTTTCTCTGGAAACTGGTTTCTTTAGTAATCCTTCGCCAACTTTGACAAGATCTTCCAAATTTTGCTTGGTAGCTATATCAACAGAGGATATTACCCCAGTTAACGAGTCATCCTGCAGTTTCATCCAAGAGTGTCGATGTCAATGAATTGAGAAAAAAAAAATGAAGAAAACCAATAAAAAAGAACTTTTTTTTGGTCTTTGTTGATGATCATCCAACAAGTACCTGAATCCGCAGATAATTCTTTTCGAAGTGGAGGGCTTGAAAAATCACATTAAGATGGAAGTCGACCATATCAGAACTCGCTTGAGTAAACACATCAACTAACGGGGTGGAACCACCATTGGTTAACCAATTCAGCAAACCCCATTTAGCTGCTTTCTTTGCTGTATATTTCTCCTCAGCTTTGGGTGAGCCAGTTCCTACTGATATAACCAGAAGGGGGCTATAGTCCATTTGCTTTATAGCAAAATAGTCAGACCTTCCGCGCATGATCTGCTTGGTTACCTCACCAAGAGCAACTAAAGTCTGAAAAACATAAAATCATATAAAATAAGTGAAAATGCTCCTCAAAGAAAGTTGAAAAGGTATTAATTATCAAATTTAATAGATACCGGATTATTTGCAGCTACACCACCATCAATCAGGTTGAATTCTCTAACTTTTCCAGCAGGGTCCTCGGTTTCAAAAGAATGTGCAGGAAGATAAGTTGGTGCTGCCGAGGTTGCAATGCATATATCGGAGAGTAAGGCATCCAAGCTTGGATTTTTCTTCACCTAAACCATGAAAAGTACATGTTAGATCATCAACGCTCAAGTTATTCCAAACGAACTCTTTTTTTTTTTTTTGAACGGCCAAAGAAAGTATATTAAAGAGATAAAGAAATACAATGAGGAAGAAGAGCTCATACAGCCTAAAAGACTGCCTAGAGCAAACCAACCCAAAAAATGAACTCTTTGAATTTTGAAGAGAAGAAGATAAACCTCGTAGGTGGAAAAGATGGTTGGCTGGAGTTTCTTAATATCGAAAGTTGGAATTGCAATATTAGTCAATGCCTGGTGTAATCTTGTCTTTCCAAGCTTTTCCTTAACGAGGTTGTGGAGGTACTTCCCGTCATATTTTGGTCCTGATAAGGCTTTGATTATGTTTGTAACTTGATGAAACGGGGATCTGTTCCATTAACAATTTCAAACATGTTAATAACAATTCAATATCATGTAGCATTGCCATAATCGATTGAAAGTTCGTTACTTGTAGTTATTACCTGTCTTGTCGGAAGATTTTGGGGTAATTCTCAAGATAGAAGTTGTTAATATCTTTAGCAGCAAACAAGGGGCGGTTCTTTTCATTCGGCGCAGTAAGCATGGCAGTCACAAGGCCCCCGGTACTTGTTCCTGAAATCACATCGAAGTAGTCTGCAAGTCTTGCATCTTCGCCATCCAGCTTCTGCATCATGATGGAGCCATTCGGAGTTAGTATATGGAAAATTATTAACACCGCCATTAAAAAATAAGCAAAATTTTGCTAGAGTTTCATATTGAAACCGGTAAACGATAAGAATGTTGGATTTTTCATTTCTTTATTTTACCTGAAGCTCAGACTCTAGAAAGCTGAGGATTGTTCCAGGGATAATCCCCCTTATTCCACCTCCATCAATGCTCAGAACAGTGATTAGGCTTCCATCAGTAGGGGGCTGAAGGGGTGACATTGGTCCTTCCATCTGTAAGTGTTTGTGTTTGAGAGAGCTTTGATGGTGAAAGAAAGAAATTTCAAGTTTTGATAGCCTTGTAGAGAGCTCTGAAGTTCTAAGATGTTGTGTAGGATCCTCTTAAGCTGATTATGGGTATTTATAGCATTTTCATCCTCACTATCAAATCATGACAAAACATGACGAATCTGCTTTGAAATTCTTGAATATTTTACTTCCTATGGTTGAAGTTGGACCGAGTATGCATCAACGTCATCGAAGATTGAGTCCCACGGACATACCAACAGCGGTCCTCTTGGCAGAAAATATGGCCCACTCTACTTGATATTAAATGTTAAATTTGTAGCCGAGACTTTAAAAAAGTTTTCGGTAAAGACTAAGCAATAAAGGCCAAAATTTGACTAATCAGACTAACAGACTGAGTCAAATGACTTGGTTTGCTCTGTTTAACCTCTTTAAAGGGGCCAGTATTTTTTTTGTTATCAACCTCTAATGTTACTGTCTGCCGCAGAGAGAGAACTAGGGCCACATGTCTATTTGCTCAAAACATCATTTTCATTCACAAGGGAGGGCACAGATATATATATATATATATATATGTATACAGTGATGGCGTTGAAAGGTCAATGACGGTGGCGAAAATTCACTAACATCTACTCACTTGTGTATAGAAGATTAAAAATGAGACTATATATGGCTTTACTCCTTCATAAATTAAGCATACTAAATTTTGCTTTCTAGCTAGTTAATTGTTATTTATTTATTGCTAATCAATCGTCTTGCCTCCCTGCAGAAACTAGATTGCGAGGATGCAAGGATTGCAGACTATTTTGATGTGATTGCAGGGACAAGCACAGGTGGTCTTGTGACTGCAATGCTGACTGCCCCAAATGAAAAGAACCAGCCGACGTTTGCTGCAAAAGATATCAAGGCTTTCTGTCTCGATCATTCCCCAAAAATCTTCCCTGGAACGGGTGATAATTAATTAAGCTTGATGCATAATATCAATATAACCATGATCAATTATTTCTTACGTAATACAATTATCCGATTCTTTTGCTAAAATGCTACCATTTTTAAGCAACAGCGGTTCATTTGCTAATGCTACAAAAGTAATGAAAGCTCTATCGGGACCAAAGTATGATGGCAAGTATCTCCATCATATCGTCAAGGAAAAGCTGGGAAACACGCGGTTGCACCGAACATTGACTAATATTGTGGTTCCAACTTTTGACATCAAGCGACGCCGGCCAACCATCTTCTCTAGCTATGAGGTTTTGATACATGTTTTTTTTTATTTAAAAGAACCCTTCCCACATTAAAATTAAGCAAATGAAAGTTCAAAAGATTATGGCTTTGTTAGTTAACCTCCTTTTCTTTGGGACCATGGATGCATGCAATATTTTAAAAGTTGCTTCCATCATCAAGAAACCATGTTAAAAAGTAATAGTATATGGAACTTAATTTATCTAGCATGAGATTGTTCTGCAAATAAGATTGTTAAAAAAATAAATGGTAGGCAAACTCGCATAAGTACATGGCAGCCATGGAACTGGAACAAAGAAGAAAGGCATGTCGGCTAAAAAAGTTTGACAGTGCCAAGGGATCAATTCAAGTGTAGAAGAAAATCTTTTCATTACCATTTCACCGATCCAGTAAATCGAAATTCATGTCCTCTTAACCTGTTTATTCATCACTAAGAGATATTTCATTGGATTTCCAGAATGAGGTGATGTACTTAAATACATTACTAAACAGAAGAAAGAAATTAAGCTTTTACATTAATTTCGTATTTAAATTCTTGCATGGATGTTGATGCAGCGGCTATTAAAGAACAAGATAATACACTCGAATCCGTTGATTCACCACGAATACCGGATTCAGAGTCGTCCTACAACCTATCGATTCACCACGAATGCTAGGTTTTAGGGCATCAAACACTCATTGATTTTCGTAAAAAATACCAAATGATTGGAAAGCGCAAAACGCACACAAACTTTATTAAACATTAAAACTGCTGAAAAAGAGTCTTAACGCGACTATAAGTATGCGACACGAAACCCTAGGCCCGGGACAAACCGGATTAATTTAAAAAAAAAAACAAAGGCCCAAAGCAAAAAAAAGGTCCAAAAAAAACAAAACGGGCCAAAACAACACTTAGAAGCATTTTTTCGCGATTTCCTAGGCCGGAAAATTATTTAATAATCTCTTTCTCCGGCTCGTCGATACCTTTTCAACGACATATTATAATGGCAAAACGGAGTTACGAATCAAAAGTTACGGTCGATTGAAGTTTGCCGACCCTCGGTCCGGGGATATCGCCGCCTCCGCGTCTCCAAGTACTCGTCGGCTATACGATCCGCATCAAATGTAAATTATCATTTCTTGATTTTGGATTGGGAAGCCTGATTTTAGGGCTTTGCAGTTGCTTCGAACGCTTTTCAAGTGAACATGGGAGTAGTTTGCAAACGTAGATATAAAGGAACGAAAAAAAGCCTTAAAATTAAGAAAAAATGCTATACATAAACTAATTTTTTTATTCAATTTTTCACTTACAAGACACTAGTAAATAGGTCCCACAATGCATTTATTAATGTGAATAGTACTGGATTGTATCTTGTAAGTAAAAAATGGATTGAAAAATTGATTTAGGTGTAACATTATGCAAAATTAAGGATTGTGAGCATATTGCTTGCAAGATTGTTATGCAAGCCATGAAAGGGGAGGCTTTGCCATATTGCTGGTTGTCAGCACCCAAGAAGTATGAAATGAAGAATTTATAACATTCGGTATATTATTTGACATTAATAAATTTAACTTTTATTTAGGAGTGAGAAAAATATAATGAGATTTGAGCGTGCATGAGTCGGGTAGGGTTATAACCAAATCCAAAATAAATCGGCCGGTTCTCAAATTTTAATCCCACACCTGATCTGGGTGTAAAACTGAGCCAACCCAAGAAGAGAAAATTCGTGCTGGACCTATTGGCTTTATCGCTTTATACAAACATGACTTATTTATTAATATAATAATAAAACAATTTAAGCAATCTTAATTTCTTAAAAAATTATTCAGTGTTTCTAGAGCATCACGTTATTTTTACTCTACTACTCATATAATGGTAGGGTCATTCTTATCAGATGGAATCAAACACCCATCTAACAGGTGCGGAACCCTCTATGTGAGTGAAAGAGTAAGAACATGTGGTGCTCATTGAATAATTTCTTCAGTTCTTTCATAATGAAAAAAAAAGTAAAAAAAAAGAAAATGAATTTATCAAAAAGAAGTTGAAGGTTATTCTTTTGATAACTATTTTCGCAAAGCCATAGAATAGTTTGCAGAAAGAGAGCACAGCTGGGCACTGTGTGAGCGATAGTGCAAGATAACATGGCGTTCTATTAGCACTGAATAATTTTATCGAAGTCTTCTTTGACGGTTAGAAAGTATATACAGTGGTCTCAAAAAGTAGAAAATATTTTACTTTTCAATGGGTGTGTTATGAAACAAGCATTTGATTCCGTGTATAATACAATTAGAGCTACTCCAAAATTTTCATTTCACCTTTACGTTTCAGTTGAATGGCACTCAGTTTGTAAGGTAGATAGGTCAAAAGATGATTACTTCGTCAGTGAATTACCTCCTTTTTTTTGGGACCATGGATGCAGGTAATATTATATTAAAAAAGATTCTTCCATCATTATGGAACTTGATCAATCTAGCGTAGGATTTTTCTGCAAATAAGATTTTGTTTAAAAAATTAAATGTTAGGCAACAACGCATAAGTAAATTCATGGCAGCCACGGAAACCATTTCACCAATCAAGTAAATCCAAATTCATGTCCTCTTAGCTTCAGATTTTTATTTATTTTTTTCCATGAACGACTACTCATTCTGAAGATTCAATGAAACAAAGCCTTGCATAAGAGATGACGTACTTACATATACTGATAAACATATATAAAAAAGAAATTAAGGTTTTACACTGTTTTCGTATTTAATTCTTGAGCGGATGTAAATCAACATTTTTTTTTATATTTTGGATAGGGAAGCCAGATTTTGATTTTGGATGTCCACTGCACCAAACAGATAAGCTGCAAAGAAACTGGTTTTGGGGCATGCATCACACGAACAAGCATAACATAGAATTTTTTTTTCCAAAAATTATTTTTCGAAAAAAGGAATTTTGCTGACATGTTAAATGAAATTTGAACTTGATGTTACCCAATAAGAGAGAGAGAGAGAGAGAGAGAGAGAGAGAGAGAGAGAAAATATAAGTGGCTTTATCGCTTTATACAAACATGACTTATTCATTAATATAATAATAAAACAATTTAAGCAACCTTAACTTCTTGAAAAATTAGTCGGTGCTTTTAGAGCATCACGTTATCTTTACTCTCCTACTCATATAATGGTAGAGCCTTTTTTGTCAGATGGAATCAAACACCCATATAACAGGTGGGGAACCCCTTATGTGAGTGAAGAAGTAAGAACACGTGATGCTCACTGAATAATTTCTCCAGTTCTTTCATAATAAAAAAAAAGTAAAGAAAAAGAAAATGAATTTATCAAAAAGAAGTTGAAGGTTATTCTTTTGATAACTATTTTCGCAAAGCCATAGAATAGTTTTCAGAAAGAGAGCACAGCTAGGCACTGTGTGAGCTAGTGTGAGCGATAGAGCAAGTTCATCAGTCTTCTTCGACGATTGAAAGTATATACAGTGATTTCAAAATGTAGAAAATATTTTACTTTTCAATGGGGTGTGGTATGAAACAACATGGGACCATGGATGCAGGTAATATTATATTAAAAAAGATTCTTCCATCATTATGGAACTTGATCAATGGCACTGCGGATTCTGCAAATATATAGCAACAAAGCTCAACTAGCACGGGTACTTATCTTAATGGATTGCAAATGAAAATTCTTAACATGTGAGTGATACAGCAAGATAACATGGCGTTTTAATAGCACTGAATAATTTTATCAAAGTCTTCTTTGACGATTGAAAGTATATACAGTGATTTCAAAATGTAGAAAATATTTTACTTTTCAATGGGTGTGGTATGAAACAAGCATTTCATTCCGTGTATAATACAATTATAGAGCTACTCCAAAATTTTCATTTCACCTTTACGGTTCAGTTGAATGGCACTCAATTTGTAAGGTAGATAGGTCAAAAGATGATTACTTCGTCAGTGAATTACCTCCCTTTTTTTTGGGACCATGGATGCAGGTAATATTATATTAAAAAAGATTCTTCCATCATTATGGAACTTGATCAATCTAGCGTAGGATTTTTCTGCAAATAAGATTTTGTTTAAAAAATTAAATGTCAGGCAACAACGCATAAGTAAATTCATGGCCTTCCACGGAAACCATTTCACCAATCAAGTAAATCCAAATTCATGTCCTCTTAGCTTCAGATTTTTATTTATTTTTTTCCATGAACGATTACTCATTCTGAAGATTCAATGAAACAAAGCCTTGCATAAGAGATGACGTACTTACATATACTGATAAACATATATAAAAAAGAAATTAAGGTTTTACACTGTTTTCGTATTTAATTCTTGAGCGGATGTAAATCAACATTTTTTTTTTATTTTGGATAGGGAAGCCTGATTTTGATTTTGGATGTCCACTGCACCAAACAGATAAGCTGCAAAGAAACTGGTTTTGGGGCATGCATCAGACGAACAAGAATAACATAGAATTTTTTTTTTTCCAAAAATTATTTTTCAAAAAAAGGAATTTTGCTGACATGTTAAATGAAATTTGAACTTGATGTTACCCAATAAGAGAGAGAGAGAGAAAATATAAGTGGTTGATTCTGAAGCACATTGCAGAGCCTTGAATTTCATGGAGAAAGTGAACTTAGGCAAGGGCAAATAGGTGAAAAGAAAAGCGATCATTTCGGAGTTACACTAAATTTGTTAGATCCATATAAAATAAAGTTCTGAGAAAATTAATTTTTTCATTCAAACTTTAGCTGTTTCAGGAGCAAAATTTGCATTTTAGTGTATTTTTGCCATTTCAGGAAGTTTTTGTTTTAATTTTTGGTTTTGCTAAATTTTTAGAACTTTTTTTTAAGTCTCTAGTCTCCAAATTTTAGTTTAAGTAGAATTCGATATTTTGGTAATTTTTTTATTTTCCTATTTTGAGTGCAATTAGGTTTAGAATTTCTTTTCTCTTATAAGTAAAATATAATCAATTTCTCTCTTGTGTCTTGTGTTTTATTTAGATTACCAATTCACTTATTCATTATTGTCCTGAACCAAACTAACTCAACACATGAAGGTAGGGTTGGCTTGGTTCATGATCGAGTTATTCGGTTTATTTTATGCCATGAGAAATAAAATTATATATAGTATCTTCCTATTTCCTTTCCCTCATCAATGAATGATTTTCTCTTACTGATAAAAAAAAAAAAGTATAAGCCTTCAGACAAAAAATATTTCAGATTATAAAACTTCCAGATTATGGAAGCCATTTCATGCAAATTGGCACCACCCACTCTAGAAGCATATTTTGAAAGGGCAAATAAAGATCAGGGAGTGTATTAACATTAGAGCTGCTCCAATTGTTCAGCCTTTTATGCTTTTATCTTGATTAATTACTAGAATCTGCAGAAGTATGAAAGGTTAAAATAATTTTCTTTTGAGGATTCAAGGATGGATTTCTTCATTACCAGGTCAATGCACATGATCACAAACTTTCAGAAATTAATATATCTCTGATGCATTAATTATAAAGAATAAATAATGGCTACAATGACAACATTTTGTCCCCACTGGACATAACTGAAAAAATAAAGAATGGCTACAATGACAACATTTTTGTCCCAACTGGACATTATTGAGAAAGAAAATCTCAAGCATACAGATAATAAAATAACCCTAGCTAGAAACTACACTATTAGTTTAAGATCCTTCGGATTTGCAGTGTGTCCAGGCGGAGATCTAATATCACGACGTCGCTTCTCCCTGGAGAGAAGTTCTGCAAACCTTCGAAGAGCTTCTTCATTAGTCTCTTGATCAATAGGCTCCATGAGACCTGTCTCCAAATTTACCCTGGAAACTGGTTTCTTTAGTAATCATTCGCCAACTTTGACAAGATCTTCCAAATTTTACCTGGTAGCTATATCAATAGAGGATACTACCCCAGTCAACGAGTCATCCTGCAGTTTCATCCAAGAGTGTCAATGTCAATGAATTGAGAAAAAAAATGAAGAAAACCAATAAAAAAGAACTCTTTTTTGGTCTTTGTTGATGATCATTCAACAAGTACCTGAATCCGCAGATAATTATTTTCGAATTGTTGGAGGGCTTGAAAAATTACATTAAGATGGAAGTCGACCATATCAGAACTCGCTTAAGTAAACATATCAACTAAGGGGATGGAACCACCATTGGCTAACCAATTCAACAAACCCCATTTAGCTGCTTTCTTTGCTGTATATTTCTCCTCAGCGTTGGGTGAGCCAGTTCCTATTGATATAACCAGAAAGGGGCTATAGTCCATTTGCTTTACAGCAAAATAGTCAGAACTTCCGCGCATGATCTGCTTCTTTACCTCACCAAGAGCAACTAAAGTCTGAAAAACATAAAATCATATAAAATAAGTGAAAATGCTCCTCAAAGAAAGTTGAAAAGGTATCAATTATCAGATTTAATAGATACTGGATTATTTGCAGCTACGCCACCATCAATCAGGTTGAATTCTCTAACTTTTCCAGCAGGGTCCTCGGTTTCAAAAGAATGGGCAGGAAGATAAGTTGGTGCTGCTGAGGTTGCAATGCATATATCGGAGAGTAAGGCATCCAAGCTTGGATTTTTCTTCACCTAGACCATGAAAAGTACATGTTAGATCATCAACACTCAAGTTATTCCAAACGAACTCTTTGAATTTCGAAGAGAAGAAGATAAACCTCGTATGTGGAAAAGATCATTGGCTGGAGTTTCTTAATGTCAAAAGTTGGAATTGCAATATTATTCAATGCCTGGTGTAATCTTGTCTTTCCAAGCTTTTCCTTAACGAGGTTGTGGAGGTACTTCCCGTCATATTTTGGTCCTAATAAGGCTTTGATAATGTTTGTAACTTGATGAAACAGGGATCTGCACGGTTAATAAGTTCAAACATGTTAATAACAATTCAATATCATGTAGCATTCCCATAATCGATTGAAAGTTCGTTACTTGTAGTTATTACCTGTCTTGTCGGAAGATTTTGGGGCAATTCTCAAGATAGAAGTTGTTAATATCCTTAGCAGCAAACAAGGGGCGGTTCTTTTCATTCGGTGCAGTAAGCATGGCAGTCACAAGGCCACCGGTGCTTGTTCCTGAAATCACATCAAAGTAGTCTGCAAGTCTTGCATCTTCACCATCCAGCTTCTGCACATTGACCGAGCCATTCGGAGTTATAATATGGAAAATTATTAGCGCCGAAATTTTGCTGGAGTTTCATATTGAAACCGGTAAACAACATGAATGTTGGATTTTTCATTTCTTTATTTTACCTGAAGCTCAGACTCCAGAAAGGCGAGGATCGTTCCTGGGATAATCCCTCTTATTCCGCCTCCATCAATGCTGAGAACAGTGATTAGGCTTCCATAAGTAGGTGGCTGAAGGGGTGACATTGGTCCTTCCATATGAAAGTGTTTGTGTTTGAGAGAGCTTTGATGGTGAAAGAAAGAAATTTCAAGTTTTGATAGCCTTGTAGAGAGCTCTGAATTTCTAAGATGTTGTGTAGGATCCTCATAAGCTGATTATGGGTATTAATAGTATTTTCATCCTCACCATTTTCCGAAGTTCAAATGATGACAAAACGTAACAAATCTGCTTTGAAATTCTTGAATATTGTACTTCCTACCGTTAAAGTTGGAACGAGTATACACCAACGGTATGGAATATTGAGTCCCACGGACATACCAACAGCGGTCCTCTTGGCAGAAAATATGGTCCACTCTACTTGATATTTTAAATGTTAAATTTTTATGTTTTTTATTTTTAAAAAAACAAAAAATTGAAACAGAAAACAGAAACTAAACACACCTGAATGTTAAATTGGTAGCCGAGATTTTAAAAATGTTTTCGGTAAAGACTAAACAATAAAGGCCAAAATTTGATTAATTAGACTAACAGACTGAGTCAATTAATGACTTGGTTTCCTCTGTTAAAACCTCTTTAAATGGCCAGTATTTTTTATTATCAACCTCTAATGTTACTGTCTGCAGCAGAGACCGAACTAGGGCCACATGTCTATTTGCTCAAAACATCATTTTCATTCACAAGGGAGGGCATAGATATATATATATATATATGTAGTGATGGCGTTGAAAGGTCAATGACGGTGGCCAAAATTCACCATGGCATCTCTGCGTTCTATCCATTAATTAGATGAACTGTATTATTCAACTATGCCTTCGGAGAAGGACAACATATTGAAGACGGTCATGCTACGTTGTACGTACGTAGCTAGAAAATGTCATAAAATTTTCTGATCATTGAAGTTCTGTCAATGCCTTTTTTGCTAATCCATTTTGTGATTTGACACTTTATTTTTGAACTCATAGCCTAATCTCAACCCGACGGCTGTGGACAGATATCCTGTTTAGTTAGTACCCTAGAGAAAAGAAAATGCAAGATATAACATGAGAGCCCGAAAAATTGATCTTGATCTATGAAATTCTACTCTTACAACTTTTCTCCCTGTACTTTGTAACTATTTCTTTAAGATATTAGTTTCTATGTGGTTTCAATTCATTTCTAATTAATATCCAAATTTTTTTAAGCAATTTCAGATTTTTCCTAATGTGACTTACCGAAATGAAAGAGTTGCTTAATTTTTCTGATGAACTACTTTCAAATAACCATGAGTTGAAGTATAAATCACAGAAAATTTTGCAGAAAAATAAGCAGTTGAACGCAAGTTATGAAATTAGCTAGGTAGTTGGATAAGATGTCTTGTTTGACTGTTAGGAATTATAGTACTCTAGATTACCCACATATTATACATTTTCAAATGGTGGGGTAAGAATTGAAAGCACCAACATAGATTTCTATTGGAGGTGAGAGAAAGACATATTTGATTATGGGTATAATACCATTAGAGCTACTCCAAGTATTACTTTTTTACTTTTACTTTTCAACTACATGCAGTCAATTTTTGTGAGGTAAGAAGTCCAAAAGATTGGCGGCTTTCTCAGTTAATTAATCTCTTTTTTGTGACCAAACATGCAAGCATGCAATATTTAAAAAGTTTCTTCCATCATCAATTAACTTATGATATTAACATATAATAATAATATATGGCACTTGATTAATCTTGCTCTGGACGTTTCGACAAATAAGATTGTTAAAAAAATTAAATGTCGGGCAAATTCATGCAAAAGACAATGGTGGCCATGATGTGGAAGCGGAATAAGGAAGAAGACGGGTAACTGCAGAAGTTTGACCGTGTGCAATAAAAGCTTTTTATACTTTTGGACAGCAAAAACAGAATGATATTGATATATAACAAGATAAAGTATACAAACATGTGAAAGGTCTCCACAAGCCCGAACAAAAATAATAGTTGAAAAGATTTCAACCTTCCTAATACAGTTGAAAAGCTTTTTATTACCATTTCACTAATCCCGTCTTTCAAAATCCATGGTCTCTTAGCTTCATTTTTGTGTCATGAATGACTAATCATTCTGGAAATTCCATGAATTCACAAATTAAAGGCCTTGTATAAAAGAAAATGTACTTAAGAGTGTGTGTGAGTAAAAAATTTGGTGATGGAAATGAAAAGAAAAAAAAAAGTGAGAAAAAATAGAATAAAAATACTATTTTATTTTGTTATCTTTTCTCATTTTTTTCTTTTTCTTAATAAATTCGGATTCCAAACACACCACAAAAGTATGATATATTAACCAAAAAAGAAAAAACAAACTTTTACTTTATTTTCATGTCAAATTTTTGTGCGGATCTAATAAACTTTTCTTGATTTGTTTTCGGGATATGCAACGTAAGAACAACCATAAACTAATATCTTTAACTTTTGCTGACGCGGTTGTCATGGGACCTGAAATTTATTGACATAGTCAGGAAATTGAACTTAACTTATTCACGTACAGTTTGAGAGAGAGAGAGAGAGAGAGAGAGAGAGAGAGAGGAGAAATAGATTACATTCTCACAGTTGCCATGGGACCTGAAATTTATTGAAATAGTCAAGAAATTGAACTTGAAGTTATCCACGTACAGTTTGGAAGAGAGAGAGAGGGAGAGAGAGTGACTGAGGAGAAATAGATTACATTCTCACAGTTGCCATGGGACCTGAAATTAACCTCATGAGAGCCTCTTCATTAGTCTCTTGTTCCGAAGGCTCAAAATTTCTACTCTCTCAAAATTCACCCTCCAAACTGGTTTCTTTATTAGGCAACTTTGACAAGATTATCCAAGTTCTTCTTGGTGACTATCGTCCTGCAGTTTTTCATTCAGAATTGTCTATGGTTATATGTGTAAGCGTGGTGTGGGTGAGAACACGTACGTTTTATTATTTGCTGAAGAATTGAAGAATGCAAAAAGTAAATGATAAAAAAGAAAAAGAGAAACAATTAGAGTGTTTCCGATTGGGTTTGTGTTGCAGTGGCCCTTTTAGAAAAACGCCATGTATAATTTTATTTGTCGCATTTGCTTACTTCTAGATAAAATAAATCTCAAATGTATTTACTAATTAGACGAGAAATGAGATTACATATAGTATTATTCTTTTTTTTGAAAAATGTGCATGTGCTTACAATCAATTTAATCCAATCATCAATTGCGGTGATTTTTTTTCTTCTTATTTGTTCTTTTTAAAATAGCCAACTCACTGTCCTTATCCAATCGGACCAACTATAAAAGGTTAGGCTTCAACTCACAAACCTAAATATCTTGATTTATTACTTGCATGTTTCTTATTACACAATGCAAAAGTATGAAAGATGAAATCAAAGCTCTAATTACCTTCTTTTTAGCATTAAGCATCGATTTCTTCCATTACCAAATCAACAAACATGTTCACAAACTTTTTTTAAAAAACATTTATTGATTCACTAGTTATAAAGAACAAAGAATGGTTACATTGACAACATTTTGTCCCAACTGAGCATTATTGAAAAAGAAAAAGATAAAATAAATTGAAAGGTGCGCACGTGGGTAATTTGCCCCAACCTCTAACATACAGATAATTAATATAATAAGAGTATCAAACTACAATAATCATAGTTTAAAATCCTTTGCAGTGTGTCCATGCGGGTATCTGACATCACGAAGTCGCTTCTCCTCAGAGAGTACTTTGGCAAACCTAAGAGACAAGAATTTTTTTTATTTTACAATTATAAATTAAGATAATTAATCAAATTGTATATGATAAAAATTTGAAGAGAAAAGTTTATACCTTCGGAGAGCTTCTTCATTAGTCTCTTGATCACAAGGCTCTACCAGTCCTGTCTCCAAATTAACCCTAGAGACTGGTTTCTTCAGTAATCCTTCGCCAACTTTGACAAGATCTTCCAAATTTTGCTTGATAGCTACATCGACAGAAGATACTACCCCAGTTAACGAGTCATCCTGCAGTTTAATTCAATGACATCCTTGTCAATAATGTTGAGAAGAATTTTTTTTTTTTTTCCTTTGTTGTTGATCTTTAATAAATGTACCTGAATCCGCAGATAATTCCTTTCGGAGTGAAGAGCTTGAAAAACCACATTAAGGTGGAAGTCGGCCATATCAGCACTCGCTTGGCTAAACACGTCAACTAAGGGGGTGGAACCACCATTGGTTAACCAATTCAGCAAACCCCATTTGGCTGCTCCCTCCGCGCTATATTTCTCCTCAGCTTTGTGTGAGCCAATTCCTAATGATATAACCAGAAGGCGACCATATTCCATTTTCTTTATAGAAAAATAGTCTGAATGTCCGCGCATGATCTGCTTCGTTACCTCCCCAATAGCAATTAAAGTCTGAAACATAAAATAAGTAGACATTCTCCTTAAAGAAGAATGGATAAGAATTGAAAGGTTTTTTTTTTTCAAATCAAAGTTGATAGATACCGGATTATTTGCAGCTACACCACCATCAATTAGGTTGAATTCTGTCACTTTTCCAGCCGGGTCCTCGGTTTCAAAAGAGTGGGCCAGAAGATAAGTTGGTGCTGCTGAGGTTGCAATGCATATATCTGAGAGTAAGGCATCCAAGCTTGGTTTATTCTTCACCTAAGCCATGAAATTAAATCATCTCAGTTCAATCCAAACAATCAATTTGAACTTCTGTGCTAAAATTCTCAGTTACAAAGAGATGAAGGTAAACCTCGTAGGAGGAAAAGATGGTTGGCTGCAGTCTCTTAATGTCGAAAGTTGGAATTGCAATATTAGTCAATGCCTGGTGTAATCGTGTCTTTCCAAGCTTTTCCTTAACAAGGTTGTGGAGATGCTTCCCATCATATTTTGGTCCTGTTAAGGCTTTGATTATCTTTGTAGTTTGAGGAAATGGAGAGCTGTTCGTTTAAAAAGTTTAAACATGTTAATAACCATATATACCCGATAGCAGCATCATATATAATTTGTTACTCGTAGTTATTACCTGACTTGTGGAAATATTTTAGGGCAATTGTCAAGGTAAAAGTCTTTAATATCTTTAGCAGCAAACAAGGGGCGGTTTTTTTCATTCGGTGCAGTAAGCATGGCAGTCACAAGACCACCAGTGCTTGTTCCTGAAATCACATCAAAGTAGTCTGCAAGTCTTGCATCCTCACCATCCAGCTTCTGCACCATGACCAAGCCATTTGGAGTTAGTATATGAAAGATTATTAACACTTCAATTTATAACAAATCAGTGAAATTTTAACACGATTGTTGGATTCTTTTAATTAAGAATCCTAGTTGCAATAGCTGTTCTGTCATATAGGTAATGTACATGGCTTGATAACAAGCATTAGGAAGGACTGCCAAATAAGATGCTTTTATGGACATCTAGTGATTATTAATACCTGAAGCTCAGACTCTAGAAAGCCAAGGATTGTTCCTGGGATAATCCCTCTTATTCCACCTCCATCAATGCTGAGAACAGTGATTAGGCTTCCATAAGTTGGGGGCTGAAGGGGTGACTTTGGGCCTTCCATATGTCAGTGTGTGTGAGAGAGAGAGAGAGAGAGAGAGAGAGAGATGAAAATTTTGGAAGTGACAGAAATTTCAAGTTTTGATAGCCTTGGAGAGAGCTCTGAAGTTCTAAAACCTTGTGTAGTCCTCTTTGCTGAATATAGGTATTTATAGAGTCTTCAATATTCTTACAATTTGCCATGATTCAACGAAGATACACGAAATGCACCTGGTTAATTTGAAACTCATGCAACTTGTACTTCCTTTTGTTTAAGTTGGACCAAGTATACATCAACGGATATTGAAGATTGACTCCACATTCCAACGGCGGTGATCTTAGTAGTTTCCTGCTTTGGCCGAAAAGACGCCCCTAGCTTGATCGTAAATAAGAGACTTGTTGGTGAGACTCCAAGAGAATTGTAGGTAAGACTAACTTGTGTGTGAAGCAATAAGGGCCAAAATTGAATAATTAGGCCAACAGATGGAGTTAATGGATGGGTTTTCCTCAGTTAAACCTCATTAAATGACTAGTGCTGTTGATTATCAACCTCAAATGTTATTATTGATCTACTGCAGAGATCATTTTGCAAATAATCAGTTCAACACATTATTTTTGGTGACAAGGGGCAGTGCAAAATCTACGCGTAAAATGAAGTGATGATGCTTAAAGGTCAAACAAGTCATATACAATTCAACTATGCCTGCGGAGACCTTCAACATGATGAAAACGCATATACATGTTCTTTCTGTGGAAATGTTCATAGACTATCTAATCACGTCTCTTTTACATGTTCTTTCTGTGCCTAATTTGTTTTTTCTTGTTGTGTATGTGTTATAAAGTTTTTGACTCATAGGCTAATCTCAACACAATGATAGTTGGGGAAAATGTGGATGCTGCAAAGCAAAAAAAATTAAAAAAAAAAACATTTCCTTCTATACCCTGGCCATGACATTGTTATGGCAACTCATGATAGTTGGGGAAAATGGATATGCCAATCATTCAGAAAGAATGGAGTTTATTTCATGCATTTAACCTGTTAATATATAGTATCTTTAGAGGGACTGATAAATCAGAATGTTAAAATTTACTAATGGGAGTTTGCTTATTTTGTTAAATCAGAATATCAATTGCAACGATCAGTGATTGATTGTATGTTACCTGTTCTACAGTAGCAAGTTTCTTAATTGATGATTTAGTCACTAACCATGAAAATGTAACAACTAACATGAGAATCCTATAAAATTTACTTCATCTGTGAAATTCTGTCTTACTACCGTTTCTACTGAAATTTTTAGTTATTTCTTACCACTTTAATTTCTATGTGGTTCTACTCGTTTCTGATTATTACCCAAAAGTTTTGAAACAATTGGTCTCAGATTTTTCCTAATATGCCTAAAAAAAAAATGAACTTACCAAAAAGAAGAGAAGGTAATTATTTTGGTGAACTAGTTTCTCATTATAACAATGCATTGAAGTCTAAACCAAAGAAGTTCGCAGAAAGGCAAGCAATACTTAAACAGCTTAGTTACGCAGAATAGCTAGGTAGGTAGATGAGTGATCAAGCTCTTGTTTGACTGTTAGGAACTATATAGTACTGTAGATTACGAAGAAAACATTTTAGTTTTCAAACGGTGAAGTATGAATCGGCAGCACCCAAACATATTTTTATTTGAGTTGAGAAGGACACATTTGATTATGCATATAATACCGTTAGAGCTACTCCAAGTTTTGCTTTTATCTTTTCTTTTCAATTACGTGAACTGAATTTGTGAGGTAGGAAGTCCAAAAGATGACGGATCTCTCAGTTATCCTCGTTTTTTGCACCAAAGATGCAGGCAATAGTTTAAGTTGCTTCCATCATTAACAACGTTAACATATCGTAATATGTACGTGGCACTTGATTAATTTTTCACAGAACATCGTTCGGCAAATGATATTGCTAAGAAGTTAAAGGTTAGGCAAACATGCATAAGACCATGGCAGCCATGTTGTGGGAGTGGAACAAGGAAGAAGACTGGTCAGCTACCGAATTTTGACGGTGCCAATGGATGAATTCGAGTGCATGAAGCAAAGGTTTTTATTAACATTTTTACCAATTCCTTCATTCAAATCCAAGTACTCTTAGATTCAATTTTATGCCACAAATGACTAATAATTCTGGAAGTTCATTTAAACATGTCGCAGCTAATTAAAGCCCTTGTATAAGTGATGATGTACTTAAAGCACAATAATAAAAAAATAAAAAATAAAAAGAAATTAGGCTTGTACCTTATAATGGTCTTTATAAAAATAAGATATCATAAGACAACACAAATGAGGGAGAGAATTGAGAAGAAAATGATTTCCTAATTATGTAAGGGGCTTACAAGAGTCAAGAGGTGCCTTTAACTTTTTTCCCTTGTTTTTGTAATGTTCCCTTCATTCATATATAAAGGTGTACCAAACCTAATTTTGTTCTCAACAAATTCTTTTTCTCTTCTTAGATAGCTCATTTTTGTCATTACAGATTATTATATATATTATTGTTGACCCATCCTTACGGAACTTTAGTTTTAGCCCTCCAAGTAGGGCTGTTTAAAAATTTCACCGACCATCCAACCCAACCGACTTGAACTAACTTGACACTAAACTAACTCAAATCGATCACCATATAGGTGAATAATGAGTAAATTTTAACTAACCCGATCATATTTAGTTTGAGTGTTGGATCTTTATTTTTCCAACCTGATCCGATTAAGCTAATCATTTTACACTTAGAATTGCATTTTTTCCCAACTCAGCTTGAATCCAACCCGAGCCCATCCAACCTAATCATTCATTGGGTCAAAATCAATTTTCAATTTTTTCAACCCAACAAATTCGAATTGGAAAACAGTTGACCATCAAACCCGAGCTACCTGACTCGTGAACACTCCTACCTCCAACGGAATCAACCTTAGCTCCACCCTAGCTCCACCAAGCACCTAAAACCTATCTGATACAAATAATTGCACAAGATAAAAAGTCGAAAAGATGGCAGCTTTCTAGATCAACCTCATTTTCGCGACCAAGGGTGATGTATTTCAAAAAGCACGGGATGGTCCAAAAAGCAAGGCCCTCTTTGATTAAGGTTCTGTTGTCCTGCATGTTTATTTTACCCACACCTTTTTCACACATTTACCTACGTTACAATTCTATATATATCATGTTAACATTTGTCTTTAAATATTACCCTCACATTCTTAGCCTTGTTAATATGCGCTTTTAGGACATAAATTTAAGTATGTATTATTTGATTATATAAAGTGTGAGATTCACACTTTTTCCACATTGTACATCTCTCTTCTATTAGAAATCTTTTGATCATTCTATTTGTTAGGCATCTAGAACACATAATTTAACTGCATTGATATTACACGAAGTGCGTACCTACGGAAGCCATGAAAAACTGAAACGTATAGCCTATTGCTTGCAATCAAGAACACCCAGGAGCTAGTTGTACGGCTCACGCAATGGGGCAAAGCCTATCTGTTTTGTACGCATATATATCCCTAAGAGATTACTATTTATAAAAAAGAGAGGGACCTAATCCCTATCAGAATGATATATAGTCCTATCATATCTCAAATTAGCATAATCTCATGTTAATAACGTATACCATAACCCAATGATTCTTATCAATCACAATACAATTATGGGCTTAATTAGTATTTTTCTTTTTCGGCTATATCATCAACCCATTATTTAAAAAACCCAAAAGAATCATATATATATATATAAAAGTTGTGTTTGTCCTTATATTTTGCCTCTCTCTTCCGTGATACTTTAAATATTTAGATACTTTTAAAATACCAAGTAACAAGGGCAATTGATTAGATAACTATTAAATTTATTCTTTTATTAAACTTACTGCATTAGTTTTGTTATATAGATAAAATACATATATATAATAACAGATTGTCAGGACTCTTTTGAACTTAATATCTATAAAAAAAAAAAAAACTGCTTATAATTAAATAAAATATCATATATATATCAATATCTATTTATATTTTAGAGATACGATACGATATATTAATTTTGTAATTTATATATATAAAAGATAAAATTAGTTTTGTAAGATAGATAAGATACACATACATATATATATATATATATATTATATTATCAGGACTTTTTTTTTTAACTTAATATCTAAAAATGTGATTATAATTAAATAAAATACCATATATATGAATATCTATTAATATTTTAAAGATATAATATAATTGTATAATTAATTATTGTGAATTTTAAATTAACTATTTATGATTTGAACAACTCTTACCCCGTGCATTGCACGGGTGGACACCTAGTTATACAATAAATGTAAGTTCGCAATATGGAAAATCTCTAACATCTTCTTGCATGCTTAACAAGTTAACCTTTAAATATTCCCAATCCCCTTGATCCCACACAATTTTATTAGTGCAGGTCTCATTATCTGAAGTGAAAAAAGGGTCAAAAATATTATAAAAAAAAATTTGTAGCATTACTCTTTTCCAAAACCATCTGTGTAGATATAAGGTCTTGTAGAGGACATGTACTTAACACTATAAAAATAAATAAATAAAAAGAAAGAAAGAAAAAGGAATGCTTTCACACTATTTCTATATTCTGTTTTTGCATATGTAAACTTCTATATATTAATTCTGGACAGGAAAGCCCGTTCCCGTATGTACATATCTTCCAATCTTTATTATTACTCTCTAATCCTTGCCTTCAAGTGAATGTGTCCAATTTGCTTTTTAGATCTGCCACTGAAGCAAACAAAACAGCTCTTAAAGCTGCGAAGCACTGTTTCTGCAAGGATGTGCGGCACATTTAAAACCATAACATATTTTTTGCTGACATACAAAATGAAATCGGAACTTGAAGCTAGAAAGAGAGAGAGAGATTACATTCTAACAATTGCCATGGGACCTGAAATTTATTATACAATAGTAATTAGTCACCAAGATAAAAGGACTAATTGGAAGTGCTGTTCTCTGGTGATGTAATTAATTATTTGGATCACATCCACGGGCACGACGCTGCTTCTCCCTTGAGAGTAGGCCTGCAAACCTGTAAATATAATCAAAAGAAAATGTTAATATATATATATATATATATATGTATGTATGTATATGGATATGTTGAAGCAACATATGTAATTAATGTAGTAATACAAGAGAGTGTCATACCTTTTCAGAGCCTCTGCATTACTCTCTGGGTGCGAAGGCTTATTTTTAATTACCTGTATCCAAATCTACCTTTGAAACCGGTTTCTCTAGTAGTTCTTCAGCAACTTTGACAAGTCTCTTCAAATTCTTCTCGGTTGCTATATCCATGGAAGACTCTATCCCTTCTAGATTATCTTCCTGCAATTTTCATTCAAAGTTGCCACTATGCTTATGTTTGTGCAGTGAGAAACAGCTTAATTACCCAAGCAAAAAAGGTGTGAGAACAGGTTTTCTTATTTCTTGAAGAATTGAAGGGTGCAACCATTGAACAATGATCAAAATTTCGTTTCGATTAGCATGAAAGTAGAAATATTTTTAAAACGTTTTGAAAATATTTCAGAAGTGACAAATATAAATGTAGTAAAATATAATCTTTTGCATTTTTCTCAATAGAAATTATACAATGTTTATAAAAAAAAAAATCTGAATTTGCATAGGTATAATGTATTATTTCAATGTATTGCCTTGTGCTTTGGTGTGTTTCTTCCGATGATAAAGGAAAAGAAAATTTTAAATCACACTCTTTCCTTCTCTCTCTTCTTTCCTTCTACTTTCATTTCATTTTCTTTCTAAAATTAAATAAGAAAGGTAAAAAAATTTTTTCTTATTTTTTCTTTGGTTTCATTTCCCCTCCCTCCCTCCCTCCCTCAAGCTCCAAACAGGTTGTTAATGAACACTATTATACTTTCATCGCCAAAGAACATCAGCATGAAAACAGACCTGAATGCGAAGGTAATTCTTTTCGCAATGAAGAGCTAGACAAACATGGACGTCCAGTAAAGACGTCCAGTAAAGGGACAGAATGTCGGCCAGTCAACCACCCCAGCACACCCCACTTAGCTGCTTCCTTCGCGCGATAAGTCTTCTCATGATCAACTTTTGCTGAGCCTGTTCCCAATGATATTACAAGATAATGACAACAATGTTTTGCCTTACAACCTTCCGAGCTCTCTCGATTGGTCTCTGGATTGATCTTTTTCTTGGCTTCATCAATGGCAAGTGGAGTCTTACAACCTTCCGAGCTCTCTGGATTGATCTCTTTTCTCGCTTCATCTATGGCAAGTAGAGTCTGAAAGGACATTTTAAGATACCAGGCTTTAGTAAAGAGTTACTGAAAATGCTAGCACCAGCCACGTCGGTTGAACTGGTACCAGCCGATGCATACCACATTAAGTGGGACCCACAAAAAGCTGGTGGAATCCAGCTAGTTATCGCGTATTAGGCGACATCTGTCCAACCAGCACGACTGATGCTACTAGTGCTCAAGGGGCAACACATGTCCAACCGGCACAACCAATGCTACCAGTGCTCAAGGGCTGTTATGCAGGGATAGACAAGAGCTAATGGCCCACTTGGCTTATTGCCTAAGCCCATCTATTATTTATAGGGCTTGAAATTTTTCTTTAGGCCCGATTAGTTTAATGGGTGATTTTAAAAATTATATTTGAAGCTCAGCTCAATTCAACCCAAAATATATAAAAAATAATATGTTTATATTTTATTATATTTATATATTTTAAAGTTATATTATTAGACTTTAGTTTTGAAGAAAAAATGTTTATTAAAATTTTTTGTAAGTTAAATGGGCGGAATTGAGAATCATAATGTTTATTTTAGGCGGGTTTGAGATTTAGTTTTATACCTGATCGAAATAGTAGGGGATTGAGATTTGGAGCCGATGTGTCCAATGTCCACTCCTACTATTATGGAAATACAGGAGTTCTAAGGTTCAGTATAAAATGGTGAAGTTACTTACCGGATTATTTGCAGCCACACCACCATCAATGAGATGGAATTCACGACATCCCTTTCTAAAATAATGGGCTGGAAAGTAAGTTGGGGCAGCTGAAGTTCCAATGCAGATGTCTGGGAGTAAAGCATTTAGGCTTGGATCCCTTTTCGCCTACAGCATAAAACAATCACTGAAGCGCATATGGTATAGCAAATGATTGAGGTTTAACATGATAATAATCTCCTGTGCTAATACTATGCAACTAAAAAATTCATCTAGAATGATGTGTATGAGAGTCTTTTATTGTAAAACAAAACACGTATGATGATATTTATTAATTACAAAAATATCACTACTACATTATTCTGGTAAGATTTAGTGTACAAATTTTAAGTACAAAAATGTTATTCTTCAAAAAAATTTGTACACAAAATCTCACCAAAAATGCACAGTGATATTTTTTTTATAATTAAAAGCCTTTGTAATTAGTGAATTATTTAAAAGTGAATAACTCATTTCGCAGAATCGCAACATCATTTGCCGCGCTCCTATTGGAATGAGGAGACAATTCCAAAGATGTAAAAATTATAGAGAGAGAGAGAGATGAACCTCGTTTCTGGAGAAGATGGTCGGTTGGAGTTTCTGGATGTCAAAGGTTGGAATTACAATGTTAGTTAACGTTTGATCCAGTCTTTTATTCTCTAGCTTATCCTTTATGAGATTGTGGGGATACCTCCCATTATATTTAGGCCCTATCATGGCTTTGATTATTTGTCTCCCACGGCCAAATAGTGGACAAGAACTGCATGAGGAAAATAGAACCACAATATAAGTAGCGTTGTAAAGAGACGAGTCAAGTAATAGATTGTTTAAATTTTGTTTTGAAAATCTTAGTAAGCTTTAACTTATATTCAAGCATGGACTTGTGTCGGTGGTGGTTCCAGAATTTTTTTCCAATGCGTTCGTTTAATGTTTAATGATTATAAAAGTACATCAATAATATATTTATCAATCATCATAATAGACTATAAAATTGTGCCATTTTAAACAACTAAATATCTAAACATTAATGTAAAATTTTAAAATTCAAGAATAAGTAATCCAAGCCAACCTATGTTATTGACTAATTGTCAATAATTAAATTCATTAGAGGTATTGAGTATGAAAATAATAGAGTTTCAATTTATTAATTTTTTTTTTTTATGATTGATCATAACGTCATAAAAATATGAAGAACACTTTTTCTTTAATATCCTTTTTTTCCTATTTGCTCCTTCTTTTTTGCTTATCTTTATATATTATACTATTATAGAATATATAAATACATATATATATAATACATATGTTTTTATATTTATAAACAAAAGTTAAAGAAGTTGGATGATTGAACCTTTGTTTAAAATATATTTTGTATTATGTTGATAATTCTATGCCATTATATTTTCTTACGTAACCCTCTGTCATCCGAGTGAGACTATGAAAAAAATATAAAATAGGTATGAAATTAACAATTTCTTATATTAGTATTCAGTAATTAAAGACAAAACCACAATTATGAGTTATATGATTTCTAAAGTAAGTACATATATATCATTGATATAAAGACAATCTATTTTTAGTTTTTCATTGTACAAGCTTTTAGAAATTTGATATTTTTTTTAACAAGGTTCTCAAATTTTTTGTTATTGAAATATGACTCTCTTTTTTACCTTGTGAGACATCCCAGCGGGTCGAATTATTTTTTAGTGGGGTCAAGCTATATAAATAACAAATTTTATGAAAAATATTACATTAACTAAAAGAAATTTCAAAATTTCATGATGTCAACTAACCCCACATCCTATAAGGTGGAGCCGCCCATGACTTTTATAATTTTCAAGCTAATCTCAAATGAGTTTTAATCAAACTAAGCTCAAGTAGTTTTATTTCTTTTTTCAGTGCATACAAGTTTATTAAACAAAGTTTGAGCAAAATTGAAAAAATTAACAAGTTTTAAAAAGTATTAAAGCTTGACTTGTTTACATAATGAGCCAATCTCAAACGAGTTTTTAACAAATTGAGTTTAAGCAACTTAATTGGATATGCTATTTTTGAATTTTCAGCCAAGCTACCTGTAGGTGGGATTTTACGGAAAGGCTGGGCCGAACTCCTCAGCCCAAAAATGGATGAGTCCAAGTATCTCCTGCAAGGCGAAGGGGTTAGAATGGGTCGACCCGTAATGGGCCGATCACACTCCGAAGATTAAGTTAGCAAGCTTAATCGATGAAGATAAATGAAAGTTGTCAATACTTTGAGTTAATTGTCCATACCTAGCTCTCGGTGCCTTGGGTATTTATAGAACCTTTGAGGGAGTGTATTCTGCCTTGGCCTACTAGCAGGTTCTCATGGCCTGCTGGGTAGGCGTCATCATTGACGCTGTCTGATTATTCACAGGGTCTGGCGCACCGTCGTGGAGGATTCCGGCTGACTGGACGTGCATGTTGACGTCGGGCGGGCAACCGCATGCGTATTTAATGCGAGTCAACTCTGCATTTAATGCGTAGAGACCGCTAGCGGTTTGCGTCCGTCTTTCGTGGTTTGGGCTGTGCTGCGAAGGAGGTCTGCAGTCTAGCCTTCCATCTAATTCTGATCTGGGCTAGCAAAGCGGCCCCAACTTTAATTTGCGCAGATTGAGCCTCATCCATTGGGCCATGGGTTATTCCCCCACAATTGCCCCTCAGCCATTGTGTCGTTTTGGATTCTGAAACGGCCAAGGGATGTAACGGTCACCCGGCCACATAAATGGCGGGGATTTAAAAAATTCAATTGGGGGGGGGGGGGGGGGGGGGGGGGGGGGCGTTATTGAATCGACGGCCGACATGACGCTTCGATAGAGCGTCATGATTAACGCCGTTTTACTGTGTACGAACCGACGGCTCTGGTGTGTATAAAAGACCGACGCCCTACTCAGTTGGAAGACACTTGCTCTTTTTCCTTTGCCTTCTGAATAGCATGTGCGTTAGCTGTTTCGGCACCCACCACTGTAAGTGTCTTTTGAGCCCGCAACTCCTTTGCTCTTCATTGTGTTCTGTGTTTTGACGGTCGCCCCCTGATGGCATCCCGTCTTCGTAAAATGTTAGATGGTCCGTCGGCCCTTGCCGCGTTTAGGGCTAGGTTTGAAGTCCCGGATGAAATCGGCCTAGAGTTGGTCGATCCTGAGGACTATGGCATGGGGGAGACCGAAAGGGGGTGCCGTTCCCAGTCATTGCCATTGTAGAAGGGGGGCTTAGGTTTCCCCTCCACCCTCTTCTTCATAAGTTCATAGTAAAAAATAAGGTGTCGCCCTCCCAGTTAGCGTCGTATATAGAATCTTTTTTGGCATGCTAGAAATAAATAGGCGCCTGGGGGTGAACCTGGGCCTTGCCGAACTCGACTACTGCTACACTCTTTGTAAAGTCGGAGGTAGTTACAAGGTTTACCTCCGGGTAGTAAAGAAGTCCTTAGAGTTAGTGAAGTGTCTGCCTTCCTCAGGGAAGGGCGTCGACGACGTTAGGGTCTAGGTAACCGGTCCATGGGAGTTCGGCAACGTTCCCGAGAAGGATAGACCGGCGATTCGATGCCCTAGAGTGCTCGTCGAACTAGGTTTGATGCCGATCTCTCACACTGTGCGTCATTTTAAGTTTCAGTTTGCAACCGAACTAACTCTCGAACTTTTTGCAGACACAAGGAAGCGATCAAAAGCTCGCGACTGGTTGGTCAACTCTGACGACCTCGACAAGGTCTTGAACTACGTCGGCGAGGGTCGACTAAGATATATAGCTCGGGATGCACACATCTTGCTTTCCTACCCCCTGCAATACTCAACTTTCACTGCCGAGACGGGTGTCCCCCAAAGTGTACTTGCAAGATTAGCGGACGAAGGCGCCGAAGGGGACTTCGAGGAAATCCCTACTGGAATAGTGATCGAGAGAGCGCGCATCCCTACAGGCGTGACAGTCGCGGTTGCTCCTCCATCTGCATCACCTAGTGAAGAACGGCGAGAAGAGCGAACCAAATCACACAGCTCGGCGTCCACATCGTCACCGTACACTGTGCCCGACCGCCGAGTTGAGATTCCCATCGAAACAAGTGATTCGAGCCCATCCCCCGACGAAATGGACGGCATGAGTCTGAAGGAAAGAATGTTTGCTCTTACGGGACAGCCGCTAAAGTCGGCCACACCTACTCCTGCCGAAACTCCTCCAACCAAGCTGGTGGTAACTCCCGTGGAGGAGGCCCCTCCCATGCAACAGAGGCCGGAGACTCGGTAATAAAGAAAGAGGAGGCCCGATGTCACTCCGACTCCAGCGCCCAAAAAGCAGAAAGGCAAAGGCGCGGTGGACGAGGTCGGCGAGACTGTGACCATCACTCCGAACATTCTCGGCCGTCCTATGACGACAGCAGATTCTATGATCGATCAGCCCGAGGTCGCGTTTGGTGTTATGAAGAGCGTCCTTCAGAAAAAGGATGTGGCGAAACTAGGCGAAGCAAGCGACTCAGCCGTTTTTATGGGCGCTTTTCATGACTCGATACTGGTAAGTCGGCTCTGACCTTTTCGATGATTACAGAATTCTTAGACACTCGCCCTAAAAACGAACTTCTCTGATTTGTGTAGGGCTGCTTGAATTCCTTAGAGGCGATGGCACGCTTCGAAAAGCTTGCCGAGGTTCACCAGCAACTTATTGAAGAGCACGGTCGTTTGAAGCTCGAGTGGATCGAAGCGAATAAAGAGCGGATCACCTTCGGGAAACAGGCCGAGTAGGCTTCGGTCGAGCTTTTGCTGATGAAAGCCAACTTCGAAAAGAGGGATAGGGATCTTGCCGACCTCGAGAAGAAGTTCGATGTGTAGTCCGTAGATCTGCACAACGCAAATGAGGAGGTAGAGACCCTTAAGACTGAAGTGGCCAAACTGAAGGTGGAAGAAGAGGCCACATTGAAGAGGGGTGAAGAGAGGGGGGCCAAGCGTTTGGCCGAAGAGATGATGGACCTCAGTCGCACCATATTCCGACAGGGTTGGAATGGTGCCCTTGTCGTTGCAGAGCTGGATAAGGCCTCTGACGTGTGGGGTCTTTGCCCGAACTACTTTGATACTACCGAGGACGGCGTCGTCTGTCTGAAGAAAGTGCTGGCAAATGCCCAATACAAACGGGAGCTTAAGTTAAAAGTCGCGGCCGAAGAAGCTGCTGTTGAGAAGGAGAGGCTTGAAAATTTGAAGGCCGCAGCTGAACCCCCCGAGGACGTGGAAGAGATTTCACCAGGGGTAACTGCAGAGCCGAGGGAGAAGTCGACATAGCTTTTCTTTCTTTTTCTTAATTTTTGTAACCATCAATGCCTTTTAATGAGAAAAACTCTTTTTACTGAATCTGCCTTATCTGATTTTTGTTATGAACTAAATCTGTCTCATCTGATTTTGTCGTTTACAATTGATTTCTTTCTTGGCCTCCTTCGGCCGACCTGCCCAACTTGGACAAGACCAAATTTTTATACTTGGTTTTTATTTTGGCCTTCTTTGGCCGACCTGCCCAACTTGGACAGGACCAAGTTTTTACACTTGGTTTTTATTTTGGCCTTCTTTGGCCGACCTGCCCAACTTGGACAGGACCAAGTTTTTACATTTGATTTTTATTTTGGCCTTCTTTGGCCGAACTACCCAACTTGGACAGGACCAAGTTTTTACACTTGGTTTTTGGGTTTCACAGAATGCTCAAAGTAAATTCATTTGAATAGCTTCATTCTCATTGATTCTTCAGCAGGCCTTTACACATTTCATGGACTGTTACAGTGCATGGAGCTTTCTATTACTGGTAGAACTTCCTTAAGTTGGTTGCATTCCATGGTCATGACAATTGTCGCCCTTCCTCGACGGTCTCCAGTCTGTATGCGCCGATGCCGACCTAGGATGTGACTCTGTAGGGGCCTTCCCAGTTTGGGCCGAGCTTTCCATCTACCGCTTTCTTGGTTGCCCCCAACACTTTTCGTAAAACTAGATCTCCTGGAGCAAAGTTTCTTGGGCGGACCCGCTTATTGTAAGAGCGTTTTAGTTGTCGCTGATACTCTGTGAGCCTGATCAAGGTGGCTTCCCTTCTCTCTTCGACAAGATCCAGGTCTCTTGCAACCGTCTGGTCATTGACACCAGTGTTAAAGGCTGCCGATCTGATAGTTGGTAGTCCGATCTCCAAGGGGATGACTGCCTCGACCCCGTACGCCAAGGAGAACGGCGTTTCTCCAGTGGACCTCCTCGGGGTTTTTCTGTAGGACCACAAAACATTGGGTAGCTCCTCTGTCCACTTCCCCTTAGCTCTTTCCAGTCGCTTCTTGACTCCGTTAAGCATGGTTTTATTTGAAATCTCGGCTTGCCCATTGCATTGGGGGTAGACTGGTGTTGAGTAATAGTTTCTGATCCCCAGTCCTTCGCAAAATGATCTAAAGATGTTGCCATCAAACTGGGTGGCATTATCTGATATAATGGCACGGGGCAACCCGAATCTGGTGACAATGCTTTTCCATACGAATCTTTTGGCATCAATTTTCCTGATGTTTGATAAAGGTTCCGCTTCCACCCATTTGGTGAAGTAGTCGATGGCCATGATGAGAAACCTTTTGTTGCCTGGAGCTCGAGGCAGAGGTCTGACAATGTCCAGTCCCCACTGAGCGAAAGGCCATGGACTGGTGATGGTGGCAAGATCTTTGGCTGGCTGGTGGATGATAGGGGAAAACCTCTAACATTTGTCACACTTCAGGACGTACTGGGCTGCATCTTTCTGCATGTAAGGCCACCAGTATCCCTGCGAGATGACTTGGTGCGCTATCGACCTTCCGCCGACATGACTTCCACATATCCCCTCGTGGAATTCGAACAAGACGCCATGTACTTAGTCCGGATGAACACAGTGTAAATACGAACCTGTAAAGGAACGTCTGTAAAGCTCCTTACTTGGTGACAGCCAATACCTGAGAGATGCATGCTTGATTCGCCGAGCTTCAGCCTTATCGTCTGGCAGCTTGTCTGTGTCAAGGTAAGAAATGATTGGGTCCATCCATGATGGTCCCAACTTTTCTGCTGTTAGGGCTTCCTCCTCCTCACGAAAGATGCTGGGCTTGGCAAGGGTTTCTACGTTGATCGTCCTTTTCGAACCAGATTTCAGAGCCGTGGCCAGAGTCGCCAGGGCATCCGCATGTGAGTTGTTATCTCGGCTAATCTGTCGAAGCTTGTAGCTTTTAAATTGGCCGAGTAGTTCCTTGGCCTTTGCTAGGTACTGCGTCATTCTGTCGCTTTTTGCGATGTATTCCTCTGTGATTTGATTTACGACAAGTAAGGAGTCCGAATATATGACGATTTTAGGAATTCGAAGCTCCATGGCTCGACAAGTAAGAATTGAATGTGCATGGGTCGAGTCGTGTTATTACTAAACTCAGAACAAATCAGCTTAGGTCGGTTCTCAAATTTTAATCCCAAACTGATATGATTGTCGAATTGAGCCAACCGAACAAGAGAAAGTTCGAGTTGGACCTACTGGTTTTATTGCTTTATAAAACCGTGACTAATCCGTCGATATAATAATACAAAATTTTAATTGTTAGGTCCTTCTTGCTTCATCAATTAAATAGTAGTGTGGTCCTCTTTGTTAGGTGAAATTAAATAACCCATCTAACAAGTGTGGGACAATAGTGCTCTTAAAGCAGTGAATAATTTTTCCAACCTTTTCCTTAGTAAGAAAAAAAAAAAAAGAGAAAGAAATGATAATGGATTTACCAAACATAAAAGAAGATTATCCTTTTAATAACTATTTTCACATAACGACAAAATAAAGTCTTCTTTGACTATTAGCAACTACAGTGCTTTCAAAAAGTATAAAATATTTTACTTTTGGTGTGGTATGAATTTGATGCAGCGGCTGTTGAAGATCAAAATAATACACTCAAATCCGTTGATTCACCACGAATACCGGATTCAGAGTCGTCCTGCAACCTATCGATTCACCACGAACGCTAGGTTCTAGGGCATCAAACACTCGTTGATTTTCGTAGAAAATACCGAATGATTGAAAGTGCAAAACGCACACAAATTTTATTAAACGTCAAAAACTGCCGGAAAAGAGTCGCAACGCGACTATAAATATGCGACACGAAACCCTAGGCCCGGGACAAACCGGATTAATTAAAAAAAAACAAAGGCCCAAAGCAAAAAAAACCCAAAGAAAACAAAACAGGCCAAAACGACACTTAGAAGCATTTTTTTGCGATTTCCTAGGCTCGTCAATACATTTTCAACGACATATTATAATGGCGAAATGGAGTTACGAGTCAAAAGTTACGGTCAATTGAAGTTTGCCGATCCCCGGTCCGGGTATATCGCCGCCTCCGCGTCTCCAAATACTCGTCAGCTATACGATCCGCATCAGAATTGGCGATATTTCCAATTGAGGTAAGAAATTAACAAATATTTGTTAGTTCAGAAATTTGTAAAAGAAAGAAGAAGATGAATAATAGTATTCAAAGCACGATTAATATCGCTTTTCTTAAGACGATATTCACCCCCACCAATTCTCAGAATCTGGTGTGCACCGGGTTAATGGCGAATCGCCTTCAGGATACAATGGAGCCCAGAAAAATCTGTAATTCTGACTGCGTGTTGCACACATGAAATCAGACTCGAATACCCTCTGATTATCAAGTCTGCCAAGAATCTGAATGTCTATTTCTGCAGAAACAAACTTCAGAGATGATGAATAATAAAACTAGAAAAGAATAAAGAACTGTATTGACTTTCAATATATAGAGAAGTTGTAGAAAAAATTATATTTTTTTGTACATTTTGGTGTCTTTTTGGACCAGACATGACTGTTAGAATTCAAATAATAACTGATTTATAACAGTCACTTGCAGGTTTAAACACAGCCGTCGGATCGCCCCTTTCTTAATCTAATGGTGTAGATCGCATCTATTTATTATTTGATCAGATCATACATCACACCTCTATGATCAGGTATAGTTCTCACCATACGATCTTTTTTGCTTATGTATTAGCCATCCGATCGTTGATCATCATGATTGACAAAAATCAATGGTCTTGATCACACGCGCACGTGCCAAGTGCCAAGTGTGCCACTAAAGCGCCACATTGCGCCACGCGACTCGCACGCGAGACGTGCGCGTGGCGCACATGTGGCTTGGCACACATGCTCACACTTGAGTGCTACACCCAATCATTGCTCTAAAGCAATACATAGAAAGTTGTTGACATTTATAAATGCCTTACAAAACTTCTCACTTTCCGATGTGGAATTCATTTAATAAGACAATAAAGACTTTCTTCAAAACTAGTCAAAACCAAAATGAAAAAATTCCAAAACTACTACATATATTATATATTTTGAAAATAATTTCAACAATATTTGATTTCCAGTATAAAACAACTAGAGCTACACCAAAATTTTCCTTTTACCTTTAAGTTTCAATTGTATATATGGCACTCAATTTGTAAGGTAGAAAGTTGAAAAGAAGATCCTTTCTTTTGGGACCATGGATGCATGTAAAATTCAAAAGGTCTCTTGTCATTAAGCGGCCACGGTAACAAATAATAATATATAGATCTTGATCAATCTAGCATGGGATTGTTCTGCAAATAAGATTTTGTTAAAAAAAAATTAAATGTTAGGCAACCACGCATAAGTAAATTCATGGCCTCTTAGCTTCGTTCTGGAGATTCAATGGAGAAAAGGCTTGCATAAGAGATGACGTACTTAATATATTAATAAACATATATATAAAAAAAAGGTTTTACGTTATTTTCGTATTTAATACTTGCGCGAAGGTAAATCAACATATATGTTCAATCTTCTGCACCCTTTGGATGTGCCACCGCAGCAAACAGATAAATAGCTTTGACGGGCATGCATCACACCAAGAAGCCTAACATGATTTTTTTTTTCTTTAAAAAAAATGAATTTTGCCGACATTAAAAATAAAATTTGAACTTGATGTTACCCAATAAGTGAGGAAAAAAGCACGGGGTTGATTTTGATGCAAATTGATAGCCTTGAACTTCATTGAGAAAATGAACTTAGACAAGGACAAGTAAAAAGAAAAGTGATCATTTCATAATCTGCAAAATTTCGTAGATCCATAGAAAATGACGTTTTGAGCAAAATTGATTTTTCCATCAATCAAAATTTAGCCAAGTTGCATCATTTCAAGAGTCAAATTTGTGTTTTAGTGTATATTTCCATTTTAGGAATTTTTTATTTTTTAATTTTTGATTTTGTTTAGAATATTTTAGAACGTTTCTTTAAGTCTCCATTCTCCAAATTTGAGTTTAATTAGTATTCTTTTTTTTTTTTGGTAATTTCTTATTTTTCTAATTTGAGTGCATTTAGGTTTAGGATTTCTTTTCTCTTATAAATAAAATGTAATTAATTGCTCTCTTGTGTCTTATGTTTTATCCCAAACCATACTAACTCAATACATGAAGGTAGGGTTGGTTTGGTCACGATCGAGTTATTCGGTTTATTTATGCCCTGAGAAATGGAATCATATAGTATCTTGCTATTTCCTTTGCCTTTCTTCTTAGGAAAGGGTCCTATTACCGAGAAACTATCAGTGAAATATAAGACTTAACTTCTAGTTTGTGCATATTTTGATAGGGCAAATAAAGATCAGGGAGTGTAATAACATTAGAGCTGCTCCAAGTTCAGCCTTTTATGCTTTTATCTGGATTAATTACTAGTATCTGCGGAAGTATGAAAGATTAAAATAATTTTCTTTTGAGGATTAAAGGTCATGATCACAAACTTCCCGAAATTTATATATCTCTGATGTATTAATTATAAGGAATAAAGAATGGCTACAATGACAACATTTTGTCCCTACTGGACATTATTGGAAAAAGAACAAATAAAACAAAATCTCAAACATACAGATAATAAAATAACACTGGCTGGAAACTACACTATTAGTTTAAGATCCTCTGGATTTGCAGTGTGTCCATGCGGAGATCTAATATCACGAAGCCGCTTCTCCCCGGAGAGTAGTTTTGCAAACCTTCGGAGAGCTTCTTCATTAGTCTCTTGATCAATAGGCTCTACGAAACCTGTCTCCAAATTTACCCTGGAAACTGGTTTCTTTAGTAACCCTTCACCAACTTTGACAAGATCTTTCAAATTTTGCTTGGTAGCTATATCAACAGAGGATACCACCCCAGTTAACGAGTCATCCTGCAGTTTCATCCAAGAGTGTTGATGTCAATGAATTGAGAAAAAAAAAAATGAAGAAAACCAATAAAAAAGAACTTTTTTGTCTTTGTTGATGATCATTCAACAAGTACCTGAATCCGCAGATAATTCTTTTCGAAGTGGAGGGCTTGAAAAATCACATTGAGATGGAAGTCGACCATATCAGAACTCGCTTGAGTAAACACATCAACTAACGGGGTGGAACCACCATTGGTTAACCAATTCAGCAAACCCCATTTAGCTGCTTTCTTTGCTGTATATTTCTCCTTAGCTTTGGGTGAGCCAGTTCCTACTGATATAACCATAAGGCGGCTATAGTCCACTTGCTTTATAGCAAAATAGTCAGAACTTCCGCGCATGATCTGCTTGGTTACCTCACCAAGAGCAACTAAAGTCTGAAAAACATAAAATCATATAAAATAAGTGAAAATGCTCCTCAAAGAAAGTTGAAAAGTATTTATTATCAAATTTAATAGATACCGGATTATTTGCAGCTACACCACCGTCAATCAAGTTGAATTCTCGAACTTTTCCAGCAGGGTCCTCGGTTTCAAAAGAATGGGCAGGAAGATAAGTTGGTGCTGCTGAGGTTGAAATGCATATATCTGAGAGTAACGTATCCAAGCTTGGATTTTTCTTCACCTAAACCATGAAAAGTACATGTTAGATCATCAACACCCAAGTTATTCCAAACAAACTCTTTGAATTCGAAGAGAAGAACATAAACCTCGTAGGTGGAAAAGATGGTTGGCTGGAGTTTCTTAATGTCAAATGTTGGAATTGCAATATTAGTCAATGCCTGGTGTAATCTTGTCTTTCCAAGCTTTTCCTTAACGAGGTTGTGGAGGTACTTCCCGTCATATTTTGGTCCTGATAAGGCTTTGATTATGTTTGTGACATGATGAAACGGGGATCTGTATCGTTAAAAAGTTCAAACATGTTAATAACAATTCAATATCATGTAGCATTGCCATAGTCGATTGAAAGTTCGTTAATTGTAGTTATTACCTGTCTTGTCGGAAGATTTTGGGGCAATTCTCAAGATAGAAGTTGTTAATATCCTTAGCAGCAAACAAGGGGCGGTTCTTTTCATTTGGGGCAGTAAGCATGGCAGTCACAAGACCACCGGTGCTTGTTCCTGAAATCACATCAAAGTAGTCTGCAAGTCTTGCATCTTCACCATCCAGCTTCTGCATCATGATGGAGCCATTCGGAGTTAGTATATGGAAAATTATTTACACCGACATTAAAAAATAAGCGAAATTTTGCTAGAGTTTCATATTGAAACCGGTAAACAATAAGAATGTTGGATTTTTCATTTCTTTATTTTACCTGAAGCTCAGACTCTAGAAAGCTGAGGATTGTTCCAGGGATAATCCCCCTTATTCCACCTCCATCAATGCTGAGAACAGTGATTAGGTTGCCATAAGTAGGGGGCTGAAGGGGTGACTTTGGTCCTTCCATACGTGTGGGTGTGTGAAAGAAAGAGAGTTGAAAGTTTGGACTTTGAGAGAAATTTCAAGTTTTGATAGCCTTGGAGAGAGCTCTGAAGATCTAAGGCCTTGTATAGTCCTCTAATGGCTGAATATGTTTATTTATAGAGTCTTCCTTCTTACAATTTTCCACGATTCAACGATGACACACGAAATGAATCTTCTTTGAAATTCATGGAACTTGCACTTCCTTTGGTTTATGTTGGACCAAGTGTACATCAATGGATATTGAAGACCGAGTCCACGTTCTAACAGTGGTCCACTTTGTAGACCCCTATTTAGTGCCGCAATATGCAGATGTCTTCTTCCCTTGATACATAATGAGACTTGTAGGTGAGATTCCAAGAGAATTGTAGGTAAGACTAGATGTGTGAAGCAACAAATGGAGTTAATGGTTTGGTTTCCTCAGTTAAACCTCATTAAATGACCAGTGTTGTTTATTTGAAAATAATAAGTTCAACCCATCATTTTTGTTCAAAAGGCCAGCGCAAAATCTACTCGTAAAACGAAGGGGTGATGTTGAAAGCGCTGCTGTGGTGATGTTGAAAGCCCTAGCAGCGCGACGAAGATTCGTGAAGGCAACATGCCTTCATTCAGTATTATGAGCTGTATTGTTCAAACAAGTCATACAATTCAACTATGCCTGCGGAGACCGTCAACCTAATGAAGATGGATATGCAACATTGTGGATATGTTCATAGAATAGCTAATCTGCCTAATTTGCTTGTTTTAGATGTGTACATTTTATAAAGTTTTTGACTCATAGGATAATCTCAACTCTATGACATGGAACCTGCTGAACACGCATGGGAAATATGGATGCTGCAAAGCCAAAAAAATGAAGAAAAAAAAATCATTCCTTGTATAGCCCATAACATCATCATGCCAATTCAAGCTAGTTGGAGAAAATGGATATCTCAATGTCTTGAATTGGATGCAACGAGAATATTTGTTGATCAGTCACTAATCTTAAAGAAAAGAAAACGCACAAAATAACATGAGAAAAAGTTTGCTTGATGTGAGACATTCTGCTCTCACTACTGTTTCTCATCTACTTTTTATTTATTTTTTAGGATTATAATTGAATGGTTTCAGCCCATTTCTGACTAATATCCGAGAAGTATTAAGCAATATCAGCTTCTTGCTTAATGAGCACAAAGAAATTGGATTTACCAAAAAATAAGAGAAGGCTATTCTATAATCTAATGACCCAGTTTCCCACGGCCATGTGAAATAATTTGCAGAAAGATAAGCAGCTAAACAGCTAGTTATGCAGCACGGCGTGGTAGGTAAGATGAGTAATCCAAGTCTTGTTTGACTGTTAGAAACTATAGTGGAATTAATATCTTGCTTTTCAAATAATGTGATATGAATTGGCAGCATCCTTGTGGATTTCTAATTGAGTTGAGAAAGACACATTTGATTTTGAGTATCATGCCATCAGAGCTGCTCCAAAATTTTCCTCTGGTCTTTACGTATGAATTGTATGCACTCAATTTGTAAGGTATCAAGTTCAAAAGATAATGGCTTTGTTTAGTTAACCTCCTTTTCTTTGGGACCATGGATGCATGCAATATTATTATGTTAAAAAATAATAGTATATGGAACATGAAATTGTTCTGCAAATAAGATTGTTAAAAAAATAAATGTCAGGCAAACTCGCATAAGTACATTCATGGCAGCCACGGAACTGTGAAAGTAGAACAAAGAAGAAGGCGTCTCAGCTACAGAAGTTTGACAGTGCCAAAGGATCAATTCAAGTGTATGAAGGAAGTCTTTTGATTACCATTTCACCAATCCAGGAAATCAAAATTAATGTCCTCTTAGCCTTTTATTCACTGAGAGATGTTTCGTTGAAAGAAATTGAACTTTTACATTATTTTCCGTATTTAATTCTTGCGTGGATGTAAATCGACATTTCGTTGGTTTTGGAGGGGGGAGCCTGATTTTAGGGCTTTGCAGTTGCTTGAACGGCTTTTCGAGTGAATATGTCCAGTCTGCGAGAGTAGCTTACAAACCTTCAAGATATAAAAAAGGAACGAGAAAAGCCGCAAAATTAAAGCTTGTGAGCATATTGCTTGCAAGATTTTTCCGCCATTGCTTGACAAATTTAGTAGTTTCTTGTTTATGGTTAGTATCTAGAGGAAGGAAATTAGAATGAAGGACTGTGACAGTAGCAAGTTACCCGAAGCAAGCCATGAAAGGAGAGGCTTTGCCATATTGCTGATTGTCAGCACCCAATTATAGCTATGAAATGGAGAATCTATAACTTTTTGTACATAATCCTACATTAATAAATTCAACTTGTGTATAGAAAAGAGAAAAATACGGTGAGATTTGAATGTGCATGAGCTAAATCGTGTTGTAACTAAACCCAAAACAAATCAGCCTAGGTCGGTTCTCAATTTTAATCCCACAACTGATTTGAGTGTAGCACCAAGCCAATCCAACAAGAGAAAGTGCGAGTTGGACCTACTGGTTTTATTGCTTAAAGCCGTGACTAATTCATTGACATAATAATACAAAATTTTAATTACTACGTCATCTTTGCTTCACCAATCAAATAGTAATGGGATCCTCTTTGTTAAATGAGATCAAATAACTTCACTTAATAGGCGGGAGACAATAACGCTCTTGGACCAGTGAATAATTTCTTGAGCTTCTTTCTTAAGAAGGAAAAAAGAAAGAAAGAAATGATAATGGATTTACCAAAACGAAAAGAAGGTTATCCTTTTGATAACTATTTTCACATAACTACAAAAGAAAGTCTTCATTGACTGTTAGAAACTCCAGTGCTTTCAAAAAGTAGAAAATATTTTACTTTTGGTGTGGTATGAATTGGCGATATTTCTAATTGAGGTGAGAAACAAACATTTGATTTCCAGTATAAAACAACTAGAGCTACACCAAAATTTTCCTTTTACCTTTAAGTTTCAATTGTATATATGGCACTCAATTTGTAAGGTAGAAAGTTCAAAAGATGATGGCTTTGTCAGTCAACCTCCCTTTCTTTTGGGACCATGGATGCATGTAAAATTCAAAAAGTCTCTTCCATCATTAAGCAGCCACGGTAACAAATAATAATATATAGAACTTGATCAATCTGGCATGGGATTGTTCTGCAAATAAGATTTTGTTAAAAAAAAAAATTTTAATGTTAGGCAACCACGCATAAGTAAATTCATGGCCTCTTAGCTTCAATTTTTTTTTTTTTTTTTGGTGAAGGCTACTCGTTCTGGAGATTCAATGGAGCAAAGGCTTGCATAAGAGATGATGTACTTAATATATTAATAAACATATATATAAAAAAAAGGTTTTACGTTATTTTCGTATTTAATACTTGCGCGGAGGTAAATCAACATTTCTCGATTTTGTATAGGGAAGCTTGATGTTAGGGTTTTTCAAGTGAATATATGTCCAGTCTTCTGCACCCTTTGGATGTGCCACTGCAGCAAACATATAAATAGCTCTGAAGGGCATGCATCACACCAAGAAGCCTAACATGATTTTTTTTTTCTTTAAAAGAAAATTAATTTTGCTGACATTGAAAATGAAATTTGAACTTGATGTTACCCCATAAGTGAGGGAAAAAGTACGGGGTTGATTTTGATGCAAATTGGTAGCCTTGACCTTTATGGACAAAATGAACTTTGACAAGGACAAGTAAAAAGAAAAGTGATCATTTTAGAATCCGCAAAATTTGGTAGATCCATAGAAAACGACATTATGAGCAAAATTGATTTTTCCATCAATCAAAATTTAGCCAAGTTCCATCATTTCAAGAGTCAAATTTGGATTTTAGTGTATTTTTGCCATTTTAGGAAGATTTTTTTTTTAATTTTTGATTTTGTTTAGATTATTCTAGAACGTTTCTTTAAGTCTCCATTCTCAAAATTTGAGTTTAATTTGGATTCCTTTTTTTTTGGTAATTTTCTTATTTTTCTAATTTGAGTGCAATTAGGTTTAGGATTTCTTTTCTCTTATAAATAAAATGTAATTAATTTCTCTCTTGTGGCTTGTGTTTTATTTAGATTATCAATTCACTTGTTCATTCTTATCCCAAACCATACTAAGTCAATATATGAAGGTAGGGTTGGTTTGGTCACGATCGAGTTATTCGGTTTATTTATGCCCTGAGAAATAGAATCATATAGTATCTTGCTATTTCCTTTTCCTTTCTTCTTAGGAAAGGGTCCTGTCACTGAGAAACTATCTGTGAAGTATAAGACTTAACTTCCAGATTGTGCATATTTCAATAGGGCAAATAAAGATCAGGGAGTGTAATGACATTAGAGCTGCTCCAAGTTCAGCCTTTTATGCTTTTATCTGGGTTAATTACTAGCATCTGCAGAAGTATGAAAGATTAAAATAATTTTCTTTTGAGGATTAAAGGTCATGATCACAAACTTCCCGAAATTTATATATCTCTGATGCATTAGTTATATCGAATAAAGAATGGCTACAAGGACAACATTTTGTCCCTACTGGACATTATTGAAAAAGAAAAAATAAAAGAAAATCTCAAACATACAGATAATAAACAACCCTAGCCAGAAACTACACTATTAGTTTAAGATCCTCCGAATTTGCAGCGTGTCCATGCGTAGATCTAATATCACGAAGTCGCTTCTCCCCGGAGAGTAGTTTTGCAAACCTTCGGAGAGCTTCTTCATTAGTCTCTTGATCAATAGGCTCCACAAGACCTGTCTCCAAATTTTCTCTGGAAACTGGTTTCTTTAGTAATCCTTCACCAACTTTGACAAGATCTTCCAAATTTTGCTTGGTAGCTATATCAACAGAGGATATTACCCCAGTTAACGAGTCATCCTGCAGTTTCATCCAAGAGTGTCGATGTCAATGAATTGAGAAAAAAATGGAGAAAACCAATAAAAAAGAACTTTTTTTTGGTCTTTGTTGATGATCATCCAACAAGTACCTGAATCCGCAGATAATTCTTTTCGAAGTGGAGGGCTTGAAAAATCACATTAAGATGGAAGTCGACCATATCAGAACTCGCTTGAGTAAACACATCAACTAAGGGGGTGGAACCACCATTGGTTAACCAATTCAGCAAACCCCATTTAGCTGCTTTCTTTGCTGTATATTTCTCCTCAGCTTTGGGTGAGCCAGTTCCTACTGATATAACCAGAAGGGGGCTATAGTCCATTTGCTTTATAGCAAAATAGTCAGACCTTCCGCGCATGATCTGCTTGGTTACCTCACCAAGAGCAACTAAAGTCTGAAAAACATAAAATCATATAAAACAAGTGAAAATGCTCCTCAAAGAAAGTTGAAAAGGTATTAATTATCAAATTTAATAGATACCGGATTATTTGCAGCTACACCACCATCAATCAGGTTGAATTCTCTAACTTTTCCAGCAGGGTCCTCGGTTTCAAAAGAATGGGCAGGAAGATAAGTTGGTGCTGCTGAGGTTGCAATGCATATATCGGAGAGTAAGGCATCCAAGCTTGGATTTTTCTTCACCTAAACCATGAAAAGTACATGTTAGATCATCAACACTCAAGTTATTCCAAACGAACTCTTTTTTTTTTTTTTTTGAACAGCCAAAGAAAGTATATTAAAGAGATAAAGAAATACAATGAGGAAGAAGAGCTCATACAGACTAAAAGACTACCTAGAACAAACCAATCCAAAAAATGAACTCTTTGAATTTCGAAGAGAAGAAGATAAACCTCGTAGGTGGAAAAGATGGTTGGCTGGAGTTTCTTAATATCGAAAGTTGGAATTGCAATATTAGTCAATGCCTGGTGTAATCTTGTCTTTCCAAGCTTTTCCTTAACGAGGTTGTGGAGGTACTTCCCGTCATATTTTGGTCCTGATAAGGCTTTGATTATGTTTGTAACTTGATGAAACGGGGATCTGTTCCATTAACAATTTCAAACATGTTAATAACAATTCAATATCATGTAGCATTGCCATAATCGATTGAAAGTTCGTTACTTGTAGTTATTACCTGTCTTGTCGGAAGATTTTGGGGCAATTCTCAAGATAGAAGTTGTTAATATCTTTAGCAGCAAACAAGGGGCGGTTCTTTTCATTCGGCGCAGTAAGCATGGCAGTCACAAGGCCCCCGGTACTTGTTCCTGAAATCACATCGAAGTAGTCTACAAGTCTTGCATCTTCACCATCCAGCTTCTGCATCATGATGGAGCCATTCGGACTTAGTATATGGAAAATTATTAACACCGCCATTAAAAAATAAGCAAAATTTTGCTAGAGTTTCATATTGAAACCGGTAAACAATAAGAATGTTGGATTTTTCATTTCTTTATTTTACCTGAAGCTCAGACTCTAGAAAGCTGAGGATTGTTCCAGGGATAATCCCCCTTATTCCGCCTCCATCAATGCTCAGAACAGTGATTAGGCTTCCATCAGTAGGGGGCTGAAGGGGTGACATTGGTCCTTCCATACGTAAGTGTTTGTGTTTGAGAGAGCTTTGATGGTGAAAGAAAGAAATTTCAAGTTTTGATAGCCTTGTAGAGAGCTCTGAAGTTCTAAGATGTTGTGTAGGATCCTCTTAAGCTGATTATGGGTATTTATAGCATTTTCATCCTCACTATCAAATCATGACAAAACATGACGAATCTGCTTTGAAATTCTTGAATATTTTACTTCCTACGGTTGAAGTTGGACCGAGTATGCATCAACGTCATCGAAGATTGAGTCCCACGGACATACCAACAGCGGTCCTCTTGGCAGAAAATATGGTCCACTCTACTTGATATTAAATGTTAAATTTGTAGCCGAGACTTTAAAAAAGTTTTCGGTAAAGACTAAGCAATCAAGGTCAAAATTTGACTAATCAGACTAACAGACTGAGTCAAATGACTTGGTTTGCTCTGTTTAACCTCTTTAAAGGGGCCAGTATTTTTTTTGTTATCAACCTCTAATGTTACTGTCTGCCGCAGAGAGAGAACAAGGGCCACATGTCTATTTGCTCAAAACATCATTTTCATTCACAAGGGAGGGTATAGATATATATATATATATATATATGTATACAGTGATGGCGTTGAAAGGTCAATGACGGTGGCGAAAATTCACTAACATCTACTCACTTGTGTATAGAAGATTAAAAATGAGACTATATATGGCTTTACTCCTTCATAAATTAAGCATACTAAATTTTGCTTTCTAGCTAGTTAATTGTTATTTATTTATTGCTAATCAATCGTCTTGCCTCCCTGCAGAAACTAGATGGCGAGGATGTAAGGATTGCAGACTATTTTGATGTGATTGCAGGGACAAGCACAGGTGGTCTTGTGACTGCAATGCTGACTGCCCCTAATGAAAAGAACCAGCCGACGTTTGCTGCAAAAGATATCAAGGCTTTCTGTCTCGATCATTCCCCAAAAATCTTCCCTAGAACGGGTGATAATTAATTAAGCTTGATGCATAATATCAATATAACCATGATCAATTATTTCTTACTTAATACAATTATCCGATTCTTTTGCTAAAATGCTACCATTTTTAAGCAACAGCGGTTCATTTGCTAATGCTACAAAAGTAATGAAAGCTCTATCGGGACCAAAGTATGATGGCAAGTATCTCCATCATATCGTCAAGGAAAATCTGGGAAACACGCGGTTACACCAAACATTGACTAATATTGTGGTTCCAACTTTTGACATCAAGCGACTCCAGCCAAGCATCTTCTCTAGCTATGAGGTTTTCATACATGTTTTTTTATTTAAAAGAACCCTTCCCACATTAAGATTCAGCATATGAAAGTTCAAAAGTTAATGGCTTTGTTTAGTTAACCTCTTTTTCTTTGGGACCATGGATGCATGCAATATTTTAAAAGTTGCTTCCATCATCAAGAAACCATGTTAAAAAGTAATAGTATATGGAACTTAATTAATCTAGCATGAGATTGTTCTGCAAATAAGATTGTTAAAAAAATAAATGGTAGGCATACTCGCATAAGTACATGGCAGCCATGGAACTGGAACAAAGAAGAAAGGCATGTCGGCTAAAAAAGTTTGACAGTGCCAAGGGATCAATTCAATTGTAGAAGAAAATCTTTTCATTACCATTTCACCGATCCAGTAAATCGAAATTCATGTCCTCTTAACCTGTTTATTCATCACTAAGAGATATTTCATTGGATTTCCAGAATGAGGTGATGTACTTAAATACATTACTAAACAGAAGAAAGAAATTAAGCTTTTACATTAATTTCGTATTTAAATTCTTGCATGGATGTAAATTATCATTTCTTGATTTTGGATTGGGAAGCCTGATTTTGGGGCTTTGCAGTTGCTTCGACCGCTTTTCAAGTGAACATGGGAGTAGTTTGCAAACCTAGATATAAAGGAACGAAAAAAAGCCTTAAAATTAAGAAAAAATGCTATACATAAACTAATTTTTTAATCCAATTTTTCACTTCCAAGACACTAGTAAATAGGTCCCACAATGCATTTATTAATGTGAGTCCCACTGGATTGTGTCTTGTAAGTAAAAAATGGATTGAGAAATTGATTTATGTGTAACATTAACAAAATTAAGGATTGTGAGCATATTGCTTGCAAGATTGTTATGCAAGCCCTGAAAGGGGAGGCTTTGCCATATTGCTGGTTGTCAGCACCCAAGAAGTATGAAATGAAGAATTTATAACATTCTGCATATTATTTGACATTAATAAATTTAACTTTTATTTAGGAGTGAGAAAAATATAGTGAGATTCGAGCGTGCATGGGTCGGGTAGGGTTATAACTTTGGTTCCACTCTCAAATGCACTTTGATTTTGAGCTTTCCCCGCAAGAGTACGAGTGTCGATCGAAGTAAAAACCGGCAAGAACCGATATCGTTCTCCCAAAGGATCGAGCCAAATATAGGCGTGGCACAAGTCAAAACACACAACAAATGGGATGAATTAGTGAATTACTTAGCAAATTGAAACTATTCTAAAAATAAGACCAAAAATCATTGAATGGTGAGAGGTTGTGATTTACTAAACTAAACTAATTAGGATTGAAATTGAAAACAATTATACTAAATTTGTGGCAATTAATGAAAGGGGCTTGGATACAATTGATCAAATCTACCAATTCTCTACAAGTGTCTCAATGGAGGATTTTATAACTCAAATTAAGGATTCACTCCGCGGAACCTTAATTCGGAAGATTTAGACTATATAAGCGGGGATTCATGCTCAATTGGTTGTAATTGATGATCAATTGCTAAGAATCTTAGGTTCAAATCATAATTTGTGCAATGCCTATACCAATTTAGGAATTGTGCATAGAAATTACCAAAAGTGATTATGAATCTAAGTTTTCTAAGGAATTACAACGCAATTGATATGAATTTGAAGAATTCAAGAGATGAAACATTGAAGTGTATATACCTCCATTGAAAACCTTGAAGATTCTTGGTAGATCTTCACAATTGCATCCAAGGAAGAGTCTAGCTACTTGATTCCATAAGAGATAGCAAGAGTAATTGAATATTTCTCATTGAATTAAGAAGAAACGCGTGTTTGGTTACAAGGAAAGCGCGAGAAAATGCAAGAAAATACAAAGAAATCTATATCTAACCCACTTTCTCTCTCTATATCTATCCTCACAGAAAAATCTATGCTATAACTGATGATTAGTACAGAATTCGCGTCATCCTTTAAGTGATACAGCTGCAAAAATCGCGCATACAAGGCCGGAACCGTACGTACGGTGGGACATGCCGTACGTACGGGTGTACCACCGTGCGTACGGTAAGGCCTACGCAAAAATGCCCTATCTGAAGTTTGTTCTGGTGTTGCAGGCATATGTACGTGGTCATATACCGTACGTACGGTTAGACCACCGTACATACGGTGAGGCCTACGCAAAAACCCCTTCTCTAAAGTTTGATCTGGAGATGAGAGCGTGCGTACGGTCGAAGCCACCGAACGTACGGTTGAACCAACGTACGTACGGTAAACTGCGCAATTTGGCCTTTTCGCTCCACTTTTTGCCCTTTTTCCTACACAAAACCCACAATCACTCATTAAGACATTTATTATGCTAAAATATAACATATATACAACCTAACTGGACTAACAACAACTATTTAGGGACTTTAGATTACACTTTTTAGAGTGTAATCACCACCCCCCACCTAGCTTTTGCTAGTCCCTAGCAAAAACGCGAAAAATAAAACAAGAATATATACAATGAAGATAATCTCCACTTTCGGGGGAGTCCCGGATGCATTTAGCATATGCACCAAGCCTTTAAACCCCTAGGTTACCCCTAGTGGACGAGTGGTGTCTCGTGAGGGTTTACAGTGATGATACCCACAAACATCCCTTTATGAGTTGCAACATTTAGATGAGATTAAGGAACAACAACTAATCAAGCCTCAATCAATGCATTCTACTCTCATTACTTAACACTTACAAGATCATGCAACACGGCATGCAAAAGAGAGGGTGAAGTGAGTGTGTGAAATATCATGATGAAAAGTTCAATCTGAGACATCTCTAAACATAAGTTCATCTTTTAAAGCTTTGACCCAAACCTCATTAGGAATACACTCTCAATTAAAAGACCCACATGGTTCTCACAATGGTATGTTCAACACTAGAGTAAATGTAAAGAGGCACATTAAGTGAATATACCAAAAACAACGATCGATAAGATAGGAGTGTATCGACATTAGCATAGCTCCATGAAAGAATATTCATAGTTAAGTATTGATTCAAAGAAATTGACAAAATAGGCTTAAACTCTATTGAAAACTTCAATCAAATACAACTTGGATCACCAATTCATGTAAATGTGGAAACAGCAATGCAGAAGGGGTGAAAGGTGAGGGTAAAGAGATAGTAAAAGGTCATAACATGTGTGATCAAGACATGAAATGGTAAATGCAAAGCAACTACAACTCCCCCCCTTTTGAATCATTTGATACACTCTTCTCTACTCATTGCCCTTACTCGAAATACCTTCATATCAACTCTCTTTTCTTCGCTCTTGGTGTATATTTTTTTTTATATAGAACTCCCTTTTCCATCCTTCCTTTTTTTTTCATATATACTTCAAAATGCACTTTTTTTTTTCTCTTTTTTTTTTTTTTTTTGAAATTCCCAAATCGATCTCCCTTTTTTTTTTTTTTTTAGATCAAGGAAGCAACACTTTCTTTTCTCACATAGGCATCCCTTTGTGATACAAGAGAAGAAATTACTTTACATCTTTTTTTTTCAAATAATAACAACAAAAGATCAACAAGGGTCAAGGGAAATGTATGGTTTGGCAATGGAAGGCTAATGGCTATCAAGAAGAATATGGTATAGGATCATTTCCAAAGTTGCACAATCGAAGCATTTCATAGAATATAAGTGTCAATATTAAGATCAAAACTCTACTCATGAACCAAATACAAGCATAATGAAGCTATTGAACTAAATAAGGGCGAAGAATTTATCCTTGAGTAAATGTAAACGCTCAAAAGGGCGATAAATGCTCTAAAGCTCACAGGGTAAAAATCTCCACTAATGTAGAGATGAACATGCTAGAGGTAGTAAAGATTGATGCTTGTCATCATAATTGTGCACAATAAGGTGGTCCCCTCTACTTAAGCATGAATGAAGCACAATCCATAAAGAAATTAAGTATAGAGAGATAATGCATCAATCTTAGCAAAATAAAAGCACATGTTCCTCTCTTCTCATCTCAAATAGCACTCTCCCAAGTTATGTCATGGTACTCGGAAACCAAGAGTCAACACATCCACTATGAATAATAAAGGTCAATCAACAAACCACTCATGGATGCTAGCAATGGAAAGTACGTAATGAGAGAAGCCATACAATACCGTCAACCTCTTACCACCATGTGATAGACAAAGATAAAGTATCCACTAAATCATATCTGAAAAAGAACCTGTCTATACAAGAGATCGACATCCACTAAAAGAAATATATCATGTAAGCTCAAAATAGGTATATACTCATATAAAACTGAAATGGACTACATCAAAATGCTGCAGAGTTTTAGATACATCAATGAACAAAATGTATACAAGGGATGTACATGAGATGCTATACAAATGATGCTGTGCATGTGATGCTATCTAAACTCTGCCCTGTGTAAGTCCAAAGTCATCATCATCCTGAAAGCCATGCTCCCCTAGAGATGTAAGATCTGTAGCACTAACAGCTAAGTCAGGGAAGTCAGTCTCCTCCTCGTGGGGAAGTTTGGACAAAATATCAGTCAACATCTGACTCTGTCTCGCCTACTCCTGTCGAACCTCCTCCTGGAATCTGGACTGAGAGGTTTGAAGCTCTGCTATCTGGGCACCCAAAACTGTCTGCACAGTAGTGATATGTGCTGTGTGTGCAGTCTCTAAAGTCGCACACCTCTGACTAAGCTCTGCATGGGCTGCCTGAAGTCCATCAACTGACTGCTGCATCGCCTGGATGGCTGCAGTCTACCTCTCGATATGCGAACTCTACTGGTCTATAATCTGGGCCACTGCCTGAAAATCGGGGTCGCCTGAGCTGACTGTGACTTGCCCTCAGCCTGAGGCTGCTGCTGTCCTCCTGGAACCTGCTCTCCCTCTGCAGGGGCCTGCTGCTGCTGCTGCTGCTGGGCTCTTTACTGGGCCTGAACTAGTGCCTCGGCCCGCCTCTGAATACCTGCTAGCTGACCCGCCGCCCTGTTCTGAGTGGACAGGGCAATGGGTCTAAGCATCTGAGCTAAAGGATCGTCGACTGGGGCTATCACGCCGGCGCACACAATCAACTCAGTCATCATCCCCGCAAATGACAACGCCCCCTGCGGCTTCGTCGAAGCCGCAGACTCATAGAAGGCACCGAACATGTAACTGGGAAGATCTATACTCTTACCCATCCCCAAGGCATAAAGTAACTGGCCTCTACGCCTGCTCACCTCTGCTCGTCGCCCTAACGGAAAGATCGACCTGTAAGTGAAAATGAACATCGGCGCGTATCTCGGAGCAAGGAATTTCTTCTCAATCTGAGAAGAAATCCACTGGGTACCGGGCGCACAAATCTCTGCTACCATAACCTCATGCTCTACCTCACCCCGCTGGGGCCAACACAAAGCTGGGTCATAGACCCGGGGTAGACCGAAAAACTCTGCAAAGGTGGCTGGGGTAATGGTAATGGTCTTACCTCTAACAGAGGAAACAATACGCTCATCTCCGGCCACATCCGACAGTGCTCGGATGTTGGCCATCAACTCGGCGACCAAACCCGTCCTATGCCTACCACTATACTGTGCTAATTTCAGCCACCCCCGGCTCTCAAACATCTCCCGCCAAAGATAAGGCTCACCCGCGAAGTGCTTGAGAGTCATCACTCTCTCCTGCACTGGGCCTCTCTGACTGAAGATCTGATCAAATCTCTGTTGTGCCTTCCCGTTAACAAACCGGGAGGTATCGAAGGCTACAGGGACTCTACAGACCTTCTTGGTCCGCGGGGCCATCTAGACTAAACGATCTAACCAAACTATGTAACTAAAAACGAACTACTAAAAAAAAGTAAAGGAAATGAAAAGGAAAGGCACAAAAGGAATACCTAAGAGTGGGCAAATGACGGGCACGGACAATGAAGGCCACGGTTGAGATCCGACAGGGCTCCGCTACGCTCTCGGACAGTCCCTCACTCTCCCTCACTGAGTCAGCTCTAAGTTGACTCAGTTCTAAAAATGAGTTACGATTCAAAAAAGAGGGTTTATATAGAAATTGGGGTGCACCGTACGTACGCTTTATTAGTGTGTACGTACGGTGCCGGCTGGCTAGCGAATGCACGCTGGAGTAAGCGGTACCGTACGTACGCATTAATAAAGCGTACGTACGGTAACAGAAGAAAAGCACGGATCAGCCATCAATAAAAAGCATGCCACGTCAGCGCACGAAACGGGGGTACACCGTACGTACACTTTCACCAGCGTACGTACGATGGTACCAGCGTACGTACGCTAAGAAGAAAAACTGCACAATCGAAAAAAATTGGCCTAATCTGTACAAAAAGAGAGAAACAACACCAAACATGGGCCCAAAACACTCAGAACAGGGGAGAATTCTCTGCCATCTACCCTCACCCCCCACCTAGAACAAGGCATTGTCCTCAATGTCACACAATATGCCGCAAAAACATAAATCAAGGCAATTCGGAGGCACTAAAGCAACCCATTATTTTATTAAAGATAGCAACCAAGCATTACAAAGCCAAGAGTGGCTCAAGCGACATAGAAATGAAGGATAGAGGACTCCTAGAAAAGGAGTCCAAGACACAACAACCTACAATGAAAACTACCACTCGGGTGGGTTACACAAGCCTATTTCTTGGAAGTGGTGGACCCGGAAGATGACGCGGCATAGTCCGGGTCTTCCATCTCATCGGATTGCGAGGCTTGGGGAGCCTTTTCATTAGCCTTGGAAGAGCCCTTGGAAGAGTCCTTGGAAGCCATGGAGAAGGCTGAGACAAGGAGGACAAATGCACAAATAGGGTTTGAGTAATGTGAGAGGTGAAGGCAAAGAAATGAGAGCGGAGGTCCCTTCTCTTATACATCCAAAAGATCACATGGAAAGTATCAAGGATGATGTAAGGAATGTACAAGGCAGCTAGAAGATTCCCTGCACTCAATCAATTGAGATGCTTCTCCCCAACAACACAAGGATAGGGCCAAAAAACAACTGATTCCTACTCCCAAACCAACCTAAAAATGGAAAACAAACAAACTACTACAAACACAACTAAAAACTAGGCTAAATGACACTACGAAAGAATCCTATTCCTAACACCATGTGAGTTACCAAACTAGAAACAAACAAAGAAAGCTAAGAAAATTTGGTCTAAGCTACTCCTACTCCTAAAGATTAGGGCAAAGGTCATCATCAATCAAACGGTGGTGAATCAATGAGATCCACACACTCCACTTCTCCTTGGAAGGTCTCAAAGTAAGGCTTCAATCTTTGGCCATTCAGCTTGAAGGCCGCCCCATTGGTAAGATTTTTCACTTCTATGGCTCCAAGGGGGAAGATGTCGGTAATAATGTAGGGACCCACCCACTTACTCCGTAACTTGCCCGGAAATAAATGAAGGCGCGAGTCATAAAGTAGCACCTTTTAACCAACTTTAAATGATTTGCGAAGAATATGTTGGTCATGGAACCGCTTCATGCACGCCTTAGCAATCTTAGCATTTTCAAAGGCATCATTACGAAGCTTATCGAGTTCATTTAATTGAAGCTTCCGGTGGGCTCCTACGGCCTCACTATCCTCATTGCATTGCCGTATGGCCCAATAGGCCTTGTGCTCAATTTTTACCGGGAGGTGGCACGCTTTTTCATACACAAGCCGATAAGGGGATGCACCGAGCACGGTTTTGAAGCCCGTGCGATAAGCCCACAATGCATCGGTTAGCCTAAGGGACCAATCCTTCCTACTAGGGTTGACAGTTTTTTCAAGGATTCTCTTAATCTCCCTATTGGCTAACTCGACTTGCCCTTAGATTTGCGGGTGGTAAGGTAGACCGACCTTATGCACCACACCATACTTTCTCAACAAAAATGCAAAGGGCTTATTGCAAAAGTGTGAGCCACCATCACTAATGATGGCTCGGGGCATTCCATATCATGAGAAAATATTTTCTTTCAAAAAACGAACCACCACTTGATGGTCATTGTTCCGAGAGGCAATGGCCTCTACCCATTTAGACACATAATCCACCGTCACCAAGATGTAAAGGTAACCAAAAGAATTAGTAAAAAGGCCCATGAAGTCGATTCCCCAACAATCAAAGATCTCTAAAATAGTAATGGGCCGAAGGGGCATCATGTGACGCTTTGTGAGAGTTCCTAATCTTTGACACCTATCACATGCAAGGCAAAATGCATGCACATCTCTAAACATGGTTGGCCAATAGAGGCCACATTGAAGAATTTTGGCGGTGGTCTTTTTGGAGGAGAAATGTCCTCCACAAGCTTGGAAGTGACAAAACTCCATGACTTGCTTGAATTCATGGTTAGGCACACAACGTCGGATTATTTGATCCGGACAATATTTGAAAAGGTGAGGATCATCCCATGAAAAGTAACGCACATTCCAAAAAAATTTGCGCCTATCAATGGATGACCAATGGGATGGAACCTCACCGGTCACAAGGTAATTGGCAATATCTGCGAACCATGGTGGGGAAGCTTTCTCCAAAGATTGCACATGCAAAATTTGCTCATCCGGGAAATGTTCATTGATAGGGGTTGGGTCGGTGGCTCTCCCATCAAGGGGAAGTCGGGACAAGTGGTCCGCTACTACGTTTTCTACCCCCTTTTTATCTCGCATTTCTATATGGAATTCTTGGAGCAATAGAATCCACCGAATGAGGCGGGGTTTTGCATCGGGTTTAGTGAGAAGGTATTTAAGGGCCGCATGATCGGTGTAAATGATGACTAGAGACCCTATCAAGTAAGACCGAAATTTGTCCAATGCAAAAACTACCGCAAGAAGTTCCTTTTCTATGGTGGTGTAGTTGACTTGGGCCTCATTGAGGGTTTTAGAAGCATAGTAAATGACATAAGGCTTTTTGTCAACTCGTTGTCCCAAAACAGCCCCCACAGCATAGTCACTCGCATCACACATAAGCTCAAAAGGGAGTGACCAATTAGGTGCACGTAAAATCGGGGCGGAAGTTAAGGACCCTTTCAACACATCGAAGGCTTGTTAACACGATGGGGTCCACTCGAATGATACGTCAAGGGACAAGAGTTGACACATGGGCCTAGCTATCGCACTAAATCCCTCAATAAAGCGCCGGTAGAAACTGGCATGCCCAAGGAATGAACGCACCTCCTTGACACAAGTGGGAGGAGGTAGTTTTTGAATTAATTCAATCTTAGCCTTATCTACCTCTATCCCTTTAGAAGATACAATGTGTCCTAATACAATCCCGCTAGTAACCATAAAATGACATTTTTCCCAATTAAGTACTAGGTTACTCTCCTCACATCTCTCCAATACCTTACCTAAATTGGCAAGACACCCCTCAAAGGTGTCTCCATAAACCGAGAAGTCATCCATGAACACCTCCACAATGTGCTCCACCATGTCACTAAAAATACTCATCATACACCTTTGAAAAGTGGTCGGTGCATTGCACAAGCCAAATGGCATGCGTCGGTATGCATAAGTACCAAAAGGACATGTAAAAGTGGTCATGGATTGATCTTTCAAAGCAATCTCAATCTGATTGTACCCGAAATAGCCATCAAGAAAGCAATAGAAGGCTTTTCCGGATACCCTTTCAAGCACTTGGTCAAGGAATGGCAAGGGGAAGTGATCCTTTCGGGTCACGGCATTGAGGTGGCGATAATCAATACACATACGCCACCCGGTTTGGATACGGGTGGGCACTAACTCATTCTTCTCATTCTCGACTACCGTGACACCGGATTTCTTTGGCACTACTTGGGTAGGGCTCACCCACTTAGAATCGGAGATGGGATAAATGATACCCGCATCAAGCAATTTTAGCACCTCCCCCTTCACCACTTCCTTCATGTTGGGGTTTAACCTCCGTTGCATTTGACGCACGGTTTTAGCCCCTTCTTCTAAGAAAAAACGATGAGTGCATAAAAGAGGACTAATACCATGGAGGTCGGCAATGGTCCACCCTATAGCCTTTATATGGTGTTTAAGCAAGTCTATCAAACTCTCCTCTTAGCTCAAAGACAGGGTGGAAGAAATGACAACGGGGTATGACTCACCATCACCTAAAAATGCGTATTTCAAGGTAGTTGGTAGTGGTTTCCTATCGGGAATGGGAGGCTTGGCCTCCGATGGAATCGGCTTTGTATCACTAGGTTGGAGAGGTTCAAAGGAAGGGATCCATTGTCCCACATGCATGCATTGGGCCCTCTCATAACCTAGAGCTGAAATTTCTCCTAAAGCCTTATCTTGACAATCCAAAACCTCATGAGGCTCACTCCTTAACAACGCCTTCTCCAATGAGTCCTCAAAGAACTCATTCTCAAAATGATCTTGCACTATGGTCTCAACAATATCTACCTCCCGAATATCCTCACACTCACCCGGTTGTTTGGTAACCGAAAATATATTCAATTCGAACGTGGTGTTACCAAATGAAAGCTTCACTAACCCATTCCTACAATGGATGATGGCGTTGGAGGTAGCTAGGAAAGGTCTCCCTAAAATGACAGGGATTTGGTTGTGAGCTATGCAACTATCCACGGGTTGAGTGTCCAATACTATGAAATCCACGGAAAAATAGAAGTTATCAATTTGGATGAGTACATCCTCAATGATACCTCTAGGCACCTTGATAGACCTATCCGCTAATTGCAAAGTGACTCGGGTAGGTTGCAACTCCCCTAGACCAAGTTCCTTATACACCGAAAATGGGAGAAGATTCACGCTAGACCCTAAGTCCAACAAAGCGCGATCTATCCTAGTGCCCCCGATAGTGCAAGAAATGGTAGGACACCCGAGATCCTTGAATTTCGGTACAGTCTTGCATTGCAAGATTGCACTTTGATTTCATTCATCATAGCCGTTTCCTTGACGTGTAACTTTCTCTTGAAAGTACATAAATCTTTTAAGAACTTGGCGTATGATGGAATTTGCTTAATGGCATCTAAAATAGGGATGTTGACCTTTACTTGCTTAAGCACTTCATAAATTTCTGCATTTAGAAGTTCATTTTTCGATTTGGTCAACCTTTGAGGAAAAGGTGCATGTCTCAACATATCCCTCCTCTTATCCCTATTGGTCTCATTCGAAGTCTCAAACGGAGTAACAACCGACTCCTTCATGTGATGCTCATCACTCGTTCCTTCCTCTCTCAATTGTTCCTCTTTCTCATCTTCCTTTGCCTTACCGTTCCCCTCTTGGTCAACACACAACTTAGAAGCTACATCCTTTGATGGAATGGTCTTATCAATGACTTTACCGCTTCTAAGAGTGGTGATGGCCTGTACTTGTTCATGGCTTGTTTGAGGGTCCATACCACCCTCGGTAATGTGTACTTGCCTAACCACTGGATTAGGTTGAGGTTGGGCCGGGAATCTCCACGGGACATTTTGGGTCAAAGCTTGTGTCAAAGTCGACATTTGCTTTTGAATATCCTCAAGCATCCTAGTGTGTTGATCCAATACCTTATCTTACTTATCTACCCTTGCGTTAACCCCCCTTATATCATTGGACAATTGATAAAAGTTATCTTCCACGGGTTTCCTATGAGGAGGTTGGTACAGTTTGGGGGGATTTGGAAGTTGTGCCATGGGTTGGGGTTGGTAGACTTGAGGTTGAGGTGCTTGGAATAGGGGAATGGGATAGGAATAGTGTTGAGGGTTTTAATACCCTCCTTGATAAGATTGGAAGTTTGAACCCCCCTCGTTCCTCCACCCAAAATTAGGGTGGTCCCGCCATCCCGGATTATAAGTATTAGAGTAGGGGTTACCCCCTCCTCTTTGAAATTGGCCAATCGCATTGACTTGGCCATGCAATGCTTCTTTTACCCCCGGGATGATGGGACATGAAGATGTGTCGTGGTCGGTGGTATCACAAACTAAGCAACAAGTCTCTTTTCTTATCTCGCGCTCGACCGCTAACACCTTTTTCCCTTTTAAGGCCTCTAATTTCTTAGTCAAAGTGGTCACTCTAGCACTCACATCATCAACATCTTTCAATTGATATCTCCCTACCCCTTGTTGTACGGAACGACCCTCGGGATTTTAAGTCCCGGTGAGTGCCCAATCCCTAGCCTTATTTGCTAAACTATCAAAGTATTCATAGGCTTCATGGGATTGTTTGTCAAGGAATGTCCCCGCACACATTGACTCAATCAAATGTTTAAGTTGGGGAGTTAGAGACGAATAGAAAGTGTTGATGATGTGCCAATCGGCAAACCCATGGTGAGGACAAGTGTTCAAGAGGTCCTTAAACCTCTCCCAACATTGAAAGAATGTTTCCCCCATCATGGGGGAGAATTGGGAAATTTGTCTCCGGATGCTCTCGGTTCGGTTCTCGGGAAAGAACTTCTTTAAAAACTCCCCTTGAAGTACGTTCCATGAGTGAATAGACATAGGCCGCAACGAGTTGAACCAAAGTTTAGCCTTGTCTTTTAAACAAAAAGGGAAGAGTTTTAGCAAGAAAACCTCTCTTGGGCAAGAGTTATCCATGATAAGGGAGCATACATCCTCAAACTCTTTTATGAAGTCATACAGTTGTTCCGAATCCATTCCGTGAAATTGGGGAAGCATTTGCATGCTTCCCGGCCGAATGTTAAGGGAAGTGTAATGTGGCGGGAATACTATACAAGAAGTTGGTGCTTGGCGTGGAGGGTTCAAGTAATCGCGTAAGGTCCTTTGATAGAGGGCAGCCATGTCGCCATGATTGCTCCCTCTCTCCATGTCATCGTCACCCCCTACATTATGATCTACCCCCGGAGGAATGGGCTGAAGATTAGGATGGACTTGTGGGTTGGGTGCATTCGGTGCGGCATTAAGATTCGGATGGAAGACGTTGGGTAAACCTTGGTCATTCATGTTAGCCATAGGAAGAAATCCTAGGTCCACAACTAATGGAAGGCCAGGTGTGGGTGGTGATGAACTACTCTCACTCTCAAGTCTCACAAGTCGGTTATGAATGTCTCTAATGAAATGTGGCATGCGATGATGAATGCAACAAATAATAGACCGTCCAGGTCATACAGCACATCATACACAATCATGCATTACCGGACAACGGCTTTTTTTTTTCTCTTGTTCACCAACCGATCCTCCAATCTCCTTATACAAAGCAATACCACCGATTTGCACGTTAAGCACACTATCCTATCTCCATTAAATGTCTCCTCAAAAGGAGTCCTAACAAAATGCAATGCAACTAAACCTGAATCAAACAAAACAAACTAAACAAAGGAAAACCGAAAATCTAAACACCTTAAGGGAGAAAGAGATTACCAAGGCCCAAAGCCGTAGATGCTTCCGTCGAGGGTGAGTGATCAACTCCCACCCGTTTGCAATTTTGCTGTTCTGTTTAGTTTTCTTTTTCTCCTTTATTTGCTATTTTTGGATTTTCTTATATGCGATTTGCCAAGTGCTTCTTCAATCCGCAACTGTTGGTGTTCGCCTTATGCTTTTGATCCCTAGCAACGGCGCCAAAACTTGATTCCGCTCTCAAATGCACGTTGATTTTGAGCTTTCTCCGCAAGAGTACGGGTGTCGATCGAAGTAAAAATCAGCAAGGACCGATATCATTCTCCCAAAGGATCGAGCCAAATATAGGCGTGGCACAAGTCAAAACACACAACAAATGGGATGAATTAGTGAATTACTTAGAAAATTGAAACTATTCTAAAAATAAGACCAAAAATCATTGAATGGTGAGAGGTTGTGATTTACTAAACTAAACTAATTAGGATTGAAATTGAAAACAATTATACTAAATTTGTAACAATTAATGAAAGGGGCTTGGATACAATTGATCAAATCTACCAATTCTCTACAAGTGTCTCAATAGAGGATTTTATAACTCAAATTAAGGATTCACTCCGCGGAACCTTAATTCGGAAGATTTAGACTATATAAGCGGGGATTCATGCTCAATTGGTTGTAATTGATGATCAATTGTTAAGAATCTTAGGTTCAAGTCATAATTTGTGCAATGCCTATACCAATTTAGGAATTGTGCATAGAAATTACCAAAAGTGATTATGAATCTAAGTTTTCTAAGGAATTACAACGCAATTGATATGAATTTGAAGAATTCAAGAGATGAAACATTGAAGTGTATATACCTCCATTGAAAACCTTGAAGATTCTTGGTAGATCTTCACAATTGCATCCAAGGAAGAGTCTAGCTACTTGATTCCATAAGAGATAGCAAGAGTAATTGAATATTTCTCATTGAATTAAGAAGAAACGGGTGTTTGGTTACAAGGAAAGCGCGAGAAAATGCAAGAAAATACAAAGAAATCTATATCTAACCCACTTTCTCTCTCTATATCTATCCTCACAGAAAAATCTATGCTATAACTGATGATTAGTACAGAATTCGCGTCATCCTTTAAGTGATACAACTGCAAAAATCGCGCATATAGGGCCGGAACCATACGTACTGTGGGACATATCGTACGTACGGGTGTACCACCGTGCGTACGGTAAGGCCTACGCAAAAATGCTCTCTCTGAAGTTTGTTCTGGTGTTGCAGGCGTACGTACGTGGTCATATACCGTACGTACGGTTGGACCACCGTACGCACGGTGAGGCCTACGCAAAAACCCCTTCTCTGAAGTTTGATCTGGAGATGAGAGCGTGCGTACGGTCGGAGCCACCGAACGTACGGTTGGACCACCGTACGTACGGTAAACTGCGCAATTTGGCCTTTTCGCTCCACTTTTTGCCCGTTTTCCTGCACAGAACCCACAATCACTCATTAAGACATTTATTATGCTAAAATATAACATATATACAACCTAACTGGACTAACAACAACTATTTAGAGACTTTAGATTACACTTTTTAGAATGTAATCAATAACTAAAGCCAAAATAAATCGGCCTAGGTCGGTTCTCAAATTTTAATCCCACATGTGATCTGGGTGTAAAATTGAGCCAACCCAAGAAGAGAAAATTCGTGTTGGACCTATTGGCTTTATCGCTTTATACAAACATGACTTATTTATTAATATAATAATAAAACAATTTAAGCAATCTTAACTTCTTGAAAAATTATTCAATATTTCTAGAGCATCGCGTTATTTTTACTTTACTACTCATATAATGGTAGGATCATTCTTATCAGATGGAATCAAACACCCATCTAACAGGTGCGGAACCCCTATGTGAGTGAAAGAGTAAGAACACGTGATGCTCACTGAATAATTTTTCCAGTTCTTTCATAATGAAAAAAAAAAAAGTAAAGAAAAAGAAAATGAATTTATCAAAAAGAAGTTGAAGGTTATTCTTTTGATAACTATTTTCACAAAGCCATAGAATAGTTTGCGGAAAGAGAGCACAGCTGGGCACTGTATGAGCGATAGAGCAAGGTAACATGGCGTTCCATTAGCACTAAATAATTTTATCGAAGTCTTCTTTGACGGTTAGAAAGTATATACAGTGGTTTCAAAAAGTAGAAAATATTTTACTTTTCAATGGGTGTGGTATGAAACAAGCATTTGATTCCGTGTATGATACAATTAGAGCTACTCCAAAATTTTCATTTCACCTTTACGTCTCAGTTGAATGGCACTCAATTTGCAAGGTAGATAGGTCAAAAGATGATTACTTCGTCAGTGAATTACCTCCCTTTTTTTGGGACCATGGATGCAGGTAATATTATATTAAAAAAGATTCTTCCATCATTATGGAACTTGATCAATCTAGCGTAGGATTTTTCTGCAAATAAGATTTTGTTAAAAAAATTAAATATTAGGCAACAACGCATATGTAAATTCATGGCAGCCACGGAAACCATTTCACCAATCAAGTAAATCCAAATTCATGTCCTCTTAGCTTCAGATTTTTATTTATTTTTTTCCATGAACGACTACTCATTCTGAAGATTCAATGAAACAAACCCTTGCATAAGAGATGACGTACTTACATATACTGATAAACATATATAAAAAAGAAATCAAGGTTTTACACTGTTTTCGTATTTAATTCTTGAGCGGATGTAAATCAACATTTTTTTTATTTTGGATAGGGAAGCCTGATTTTGATTTTGGATGTCCACTGCAGCAAACAGATAAGCTGCAAAGAAACTGGTTTTGGGGCATGCATCACACGAACAAGCATAACATAGAATTTTTTTTTTCCAAAAATTATTTTTCAAAAAAAGAAATTTTGCTGACATGTTAAATGAAATTTGAACTTGATGTTACCCAATAAGAGAGAGAGAGAGAGAGAATATAAGTGGTTGATTCTGATGCACATTGCAAAGCCTTGAATTTCATGGAGAAAGTGAACTTAGACAAGGGCAAATAGGTGAAAAGAAAAGCGATCATTTCGGAGTTACGCTAAATTTGGTAGATCCATATAAAATGAAGTTCTGAGAAAATTATTTTTTTCATTCAAACTTTAGCTGTTTCAGGAGCAAAATTTGCGTTTTAGTGTATTTTTGCCATTTCAGGAAGTTTTTGGTTTTAATTTTTGGTTGTGCTAAATTTTTAGAACGTTTCTTTAAGTCTCTAGTCTCCAAATTTTAGTTTAAGTAGAATTCGATATTTTGGTAATTTTTTTATTTTCCTATTTTGAGTGCAATTAGGTTTAGAATTTCTTTTCTCTTATAAGTAAAATATAATCAATTTCTCTCTTGTTTCTTGTGTTTTATTTAGATTACCAATTCACTTATTCATTCTTGTCCTGAACCAAACTAACTCAACACAAGAAGGTAGGGTTGGCTTGGTTCATGATCGAGTTATTCGGTTTATTTTATGCCATGACAAATAAAATTATATATAGTATCTTCCTATTTCCTTTCCCTCATTAATGAATGCTTTTCTCTTTTACTGATAAAAAAAAAAAGGTATAAGCCTTCAGACAAAAAATATTTCAGATTATAAAACTTCCAGATTATGGAAGCCATTTCATAAAAATTGGCAGCACCCACTCTAGAAGCATATTTTGATAGGGCAAATAAAGATCAGGGAGTGTATTAACATTAGAGCTGCTCCAATTGTTCAGCCCTTCATGCTTTTATCTTGATTAATTGCTAGAATCTGCAGAAGTATGAAAGGTTAAAATAATTTTCTTTTGAGGATTAAAGGATGGATTTCTTCGTTACCAAGTCAATGCACATGATCACAAACTTTCAGAAATTAATATATCTCTGATGCATTAATTATAAAGAATAAATAATGGCTACAATGACAACATTTTGTACCCACTGGACATAACTGAAAAAATAAAGAATGGCTACAATGACAACATTTTTGTCCCAGCTGGACATTATTGAGAGTGAAAATCTCAAGCATACAGATAATAAAATAACCCTAGCTAGAAACCACACTATTAGTTTAAGATCCTCCGAATTTGCAGTGTGTCCAGGCGGAGATCTAATATCACGAAGTTGCCTGGAGAGTAGTTTTGCAAACCTTCGAAGAGTTTCTTCATTAGTCTCTTGATCAATAGGCTCCATGAGACCTATTGATCGCTCCCAAAAAAAGTGATACTTAACCGCAAGTGCACGGCCACAATGTAGTAATAATTTCTTGTAAGTACGAGGTCGATCCCACAAGGAAGATGGTTTACGTAAATAGGAAAACTTGACGTGGATCAAAAATCTTAGGAAAAACACTCCAATAACAAAAATCTGATTTCAGGTTAAGGAAAGATTGGTTATCTAATTTAAACTAAAAAATAAAAAGTCTCGAAATCAATCGTTCCAACCAATTACGTCTCTTGGAATCCCAAAGGAGGTAATTTAATAACTGAAATTCTTTGACTACGTCGCGAGTCTCAGATTCGGAAGATTTAGCTTTAAAACTAATAGTTCATTCAATATTCAACTTCTAGAATAGATCGGGTTGCTATAATCAAGGAAGCGTATCATCGATTCGTGTAGCGCATATACTGATTACACTCTAAAAAGTGTAATCTAAAGTCCCTAAATAGTTATTGTTAGTCCAGTTAAGTTGTATATATGTTATATTTTAGCATAATAAATGTCTTAATGAGTGATTGTGAGTTTTGTGCAGGAAAACGGGCGAAAAGTGGAGCGAAAAGGCCAAATTGCACAGTTTACCGTACGTACGGTAGCATACACCGTATGTACAGTAGTCAAACCGTACGTAAGGCGACTCCGATCGTACGCGCGCTCTCATCTCCAGATCAAACTTCAGAGAAGGGGTTTTTGCGTAGGCCTTACCGTACATACGGTGGTCCAACCGTACGTACGCTATGTAACCCTGTACGTACGCCTGCAGCACGAGAACAAACTTCAAAGAGGGCAATTTTGCGTAGGCCTTACCGTACGCACGGTGGTACATCCGTACGTATGGTATGTCCCACCGTATGTACGGTTCCGGCCCTGTATGCGCGATTTTTGCAGCTGTATCACTTAAAGGATGACGCGAATTCTGTACGAATGAGGGGATATAGCATAGATTTTCTGTTAGGATTAAATACAGAGAGAGAAAGTGGGTTAGATATAATTTTCCTTGTATTTTCTTGCATTTTCTTACACTTTCTTTGTATCCAAACATTACTTTCTTCATCAATTAATGAGAAATCTTTAATTCTTCATGCTTCTTTCCATGGAATCAAGTAGCTAGACTCTTCCTTGAATGCAATTGTGAAGATCTACCAAGAATCTTCAAGGTCTTCAATGGAGGTATATACACTTCAATGTTTCATCTCTTGAATTCTTCAAATTCATATCAATTGTGTTGTAATTCCTTAGAAAACTTAGATTCATAATCACTTTTGATAATTTCTATGCACAATTCCTAAATTGGTATAGGCATTGCACAAATTATGATTTGAACCTAAGATTCTTAGCAATTGATCATTAATTACAACCAATTGAGCATGAATCCCAAATTATATAGTCTAAATCTTCCGAATTAAGGTTCCGCGGAGTGAATCCTTAATTTGAGTTATAAAATTCTCCATTGAAGCACTTGTAGAGAATTGGTAGGTTTGAATAATTGTATCCAAGCCCCTTTTATTAATTGTCACAAATTTAGCATAATTAATTTCAATTCTAGGCGTAATTAGCATAATTCAAGTAGTTTACAACATACCTCCAACCAAACAATTTTCGGTCATTTTTAGTATAATTTTGATTTGCTAAGCAACTTGCTAATTCTTCCCGTTTGGTGTTGGTTTCACTTTGTGCCACTCCTATATTGGGCTCTGTCCTTGGTAGAGAACGATACCGGGCTTCGCCGGTTTTACTTCGATTGACACCCGTGTTCTTGCGGGGAAAGCTCCAACTCAACGTGTGTTTGGAAGAGTGAATCAAGTTTTGGCGTCGTTGCCAGGGACCGAAAGCATAAAGCGAACACCAACAAGATGTGGATTGGAGAAGCACTTGGCGAATTGCATATAAAAAAACAAAAAAAAAAATAGCAAATAAAGAAGCACAAGAAAACTAAACAGGTGGGAGTTGATCACTCACCCTCGACGGAGGAATCTTCAGCTAAAGCCATGGGTAACTTCGTTCCACCCTTTTGTGTGATAGCATGATAGATTTTGATTTTTGATTTTCTCTTTTATTTTAGGATTATTTTTGTGTGATTAGTGTAGAATTTTTCATTGCATTGAGAACTCAATTGGTGGATAGTAATTGGTGGATAGGCTTGTGTGCTATTTGCTTATTGGTGGTATTGCTATTGCCTAAGGAGATTGGCGGTTTCGGTTGGTTTGAATTGAATTGAATTGCGAATTGGTGGTACATTTATGTGGAGATTGGAGGGTTCGGAAGGCAAGTTGGTGGAAGGGAATTGTGAATTGATTTGTTGAGGTGTGGATTGCCAATTTGTTTGTACATTTCATTTATCTTCTATTGCGCACTTCATTATGTTTGATGGCTCATTTTCACATACATCATCATCTCACCACGTTGGCATAAGCACAATGAACTACTCTTCTCAATGGATTGAGAATGGTGGTGTAGACACCCCTCCATGTTGGTCTCTTAGAGACTATATTCAAGCTAATGCAATGAGAAACCAAGAACCATCAAACATGTATTTCAGAGAGTGTCTTCAAGCCAATGGCCAAAGGGAGCCTCCTAGCCCACCTCCCAATCTCGGGTGGTGTAATCAATCCAACCTTGGTAAGGAACATGAGAGCATATATTCACATCATTATCTCGACTCACCTCAATCCTACCAAGAGCCCTTTGACTATTACCATGCGTCACCTCCATTTTATCACTACCAAGAACCCTTTAACCATTCCCAAGCCTCACCACCAATTTATCCTCATCATGAGAACTTTAGTGAATCCCATCCTAATTTTTATCCCTACCAAGAACAAGTTCATCCCACCTCTCTCCACAATGGCACAATAGAGTTCATTCTTGAGGATACACTAGAGGGCACTTCACAACCATTCATGCAAATGCAAAATGGTGTAAACTCTAGGATAAACAAAGTCCTTGAACACAAAGATCAACTTCTTGATGATATTAAGGGTCAATTGGCCCTATTAATGCAAACCTTAGGTGTTCAAGAGGGGGAAGAGATTTTCACTCAACTTCAACCTAATTCTCATGAACAAATGCTTGGAAGTGAGTCCAATCTAACTCTTCACCAAGAGCAAGTCCATCCAATTGAGCACATCCACCCTATCACTAACCTTGGGAATGAGAGCGTCACCATTGATCAAACCTCCTTTCCTCAAGCCTTTGAGTCTAAGGAAGATGTTCCTAAGGTAAGTGAGGACATTATTGAAAATGTCTCTAAGGATGAAGAACCTAGTGAGAGAGAAGAAGAGTCCAAGATTGAGGACCCTAAGAAAGAGGAGAGTGAGCCTAGGGGAGAGGAAGATAATAAGAGAAGAGATGAGTCTATGATTAAGGCTTCCAAGCAAGACAAGAGTGAGGAAGAGGGTGATAAAGGAAGTAGTGAGAGAGAAGAGAAGTCCAAGAAGGTAAAAAATGATGAAGCGCATATTAAGGACCCTCTAGAGAGAACAATTACCTTTGATGTTGGGGATGTTCAAGTGAATGCGGATGTTGCTATTTTAGGGAATGTGTCCACCATGTTAAAGGGTCAAGCGACCTCTACCCTTAAACCTCTAGAATTTAGTCTTAGTACACCAACTCCTTTGAAGCTTGAGCCCCTGCTTTTCAAACCAATTACCTTTCACCTAGGCAAACAACTTGAGAGAGAGAAGTTTGAGATTGAGGACTCAAAACAAGAAGAGAAGAGTGAGGATTTTGGTCTCTCAAATATTAGGGATGTGCATGTTAAAGAGGATGATGTTGGTCTAGAGGTCATTTCTATCATATCTATAGGTCATAAGATCCATACATTCCTACCTCTAGCACCTAGTCCTATACTTCCCGAGCCGTTGGATCTTCATACCCCAACATTAGAGCCAATCATCCATCCTATTGCCGACCAACAAAAAGAAGGGGATGGTCAATTGCCTAATAGCGTGAGCTTCATTGGCATTTTTATGCATAATCATTTTGCATTTTCTACATATCATGACCCTTTTTACCCTTGTGTGCTTACATGTTCTATTATTGAGTTCATCAAAGGGGTTACCGTTGTCTATTCTTATGTGTGTTTGAACTTTTCACAAGTTGCATGCGTCGATGTGTGGGATGTTGACAAATTTTCACTTTGTGGTATTGGGTGATCTTCCCTTCAAGTCATCTAGGAGTAGGAGTAGTTATTTTTGTTTCTTTATTTTCTTAGTTTGTTTTTCAGCCTAGTTGGGGGGTGCAGAATGCATCCTAACTTCTCTTCCTTCATCTTTTCATGTCATACCATGTTTTGTCTTCATGCATTGAGGACAATGCATCCTTCTAGTTGGGGGGAGAGTAGAGATTTTGCTTTTATTTGTATTTTTGTTTCTTTTATTTTGCACTTTGATTTTTGTTTATTTGTGTTGCGTCTTATTCTATATATATAACAAAAAAATTTGTGATTTCCTTTAGTTAGAGGTAGAGTTTAGATTGCATATATATCTTTTGTTACACTTCGATCTCTTTGTGATATATTGATTCTTCACAGGTATTATACTGAATGATGATCTTTCAATTACTTGGGATCTTGGTAAGAGGTTGAAGTATCTCATGGTTTCGGTATCGATTCTTTCATGTTTTTAGCACATTCATCTATATTTGGTTCATGTTGATCTCTAGTTTGCATGGTGGATATGTTGACTCTTTGCTTCCGAATACCATGACATAACTTGAGAGAGTGCTATTTGAGATGAGAAGAGAGGAACATATGCTTTTATTTTGCTAAGATTGATGCATTATCTCTCTATACTTAATTTCTTTATAGATTGTGCTTCATTCATGCTCAAGTAGAGGGGACCACTTTATTGTGCACAATTATGATGACGATCATCAATCTTTACTACCTCTAGCATATTCATCTTTACATTAGTGAAGATTTTTACCCTGTGAGCTTTAGAGCATTTATCGCCCTTTTGAGCGTTTACATTTGCTCAAGGATAAATTCTTCGCCCTCATTTAGTTCAATAGCTTCATTATGCTTGTATTTGGTTCATGAGTAGAGTTTTGATCTTAATATTGACACTTATATTCTATGAAATGCTTCGATTGTGCAACTTTGGAAATGATCCTATACCATATTGTTTTTGATAGCCATTAGCCTTCCATTGCCAAACCATACATTTCCCTTGACCCTTGTTGATCTTTTGTTGTTATTATTTGAGAAAAAAAAAATGTAAAGTAATTTCTTCTCTTGTATCACAAAGGGATGCCTATGTGAGAAAAGAAAGTGTTGCTTCCTTGATCTAAAAAAAAAAAAAGGGGAGATCAATTTGAGAATTTCAACACAAAAAAAAAAGTGCATTTTGAAGTATATATGAAAAAAAAAAAAAAAAAAGAAGGATGGAAAAGGGAGTTCTATATAAAAAAAATATATATACACCAAGAGCGAAGAAAAGAGAGTTGATATGAAGGTATTTCGAGTAAGGGCAATGAGTAGAGAAGAGTGTATCAAATGATTCAAAAGGGGGGAAGTTGTAGTTGCTTTGCATTTACCATTTCGTGTCTTAATCACACATGTTATGACCTTTTACTATCTCTTTACCCTCGCCTTTCACCTCTTCTGCATTGCTATTTCCACATTTACATGAATTGGTGATCCAAGTTGTATTTGATTGAAGTTTTCAATAGTGTATAAGCCTATTTTGTCAATTTCTTTGAATCAATACTTAACTATGAATATTCTTTCATGGAACTATGCTAATATCGATACACTCCTATCTTGTCGGTCGTTGTTTTTGGTATGTTCACTTGATGTGCCTCTTTACATTTACTCTAGTGTTGAACATACCATTGTGAGAATCATGTGGGTCTTTTAATTGAGAGTGTATTCCTAATGAGGTTTGGATCAAAGCTTTAAAAGATGAACTTATGTTTAGAGATGTCTCAGATTGAACTTTTCATCATGATATTTCACACACTCACTTCACCCTCTCTTTTGCATGCCGTGTTGCATGATCTTGTAAGTGTTAAGTAGTGAGAGTAGAATGCATTGATTGAGGCTTGATTAGTTGTTGTTCCTTAATCTCATCTAAATGTTGCAACTCATAAAGGGATGTTTGTGGGTATCATCACTGTAAACCCTCACAAGACACCACTCGTCCACTAGGGGTAACCTAGGGGTTTAAAGGCTTGGTGCATATGCTAAATGCATCCGGGACTCCCCCGAAAGTGGAGATTATCTTCATTGTATATATTCTTGTTTTATTTTTCGCGTTTTTGCTAGGGACTAGCAAAAGCTAGGTGGGGGGTGGTGATTACACTCTAAAAAGTGTAATCTAAAGTCCCTAAATAGTTGTTGTTAGTCCAATTAGGTTGTATATATGTTATATTTTAGCATAATAAATGTCTTAATGAGTGATTGTGGGTTTTGTGCAGGAAAACGGGCGAAAAGTGGAGCGAAAAGGCCAAATTGCGCAGTTTACCGTACGTACGGTAACATACACCGTACGTACAGTAGTCAAACCGTACGTACGGCGACTCCGACCGTACGCGTGCTCTCATCTCCAAATCAAACTTCAGAGAAGGGGTTTTTGAGTAGGCCTTACCGTACGTACGGTGGTCCAACCGTACGTACGCTATGTAACCCTGTACGTACGCTATGTAACCCTGTACGTACGCCTGCAGCACGAGAACAAACTTCAAAGAGGGCAATTTTGCGTAGGCCTTACCGTACGCACGGTGGTACATCCGTACGTACGGTATGTCCCACCGTACGTACGGTTCCGGCCCTGTATGCGCGATTTTTGCAGCTGTATCACTTAAAGGATGACGCAAATTCTGTACGAATGAGGGGATATAGCATAGATTTTCTGTTAGGATTAGATATAGAGAGAGAAAGTGGGTTAGTGATGCAGCGGCTGTTAAAGATCACGATAACACACTCGAATCCATTGATTCACCACGAATACCGGATTCAGAGTCGTCCTGCAACCTATCGATTCACCACGAACGCTAGGTTCTAGGGCATCAAACACTCGTTGATTTTCGTAGAAAATACCGAATGATTGAAAAGTGCAAAACGCACACAAATTTTATTAAACGTTAAAAACTGCTGAAAAAGAGTCGCAACGCGACTATAAATATGCGACACGAAACCCTAGGCCCGGGACAAACCGGATTAATTAAAAAAAAAAACAAAGGCCCAAAGCAAAAAAAGCCCAAAGAAAACAAAACAGGCCAAAACGACACTTGGAAGCATTTTTTTGCGATTTCCTAGGCCGGAAAATCATTTCATAATACCTTTTCAACGACATATTATAATGGCGAAACGGAGTTACGAGTCAAAAGTTACGGTCAATTGAAGTTTGCCGATCCCCGGTCCTGGTATATCGCCGCCTCCGCGTCTCCAAGTATTCGTCAGCTATACGATCCGCATCAGTTAGATATAATTTTCCTTGTATTTTCTTGCATTTTCTTACACTTTCTTTGTATCCAAACATTACTTTCTTCATCAATTAATGAGAAATCTTCAATTCTTCATGCTTCTTTCCATGGAATCAAGTAGCTAGACTCTTCCTTGGATGTAATTGTGAAGATCTACCAAGAATTTTTAAGGTATTCAATGGAGGTATATACACTTCAATGTTTCATCTCTTGAATTCTTCAAATTCATATCAATTGTGTTGTAATTCCTTAGAAAACTTAGATTCATAATCACTTTTGATAATTTCTATGCACAATTCCTAAATTGGTATAGGCATTGCACAAATTATGATTTGAACCTAATATTCTTAGCAATTGATCATTAATTACAACCAATTGAGCATGAATCCCAAATTATATAGTCTAAATCTTCCGAATTAAGGTTCCGCGGAGTGAATCCTTAATTTGAGTTATAAAATTCTCCATTGAAGCACTTGTAGAAAATTGGTAGGTTTGAACAATTGTATCCAAGCCCCTTTTATTAATTGTCACAAATTTAGCATAATTAATTTCAATTCTAGGCGTAATTAGCATAATTCAAGTAGTTTATAACATACCTCCAACCAAACAATTTTCGGTCATTTTTAGTATAATTTTGATTTGCTAAGCAACTTGCTAATTCTTCCTGTTTGGTGTTGGTTTCACTTTGTGCCACGCCTATATTGGGCTCGGTCCTTGGGAGAGAACGATACCGGGCTTCGCCGGTTTTACTTCGATTGACACCCGTGCTCTTGCGGGGAAAGCTCCAACTCAACGTGTGTTTGGGAGAGTGAATCATATACTAAATCCAACTCATGCATAAACGTTACAAGGCAGCGTATATACTGAGTGTGGTATTCACGCATAAGCGTTACCGAACATAATAGGACGCTCAGGTTTTCAAAAGTATCTAGAACGAAAAAGAAGAAGGAAAAGAAGAAGAATCAAGAAGATATAGCAGTGAATTCAACCTTACCTCCATTGTTCATCCTCAATCTCCAATCAATCTTCACAATCGATTCCGAGTTAAGAAATTTAGCCGCTCATGGCCATGGAAAACAATTAACTATGTATTAAAAACTTTCTAGAATATAAAAACTATAAATGAACTAGGAATCTTGAACTAATTACAAAACCTATGAATTCTTGAACAAAATCTTGAATTAAAGCAATAAAAATTGAATTTAATAAAAGTAATTACAAGAATAATGAAAACCCTAATTACTCCTATGAATCTAGACTAAAAAGTGATAAAAATCCTCAAGAAATCGTCCTCCTTCTCCAGAAAATCAAAGGGATATATATAGAGATCGCAAACAAAGTCCTAGTAGGAATAGAAAATTCGACCCAAAAATCCTTCTTAGAGTTCGAACCCTAACAGAGGAGTTCGAACCCTCAAAACCTTGTTTCTCTATTTTTCCTTCTTAGAGTTCGAACTTTGTCAGGAGAGTTCGAACCCTCAGAGCAATTTTTCTCATTTTACTTCTTATAGTTCGAACTCATCTTTTCCCTTATAATCAGGGTTCGAACCCTAAGCCTGCATATGCTTCTTTTAAGTGTCTAACCTTTGAGAGTTCGAACCCTCATATGGTAGTTCGAATCCTAAGGCCAAAATACCCTTTTTCTTCACTTTTTACCAACCACCGTTCGAACGCCCATTTGCTTCTTGTTTCCACCGTTCGAACTCTTAGTATATTTTTCCTCAATTATCAACTATCTTTCCTTATCTCTTTGCAGCTCAATTCAAGGCTTTTAGAGTCTATTTCTCAAAATGCTCGTTAAACGTGAACTTGTATAACTTTGCGAAATCCTTCCAATGGCGCATCCTTCATTCCATTCTAAGCTACGGATGATAAGTTCCACGTTTCCCAAGACAAATCCCAGCAATGGCCCTTGATATGCGTGCCCACACTCTAGATCACTTTTATGGCTCAAAATCCTCTTCTTTATCAACATTTACCTACAACGAACTCAAAATACAACTCTCAGTACAATATATACTAAAGAAGACATAATTAACTTAATCTACAGCTAACTTAGGTCAGTTTAGTTACGTTGAACTACACTTATGCAGCTCAATCACCTGTCTCCAAATTTACCCTGGAAACTGGTTTCTTTAGTAATCCTTCGCCAACTTTGACAAGATCTTCCAAATTTTGCTTGGTAGCTATATCAATAGAGGATACTACCCCAGTCAACGAGTCATCCTGCAGTTTCATCCAAGAGTGTCGATGTCAATGAATTGAGAAAAAAAATGAAGAAAACCAATAAAAAAGAACTTTTTTTTGGTCTTTGTTGATGATCATTCAAGAAGTACCTGAATCCGCAGATAATTCTTTCCTAAATTAAGGGCTTGAAAAATTACATTAAGATGGAAGTCGACCATATCAGAACTTGCTTGAGTAAACACATCAACTAACGGGATGGAACCACCATTGGCTAACCAATTCAGCAAAACCCATTTAGCTACTTTCTTTGCTGTATATTTCTCCTCAGCTTTGGGTGAGCCAGTTCCTATTGATATAACCAGAAAGGGGCTATAGTCCATTTGCTTTATAGCAGAATAGTCAGAACTTCCGCACATGATCTGCTTCTTTACCTCACCAAGAGCAACTAAAGTCTCAAAAACATAAAATCATATAAAATAAGTGAAAATGCTCCTCAAAGAAAGTTGAAAAGGTATTAATTATCAAATTTAATAGATACCGGATTATTTGCAGCTACGCCACCATCAATCAGGTTGAATTCTCTAACTTTTCCAGCAGGGTCCTCGGTTTCAAAAGAATGGGCAGGAAGATAAGTTGGTGCTGCTGAGGTTGCAATGCATATATCGGAGAGTAAGGCATCCAAGCTTGGATTTTTCTTCACTTGGACCATGAAAAGTACATGTTAGATCATCAACACTCAAGTTATTCCAAACGAACTCTTTGAATTTCGAAGAGAAGAAGATAAACCTCGTATGTGGAAAAGATCATTGGCTGGAGTTTCTTAATGTCAAAAGTTGGAATTGCAATATTATTCAATGCCTGGTGTAATCTTGTCTTTCCAAGCTTTTCCTTAACGAGGTTGTGGAGGTACTTCCCGTCATATTTTGGTCCTAATAAGGCTTTGATAATGTTTGTAACTTGATGAAACAGGGATCTGCACGGTTAATAAGTTCAAACATGTTAATAACAATTCAATATCATGTAGCATTCCCATAATCGATTGAAAGTTCGTTACTTGTAGTTATTACCTGTCTTGTCGGAAGATTTTGGGGCAATTCTCAAGATAGAAGTTGTTAATATCTTTAGCAGCAAACAAGGGGCGGTTCTTTTCATTCGGTGCAGTAAGCATGGCAGTCACAAGGCCACCGGTGCTTGTTCCTGAAATCACATCAAAGTAGTCTGCAAGTCTTGCATCTTCACCATCCAGCTTCTACACATTGACCGAGCCATTCAGAGTCAGTACATTGAAAATTATCAGCACCGAAATTTTGCTGGAGTTTCATATTGAAACCGGTAAACAACATGAATGTTGGATTTTTCATTTCTTTATTTTACCTGAAGCTCAGACTCTAGAAAGAAGAGGATCGTTCCTGGGATAATCCTTCTTATTCCACCTCCATCAATGCTGAGAACAGTGATTAGGCGTCCATAAGTAGGTGGCTGAAGGGGTGACATTGGTCCTTCCATATGAAAGTGTTTGTGTTTGAGAGAGCTTTGATGGTGAAAGAAAGAAATTTCAAGTTTTGATAGCCTTGTAGAGAGCTCTGAAGTTCTAAGATGTTGTGTAGGATCCTCATAAGCTGATTATGGTTATTAATAGTATTTTCATCCTCACTATTTTCCGAAGTTCAAATGATGACAAAACATAACGAATCTGCTTTGAAATTCTTGAACGTTGTACTTCCTACGGTTGAAGTTGGAACGGTATACACCAACAGCGGTCCTCTTGGCAGAAAATATGGTACACTCTACTTCATATTTTAAATGTTAAATTTTTATGTTTTATATTTTTAAAAAAACAAAAAATAGAAAGCAGAAAACAGAAACTAAACACATCCTGAATGTTTGGTAAGGTTTATTGTTTTTGTTTTTTATTTTTTTCAGAAAAAACAAAAAACGGTGTTTGTTTAAATTTTTTTTTTAGTTTTTTACAAAATTTGAAAAAAAAAACTAAAAACACTAAAATGAGTGTATTTTTTCTTTTCAAAATATTGGTCTAGTATTTTTTGCACAACAATAACTTATAAACATCCATCACCAAACTATAAAAAATATACAGTAAAAATACACAATAAAAATACACAATAAAAAATAAAAACTAAAAACGTTACCAAACAGATCCTAAATTTGACTAGTTAGACTAACAGGCTGAGTCAAATGACTTGGTTTCCTCTGTTAAGACCTCTTTAAATGGCCAGTATTTTTTATTATCAACCTCTAATGTTACTGTCTGCAGCAGAGAGCGAACTAGGGCCACATGTCTACTTGCTCAAAACATCATTTTCATTCACAAGGGAGGGCATAGATATATATATATATATATAGTGATGGCGTTGAAAGGTCAATGACGGTGGCCAAAATTCACCATGGCATCTCTGCGTTCTATCCATTAATTAGATGAACTGTATTATTCAAACAACTGTAATATTCAACTCTGCCTTCGGGGAGAAGGACAACATGTTGAAGACGGTCATGCTACGTTGTACGTACGTAGCTAGAAAATGTCATAAAATTTTCTGATCATTGAAGTTCTGTCAATGCCTTTTTTGTTAGTCCATTTTGTGATTTGACAACTTCATTTTTAAACTCATAGCCTAATCTCAACCTGACGACTGTGGACAGATGTCCTGTTTAGTTAGTACCCTAGAGAAAAGAAAATGCAAGATATAACATGAGAGCCCGAAAAATTGATCTTGATCTATGAAATTCTACTTTTATGTTATGTTTAGTACAATGAAATGGAATGGAATAGTCATTTTTATTTTTATTCTCATTTTCTTGTTTGGCATCACTATTTAGAGGTGGTCATTCCACCTTTAAATAGTGACACTAAACAAGGAAACGAAAATAAAAATAGGAATGTCAATTTCAGGAGAATGATTATTCTCACATTTTATTAGAATGATCATTTTCTATTTTAAAGGTGGGAATGGTCATTACATTCCCATATGAAATAATATAAACCAAAACTTAGTAAGATTTTTATTATCAAATTTCTTTCAAAAAATATAAAACATGTTTGGTAATTATTTTTTTGATTTTGAAATTTTTAAAAAATAAAAAAATTTAAAATTTAAAATTTAAAAAAAATTAAAAAGTTAAAAATTCTTAAAAATATTTAATAATTAAACCACCGCCTCCGCCGCAACCACCACCATTACAAATACTTAATAATATTTAATGATTAAATAATATATATTACTAATATTTTGTATAAACATAATATTAAATTTTTATATCATACACAAATTTCATTCCATTCTATTCTAGTATTGTTCATTAATTTTACCAAATAAGGAAATGAGAATGACTATTCTATTCCATTCCATTCTCATTCTCATTCCATTTCTTTCCATTTCCATTCTCATTCCATTCCTTTCCATTCCCTTGTACGAAACATAGCCTTACAACTTTTCTCCCTACTTTGTAACTATTTCTTTAAGATATTAGTTTCTATGTGGTTTCAATTCATTTCTAATTAATATCCAATGTTTTTTAAGCAATTTCAGATTTTTCCTAATGTGACTTACCGAAATGAAAGAGTTGCTTAATTTTTCTGATGAACTACTTTCACAAAACGATGAGTTGAAGTATGAATCACAGAAAATTTTGCAGAAAAATAAGCAGTTGAACGCAAGTTATGAAATTAGCTAGGTAGTTGGATAAGATGTCTTGTTTGACTGTTAGGAATTGTAGTACTCTAGATTACCCACATATTATACATTTTCAAATGGTGGGGTAAGAATTGAAAGCACCAACATAGATTTCTATTGGAGGTGAGAGAAAGACATATTTGATTATGGGTATAATACCATTAGAGCTACTCCAAGTATTGCTTTTTTACTTTTACCTTTCAACTACATGCAGTCAATTTTTGTGAGGTAAGGAGTCCAAAAGATTGGCGGCTTTCTCAGTTAATTAATCTCTTTTTTGTGACCAAACATGCAAGCATGCAATATTTAAAAAGTTTCTTCTATCATCAACTAACTTATGATATTACCAAATAATAATAATATATAGCACTTGATTAATCTTGGTCTGGACGTTTCGACAAAAAAGATTGTTAAAAAAATTAAATGTCAGGCAAATTCGTGCAAAGGACAATGGCGGCCATGATGTGGAAGTGGAATAAGGAAGAAGACGGGTAACTGCAGAAGTTTGACCGTGCGAAATAAAAGCTTTTTATATTTTTGGACAGCAAAAACAGAATGATATTGATATATAACAAGATAAAGTATACAAACATGTGAAAGGTCTCCACAAGCCTGAACAAAAATAATAGTTGAAAAGATTTCAACCTTCCTAACACAGTTGAAAAGCTTTTTATTACCATTTCACTAATCCCGTCTTTCAAAGTCCATGGTCTCTTAGCTTCATTTTTTTGTCATGAATGACTAATCATTCTGGAAATTCCATGAATTCACAAATTAAAGGCCTTGCATAAAAGAAAATGTACTTAAGAGTGTGTGTGAATAAAAAATTTGGTGATGGAAATGAAAAAAAAAAAGTGAGAAAAAATAGAACAAAAATACTATTTTATTTTGTTATCTTTTCTCATCTTTTCTTTTTCTTTTATTTTTTCTTAATAAATTCGAATTCCAAACACACCATAAAAGTATGATATATTAACCAAAAAAGAAAAAACAAACTTTTACTTTATTTTCATGTCAAATTTTTGTGCGGATCTAATAAACTTTTCTTGATTTGTTTTCGGGATATGCAACGTAAGAACAACCATAACCTAATATCTTTAACTTTTGCTGACGCGGTTGTCATGGGACCTGAAATTTATTGACATAGTCAGGAAATTGAACTTAACTTATTCACGTACAGTTTGAGAGAGAGAGAGAGAGAGAGAGAGAAGAAATAGATTACATTCTCACAGTTGCCATGGGACCTGAAATTTATTGAAATAGTCAAGAAATTGAACTTGAAGTTATCCACGTACAGTTTGGAAGAGAGAGAGAGAGAGAGAGAGAGAGAGAGTGAGGAGAAATAGATTACATTCTCAGAGTTGCCATGGGACCTGAAATTAACCTCGTGAGAGCCTCTTCATTCGTCTCTTGTTCCGAAGGCTCAAAATTTCTACTCTCTCAAAATTCACCCTCCAAACTGGTTTCTTTATTAGGCAACTTTGACAAGATTATCCAAGTTCTTCTTGGTGACTATCGTCCTGCAATTTTTCATTCAGAATTGTCTATGGTTATATGTGTAAGCGTGGTGTGGGTGAGAACACGTACGTTTTATTATTTGCTGAAGAATTGAAGAATTCAAAAAGTAAATGATAAAAAAGAAAAAGAGAAACAATTAGAGTGTTTCCGGTTGGGTTTGTGTTGCAGTGGCCCTTTTAGAAACACGCCATGCATAATTTTATTTGTCGCATTTGCTTACTTCTAGATAAAATAAATCTCAAACGCATTTACTAATTAAACGACAAATGAGATTACATATAATATTACCCATTTTTTAAAAAAATGTGCATGTGCTCACTATCAATTTAATCCAATCATCAATTGCCGTGATTTTTTCTCCTTATTTGTTCTTTTTAAAATAGCCGACTCACCGTCCTTATCCAATCGGACCAACTATAAAAGGTTAGGCTTCAACTCACAAACCTAAATATCTTGATTTATTACTTGCATGTTTCTTATTACACAATGCAAAAGTATGAAAGATGAAATCAAAGCTCTAATTACCTTCTTTTTAGCATTAAGCATCGATTTCTTCCATTACCAAATCAACAAACATGTTCACAAACTTTTTTAAAAAAAATTTTATTGATTCACTAGTTATAAAGAACAAAGAATGGTTACATTGACAACATTTTGTCCCAACTGAGCATTATTGAAAAAGAAAAAGATAAAATAAATTGAAAGGTGCGCACGTGGGTAATTTGCCCCAACCTCTAACATACAGATAATATAATAATAGTATCAAACTACAATAATCATAGTTTAAAATCCTTTGGATTTGCAGTGCGTCCATGCGGGTATCTGACATCACGAAGTCGCTTCTCCTCAGAGAGTACTTTGGCAAACCTGAGAGACAAGAATTTTTTTTATTTTACAATTATAAATTAAGATAATTAATCAAATTCTATATGATACAAATATGTAGAGAAAAGTTGATACCTTCGGAGAGCTTCTTCATTAGTCTCTTGATCACAAGGCTCTACCAATCCTGTCTCCAAATTAACCCTAGAGACTGGTTTCTTCAGTAATCCTTCGCCAACTTTGACAAGATCTTCCAAATTTTGCTTGGTAGCTACATCGACAGAGGATACTACCCCAGTTAACGAGTCATCCTGCAGTTTAATTCAATGACATCCATGTCAATAATGTTGAGAAGAATTTTTTTTTTTCTTTGTTGATGATCATTAAAAAATGTACCTGAATCCGCAGATAATTCCTTTCGGAGTGAAGAGCTTGAAAAACCACATTAAGGTGGAAGTCAGCCATATCAGCACTCGCTTGGCTAAACACATCAACTAAGGGGGTGGAACCACCATTGGTTAACCAATTCAGCAAACCCCATTTGGCTGCTCCCTCTGCGCTATATTTCTCCTCAGCTTTGTGTGAGCCAGTTCCTAATGATATAACCAGAAGGCGACCATATTCCATTTTCTTTATAGAAAAATAGTCTGAATGTCCGCGCATGATCTGCTTCGTTACCTCCCCAATAGCAATTAAAGTCTGAAACATAAAATAAGTAGACATTCTCCTTAAAGAAGAATGGATAAGAATTGAAAGGTTTTTTTTTTCAAATCAAAGTTGATAGATACCGGATTATTTGCAGCTACACCACCATCAATTAGGTTGAATTCTGTCACTTTTCCAGCCGGGTCCTCGGTTTCAAAAGAGTGGGCCGGAAGATAAGTTGGTGCTGCTGAGGTTGCAATGCATATATCTGAGAGTAAGGCATCCAAGCTTGGCTTATTCTTCACCTAAGCCATGAAATTAAATCATCTCAGTTCAATCCAAACAATCAATTTGAACTTCTGTGCTAAAATTCTCAGTTACAAAGAGATGAAGGTAAACCTCGTAGGAGGAAAAGATGGTTGGCTGCAGTCTCTTAATGTCGAAAGTTGGAATTGCAATATTAGTCAATGCCTGGTGTAATCGTGTCTTTCCAAGCTTTTCCTTAACAAGGTTGTGGAGATGCTTCCCATCATATTTTGGTCCTGTTAAGGCTTTGATTATCTTTGTTGTTTGAGGAAATGGAGAGCTGTTCGTTTAAAAAGTTTAAACATGTTAATAACCATAAATACCCGATAGCAGCATCATATATAATTTGTTACTCGTAGTTATTACCTGACTTGTGGAAATATTTTAGGGCAATTGTCAAGGTAAAAGTCTTTGATATCTTTAGCAGCAAACAAGGGGCGGTTTTTTTCATTGGGCGCAGTAAGCATGGCAGTCACAAGACCACCAGTGCTTGTTCCTGAAATCACATCAAAATAGTCTGCAAGTCTTGCATCCTCGCCATCCAGCTTCTGCACCATGACCAAGCCATTTGGAGTTAGTATATGAAAGATTATTAACACTTCAATTTATAACAAATCAGTGAAATTTTAACACGAATGTTGGATTCTTTTAATTAAGAATCCCAGTTGCAATAGCTGTTCTGTCGTATAGGTAATGTACATGGCATGATAACAAGCATTAGGAAGGACTGCCAAATAAGATGCTTTTATGGACATCTAGTGATTAATACCTGAAGCTCAGACTCTAGAAAGCCAAGGATTGTTCCTGGGATAATCCCTCTTATTCCACCTCCATCAATGCTGAGAACAGTGATTAGGCTTCCATAAGTTGGGGGCTGAAGGGGTGATTTTGGGCCTTCCATATGTCAGTGTGTGTGTGTGTGAGAGAGAGAGAGAGAGAGAGAGATGAAAATCTTGGAAGTGACAGAAATTTCAAGTTTTGATAGCCTTGGAGAGAGCTCTGAAGTTCTAAAACCTTGTGTAGTCCTCTTTGCTGAATATAGGTATTTATAGAGTCTTCAATATTCTTACAATTTGCCATGATTCAACGATGATACACGAAATGCACCTGGTTAATTTGAAACTCATGCAACTTGTACTTCCTTTTGCTTAAGTTGGACCAAGTATTCATCAACGGATATTGAAGATTGACTCCACATTCCAACGGCGGTGATCTTAGTAGTTTCCTGCTTTGGCCGAAAAGACGCCCCTAGCTTGATCACAAATAAGAGACTTGTTGGTGAGACTCCAAGAGAATTGTAGGTAAGACTAACTTGTGTGTGAAGCAATAAGGGCCAAAATTGAATAATTAGGCCAACAGATGGAGTTAATGGATGGGTTTTCCTCAGTTAAACCTCATTAAATGACTAGTGCTGTTGATTATCAACCTCAAATGTTATTATTGATCTGCTGCAGAGATAATTTTGCAAATAATCAGTTCAACACATTATTTTTGGTGACAAGGGGCAGTGCAAAATCTACGCGTAAAATGAAGTGATGATGCTTAAAGGTCAAACAAGTCATATACAATTCAACTATGCCTGCGGAGACCTTCAACATGATGAAAACGCATATACATGTTCTTTCTGTGGAAATGTTCATAGACTATCTAATCACGTCTCTTTTACATGTTCTTTCTGTGCCTAATTTGTTTGTTCTTGTTGTGTATGTGTTATAAAGTTTTTGACTCATAGGCTAATCTCAACACAATGATAGTTGGGGAAAATGTGGATGCTGCAAAGCAAAAAAATGAAAAAAAAAAAAAAAAAACATTTCCTTCTATACCCTGGCCATGACATTGTTATGGCAACTCATGATAGTTGGGGAAAATGGATATGCCAATCATTCAGCAAGAATGGAGTTTATTTCATGCATTTAACCTGTTAATATATAGTATCTTTAGAGGGACTGATAAATCAGAATGTTAAAATTTACTAATGGGAGTTTGCTTATTTTGTTAAATCAGAATATCAATTGCAACGATCAGTGATTGATTGTATGTTACCTGTTCTAAGTATTTGTCCTACAGTGGCAAGTTTCTTAATTGATGATTTAGTCACTAACCATGAAAATGTAACAACTAACATGAAAATCCTATAAAATTTACTTCATCTGTGAAATTCTGTCTTACTACCGTTTCTACTGAAATTTTTAGTTATTTCTTACCACTTTAATTTCTATGTGGTTCTACTCGTTTCTGATTATTACCCAAAAGTTTTGAAACAATTGGTCTCAGATTTTTCCTAATATGCCTAAAAAAAAATGAACTTACCAAAAAGAAGAGAAGGTAATTATTTTGGTGAACTAGTTTCACATTATAACAATGCATTGAAGTCTAAACCAAAGAAAAGTTTGCAGAAAGGCAAGCAATACTTAAACAGCTTAGTTATGCAGAATAGCTAGGTAGGTAGATGAGTGATCAAGCTCTTGTTTGACTGTTAGGAACTATATAGTACTGTAGATTGCAAAGAAAACATTTTAGTTTTCAAACGGTGAAGTATGAATTGGCAGCACCCAAACATATTTTTATTTGAGTTGAGAAGGACACATTTGATTATGCATATAATACCGTTAGAGCTACTCCAAGTTTTGCTTTTATCTTTTCTTTTCAATTACGTGAACTGAATTTGTGAGGTAGGAAGTCCAAAAGATGACGGATCTCTCAGTTAACCTCGTTTTTTGCACCAAAGATGCAGGCAATATTTTAAGCTGCTTTCATCATTAACAACGTTAACATATCGTAATGTGTACGTGGCACTTGATTAATTGTTCACAGAACATCGTTCGGCAAATGATATTGTTAAGAAGTTAAAGGTTAGGCAAACATGCATAAGACCATGGCAGCCATGTTATGGGAGTGGAACAAGGAAGAAGACTGGTCAGCTACCGAATTTTGACGGTGCCAATGGATGGATTCGAGTGCATGAAGCAAAGGTTTTTAAAAACATTTTTACCAATTCCTTCATTCAAATCCAAGTGCTCTTAGATTCAATTTTATGCCACAAATGACTAATAATTCTGGAAGTTCATTGAAACATGTCGCAGCTAATTAAAGCCCTTGTATAGTGATGATGTACTTAAAGCACAATAATACAAAAATAAAAAATAAAAAAAATTAGGCTTATACCTTATAATGGTCTTTATAAAAATAAGATATCATATAGGGAGAGAATTGAGATGAAAATGATTTCCTAATTATGTAAGGGGTTTACAAGAGTCAAGAGGTGCCTTTAACATTTTTTCCTTGTTTTTGTAATGTTCCCTTCATTCATATATTAAAGTGTACCAAACCTGATTTTGTTCTCAACAAATTCTTTTTCTCTTCTTAGATAGCTCATTTTTGTCATTACAGATTATTATATATATTATTGTTGAGTCATCCTTACGGAACTTTAGTTTTGGCCCTCCAAGTAGGGCTGTTTAAAAATTTTACCGACCATCCAACCCAACCGACTTGAACTAAGCTGATACTAAACCGACTCAAATCAATCACCATATGGGTGAATAATAAGTAAATTTTAACTAATCCAATCATATTTAGTTTGAGTGTTGGACCTTTATTTTTCTAACCCAATCCGATCAAGTTGACCATTTTACACTTAGAATTGCTTTTTTTTTCCCAACCCAGCTCGAATCCAACCTGAGCCCATCCAACCTAATCATTCATTGGGTCAGAATAGATTTTCAATTTTTTCAACCTGACAAATTTGGATTGGGAGACAGCTGACCACCAAACCCAAGCCACCCGACCCTTGAAAACCCCTACCTCCAACGGAATCAACCTTAGCTCCACCCTAGTTCCACCCAAGCACCTAAAACGTATCTGATACAAATAATTGCACAAGATAAAAAGCCGAAAAGATGGCAGCTTTCTAGATCAACCTCATTTTCGCGACCAAGGGTGATGTATTTCAAAAAGCACGGGATGGTCCAAAAAGCAAGGCCCTCTTTGATTAAGGTTCTGTTGTCCTGCATGTTTATTTTACCCACACCTTTTTCACACATTTACCAACGTTACAATTCTATATATCATGTTAATATTTGTCTTTAAATATCACCCTCACATTCTTAGTCTTGTTAATATGTGCTTTTAGAACATAAATTTAAGTATGTATTGTTTGATTATATAAAGTGTGAGACTCACACTTTTTCCACATTGTACATCTCTCTTCCGTTAGAAATCTTTTGATCGTTCTATTTGTTAGGCATCTAGAACACATAATTTAACTGCATTGATATTACACGAAATGTGTACCTGCGGAAGCCACGGAAAACTCAAACGTGTAGCCTGCAATCAAGAACACCCAAGAGCTAGCTGTATGGCTCACACAATGGGACAAAGCCTATCTCTTTTGTACGTATATATATCCCTAAGAGATTACTATTTATAGAAAAGAGACCTAATCCCAATGATACTAGAAGTCTGCCCATCATCAACTTCTAGATATAGTCCTATCACATCTCAAATTAGCATAATCTTATGTCACTAAGGTATACCTTAACCCAATGATTCTTACTAATCACAACACAATTATGGACTTAACTAGTATTTTTCTTTTAGGCTATATCATCAACCCATTATTTTAAAAACTCAAAAGAATTATACAATAAACGTAAGTTTGCAATATGGGAAAATCTCTAACATCTTCTTGCATGCTTAGCAAGTTAACCTTTAAATATTCCCAATCTCCTTGATCCCACACAATTTTATTAGTGCAGGTCTCATTATCTGAAGTGAAAAAAAGGGTCAAAAATATATAAAAAAACAAAAAAAAAAAGTATTTGTAGCATTACTCTTTTCAAAAACCATCTGTGTAGATATTAGGCCTTGTAGAGGACATGTACTTAACACTATAAAAATAAATAAAGAAAAAGGAATGCTTTCACACTATTTCTATATTCTGTTTTTGCATATGTAAACTTCTATATGTTAATTCTGGACAGGAAAGCCCGTTCCGGTTTGTACATATCTTCCAATCTTTATTATTACTCTCTAATCCTTGCCTTCAAGTGAATGTGTCCAATTTGCTTTTTAGATCTGCCACTGAAGCAAACAAAACAGCTCTTAAAGCTGCGAAGCACTGTTTCTGCAAGGATGTGCGGCACATTTAAAACCATAAGATATTTTTTGCTGACATACAAAATGAAATCGGAGCTTGAAGCTAGAGAGAGAGAGAGAGAGAGAGAGAGAGAGAGATTACATTCTAACAATTGCCATGGGACCTGAAATTTATTATACAATAGTAATTAGTCACCAAGATAAAAGGACTAATTGGAAGTGCTGTTCTCTAGTGATGTAATTTATTATTTGGATCACATCCACGGGCACGACGCTGCTTCTCCTTTGAGAGTAGGCCTGCAAACCTGTAAATATAACCAAAAGAAAATGTTAATATATATATATGTATGTATGTATATAGATATGTTGAAGTAACATATGTAATGTAGAAATACAAGAGAGTGTCATACCTTTTCAGAGCCTCAGCATTACTCTCTGGGTGCGAAGGCTTATTTTTACCTGTATCCAAATCTACCTTTGAAACCGGTTTCTCTAGTAGTTCTTAAGCAACTTTGACAAGTCTCTTCAAATTCTTCTCGGTTGCTATATCCATGGAAGACTCTATCCCTTCTAGATTATCTTCCTGCAATTTTCATTCAAAGTGTGCCACTATGCTTATGTTTGTGCAGTGAGAAACAGCTTAATTAAAAGCAAAAAAGGTGTGAGAACAGGTTTTCTTATTTCTTGAAGAATTGAAGTGCGGCAACCATTTAAAATGATCAAAATTTTTTTCGATTAGCATGAAAGTAGAAATATTTTTAAAATGTTTTGAAAATATTTCAGAAGTGACAGAGTATAAATTAGTAAAATATAATCTTTTGCCATTTTTTCCTGAAATTTATATACAATGTTTTATCAAAAAAAAAAAGGACTAATTGAATTTCATCTGGTATAATGCATTATTTCAATGTATTGCCTGTGCTTTGGTGTGTTTCTTCCGATGTATTTAAGTAGAAAGTACATAATTTTATTATTCCACAAGTTTCGTTGAAGTCATTTTTAGGAAACAAATGAAATTTTGTTCTTTGTCATTTATAGTTATAGCCTCTTTGAAACTTTTTCCTTCCCTTATTTGATTCTAGCTATGAGAGAGAGCGAAAGGAAAAGGGAGGATAAAGGGAAAAAAAATTTTAAATTACAATCTCTCCTCTCTCTTCTTTTCTTCTACTTTCATTTCATTTTCTTTCCAATACCAAACAAGAAAGGTTAAAAAACTTTTTCTTATTTTTTCTTTCGTTTCATTTCCCTTCCCTTCCTCAAGCTCCAAACAGGTTGTTAATGAACACTATATACTGTCATCGCCAAAGAACATCAGCTGAAAACAGACCTGAATGCGAAGGTAATTCTTTTAGCAATGAAGAGCTAGACAAACATTGACGTGGAAGTCAACCACATCGGCACTTGCTTGAGTGAAGACCTCCAGTAAAGGGACAGAATGTCGGCCAGTTAACCATTGAACAGCAAACCCCACTTTGCTTTTCCTTAGCGAAAGTAGAAATATAAGTCTTTCATGATATATAACTTTTGCTGAGCCTGTTCCCAATGATATTACAAGATAATGACAACAATGTTTTGCCTTACAACCTTCCGAACTCTCTCGATTGGTCTCTGGATTGATCTTTTTCTTGGCTTCATCAATGGCAAGTGGAGTCTTACAACCTTCCGAGCTCTCTGGATTGATCTCTTTTTTCGCTTCATCTATGGCAAGTAAAGTCTGAAAGGACATTTTAAGATACCAGGCTTTAGGACTGAAAATGCTAGCATTAACCGTGTCGGTTGAACCGGTACCAGCCAATGCATACCACATTTAGCCAGGACCCACAAAAAGCCGGTGGAACCCAGCTAGTTTATCTCGCATTAAGCGGCACTTGTCTAACCAGCACAACTGATGCTACCAATGCTCAAGGGCTTTTATGTAAAGATGGACAAGAGCCAATAGCTCACTTGGCTTGCTTAAGCCAACCTATTATTTATATGGCTTGAAATTTTTTTTTAGGCCCGATTGGTTTAATGGGTAATTTTGAAAATTATATTTGAAGCTCAGCTCGGCCTAGCCCAAAATATATATAAAATAATATTTTTATATATTATTATATTTATGTATTTTAAATTTATATTATTAGACTTTATTTTTGAAGAAAAAAAATGTTTATTAAAATTTTTATAAGTTAAATGAGTAGACTTGAGAATCATAATTTTTATTTTAAACGGGTTTGAAATTTAGTTTTATGCCTGACCGAAATAGTAGGGAATTGAGATTTGGAGCCGATTTGTCCATTGTCCACTCCTACTATTATGGAAATACAGGAGTTCTAGGGTTCAGTATAAAATGGTGAAGGTACTTACAGGATTATTTGCAGCCACACCACCATCAATGAGATGGAATTCACGACATCCCTTTCTAAAATAATGGGCTGGAAAGTAAGTTGGGGCAGCTGAAGTTCCAATGCAGATGTCTGAGAGTAAAGCATTTAGGCTTGGATCCCTTTTCGCCTACACCATAAAACAATCACTGAAGCACATATGGTATAGCAAATGAGTGAGGTTTGATATGATAATAATCTCCTCTTGTTAATGTTATATAACTAGAAAATTCATCTAAAATGATGTGTATGAGTCTTTTACTGTAAAACAAAACACGCATGATGATATTTGTTCATTACAAAAATATCACTGCTACATTATTCTAGTAAGATTTAGTGTACAAATTTTAAGTACAAAAATGCTATTCTTCAATAAAATTTGCATACAAAATCTCACCAGAAATACATAGTGGTATTTTTATAATTAAAAACCTTTGTAATGAGTGTATTATTTAAAAGTGAATAACTCATTTCGCAGAATCGCAATATTATTCTAGTGAAAAATTAAGTATGAATTTTCTGCTTCTCTAAATAGTATAGTATTTGCCGCGCTCCTGTTGGAATGAGGAGACAATTCCAAAGATGTAAAAATTCCAGAGAAAGAGAGAGATGAACCTCGTTTCTGGAGAAGATGGTCGGTTGGAGTTTCTTGATGTCGAAGGTTGGAATTACAATGTTTGTTAACGTTTGATCCTGTCTTTTATTCTTTAGCTTATCCTTTATGAGATTGTGGAGATACCTCCCATTATATTTAGGCCCTATCATGGCTTTGATTATTTGTCTCGCACGGCCAAATAATGGACAAGAACTGCATGAGGAAAATAGAACCACAGCATAAGTAAAGCTGTAAAAGAAACGGGTCAAGTAATAGATTGTTTAAATTTCGTTTTGAAAATCTTAGTAAGCTTTAACTTGTGTTCAAGCATGGACTTGTGTCAGTGGTGGTTCCAGAATTTTTTTTCCAGCACGTTCGTTTAATGTTTAAAGATTATAAAAGTACATCAATAATATATTTATCAATTATCATAATAGACTATAAAATTGTGCCATTTTAAACAACTAAATATCCAAACATTAATGTAAAATTTTAAAATTCAAGAATAAGTAATCCAAGCCAACCTATGTTATTGACTAATTGTCAATAATTAAATTCATTAGAGGTATTGAATATGAAAATAATAGAGTTTCAATTTATTAACTTTTATTTTTTTTATGATTGATCATAACGCCATAAAAATATGAAGAACACTTTTTCTTTAATCTCCCTTTTTTTCCTATTTTCTCTTTCTTTTTTGCTTATCTTTATATATCATGCTGTTATAGATATATAAATATATAAATATATATATATATATATATCTATAATACATATGTTTTTATATTTATAAACAAAAGTTAAAGAAGTTAGATGATTGAACCTTTGTTTAAAATATATTTTGCATTATGTTGATAATTCTATGCCATTATAATTTCTTACGTAACCCTCTATCATCCGAGTGAGACTATGAAAAAATATAAAATAGGTATGAAATTAACAATTTCTTATATTAGTATTCAGTAATTAAAGACAAAACCACAATTATGAGTTATATGATTTCTTAACTACGTATATATCATTGATATAAAGAGAATCTATTTTTAGTTTTTCATTGTACAAGCTTTTGGAAATTTGATATTTTTTTAACAAGGTTCTCAAATTTTTTGTTATTGAAATATGACCCTCTTTTTTACCTTATGAGAGATCCCAATGGGTCGAATTATTTTTTAGTGGGGTCAAGCTATACAAATAACAAATTTTATGAAAAATATTACGTTAACTAAAAGACATTTCAAAATTTCAAAATTTATAAAGTCAGTGGCTTGTGTAATTTTTAAGCTAATCTCAACCCACAATACAAGTTTATTAAACGGAGTTTGAGCAAAATTTAAAAAAAAATTAACGTATTCCCTTATTTAGAGTCTTCAAACGTGTAATAAATTAAGTTTAAGCAGCTTAGTTGGATATGCTATTTTTGAATTTTCAGCCAAGCTACCAATAGTCAGAAGAATTCATCTTCAAGATTGTTACCTGTGCTGAGGGAAGATTTTAGGGCAGTGTTGAAGATAGAAGTTCTTGATATCTTTGGCAGCAAACAAAGGACGCGGGGATTTATCTTCATTTGGTGCTGTTAGCATGGCAGTCATAAGACCACCGGTGCTTGTCCCTGCTATCACAACAAAGTAGTCTGCAATTCTTGCATTCTCATCATCATCCAGTTCCTGCACTTAACAATAATCGGACTGTTAATTGAGATAATTTTGAAAACCTTTTGGGAGTAATGTAATCTCCTGTGATATGGGAAACGATACCAAAAAGAAAAACGAATTGCGCAAATAAGATTTTGGACAAATTATACAAATAGTCCATGTAATTTTCTTAAAGTTTCATTTTAGCCTCTGTTGTTCTAATTGTAATACATTTGCTCTCGAAATTAAAACAACCTAGCAGAATTAGTCCAATTCAAGGCGGACGTTAGGAAAGCTGCCTGAAAAAGACCACATGCAGTTGAGGTGCCATTTTTATGAACAAAATGGTAAAATCCCAGCTTCTTTTCACCAATTCATATGAACAAATCACACTAGTAGTCTGGGCGGAACAGAGATAGGGAGATTACTGGAGAAGAAGATAGGAGATGAGGGAAATGACAAGAATTTACACTTATGCGCCTCATATGCTTAGCACATGCTTATTTTCATCCAATTTAGCATCGTTTGTTATCAAATGGACTAATTTTGAATATTTTAAAAAATTAAAAAATATAATTATTGCAATTAAAATCACATGAACAAAATTAAGACACGGTCCAAACTATAAGGACTGTGAATGTAAGGTGGAATTTTATCATTTTTTTCATGAAAATGGCACCTGAGCTACAAGTGATCTTTTTTCATCAATTTTCCAGACGTCCTTCTTGAATTGGATTAATTCTGCAGGTTCATTTAATTTCGAGAGCAAATGTGTTGCAATTAGAACAACAAAAATCAAAATAAAATTTCAAGAAAATTACAGAGACCATTTGTGTAATTTGCCATAAAAAATTTTGTCAAGTATTGAGAAGGGTCTTTTGTCAAGTAACATCTTCTCAGAATTGCGCAGATAAGATCTAAGCCCAGCAGTGGAAAGCCATTAATAAGAAAAAACGAGAGAGAGATCAAAGAGTGAAAACCCCAGCAAAGGCAAATATGTGAAAGGTTCGGCAAGAATTCAAACAACTCTCTTCCAGCAAGAAAGTTAAAGACATCAGACAAAAGAAATTAATGATGCATAAATCTAACAGTCCTAGATCGTAGAGAACTGCATGTACGCGCCCTTGTCTATACAACCTGAAGCTCCTACTCTAGGAAGCAAAGTATAATTCCTGGAATGATTCCTCTTATTCCTCCTCCATCGATGCTGAGAATGGTGATTTTTCTATCAGTGGGAACTTCTTCGGAAGATTTTGTTCCGTCCATGAGGGAAGGAGATGACGGTATCAACACGCACGGAGAGAGAGAGTATGAAGCTAGACTTACGGTATTGTGGCCCAATATTTTAAAATAAGTTAAAAAATTAAAAATTAATTATCAATTGACCCTTTTAATTTTGATTTAGTTTTATTTTACTCATAAAATTTGTTATATTTTACCCCTAAACTATAAGAATTTAAATTCGTATTAATATTATTCACAAAAAATAAAAAATAAAAATAAATTGAACACTTGTAGAATGTATGATTGGATACAATATAATATTTTTCTGTCCCTCATTAACAAATGCAGAGTTTTAAAAATTTCCTTAATATTATCAAGGCTAATAATTAGTAGTCCACAAAAACAAAATTTTATGTATCATTTTAGACATTTTGTTATGCATTTTTAGCTGATTCATAACATTTCATATCCGAGAAATTATTTTTTCTCTTTATTTTAGAGATTAGTATAAAATTTTGACTAAAGAAATTTCTAATTTTAAATATAATGGTAAAAATGTAACTATTTTTAATTGAATGGGTGTAAAGTAATATCAAGTTATAGGTTAAAAGGCCAAAATATAATTAATATTTAATTTTCTTGCTTATTTTGAAAAATTAGACCACATTGACTTTTTTTTAAAAGATGAAAGGCGTAAATAAATAAAAAAATTAAAGTTCAAAAATTACATTAAAATTTGAAACAAAGTTAGAGGAACTAAATAATTATTTATCTTTTTTTTTTTTTACATAAGCAGATGCTAAAATGCAATATTTTTCTTCTTTTTTTTTTCTTTTACGTTGTGCTTAAATTTGTTTTGAACTTTCATAATGATTGATTTGGTTATTTGTGATCATTTTATTTTAGATCACAATACCCGTCACTTGTACTAATAATTTTAAAATACCACTCACTTCATAAATCATTTTATTAAAGTTTTCTATACAAAATTTTTATAATAAATAGAATTTTCCGTGCTATAAACCACCGTTCTCCCTCAAGTTTGACAGGTCCATTAGAAAAACTATAAGATAATATGGCCCGGGGTTTTGCACCAAAACTTACTGTGTAAGGAGGATATCTTCAATTGAGAATTCCGTTAAGGACTTTATCAAAGTTAACACGGCTGATCTCGAGGAACAAAGTGTTAAATGACGTGGTAGCCTGTGATCACTGTCATGGGTTTAGATGTTGGGCACCTTAAATTTCCGCAGCCTTAGTTTTTTTTTTTTTTTTTTTTTTTTTTGGCAAGTGGTTAAATAAGCTTAGAGCACTTAAGAACTTAGAACACATTTGATTTACTTGAATATTTGATTTTTACTTGATTCTAATAAATGAGAGGTCTCCTCCTATTTATAGCCATCCATCTCCTCAAATGGAAGGTTCTAAAATTATCTTTCTAAATATTTAGATATTTATAAGATTCTAGGAAGCCTCCCAATGTCCTAAAATATTCTAGAAAGCTATCCAAGATATTTACAGGGTTAGAAGCCTACACCCTATTCTATAAAATTCTTACACTCTCTCAATATTTATAATTGTGTAGAACTCTCTAAAATGTCTCCAATTAAGTTCATGTGTTAGAATGCCCAAAAAAAGCTTAGAAGATTCTAAAATCTTATAATATTCCATAACATTCTAGAACATTCTCTAATATTCTAGAAGTTTTCCCCTTCAAGAATATTATAGACCTTTTCAAATTATGCTAAAACATACTAAAAGTTTCTAGATCCTTCCAAAATATTATAGTATTCTCTAAAATTTTCTAGAATGCTCATGTAAAGAATGCCGTATAGGCTTGTGCGGCCATTTTCACATCCGAATGAGCCTCTATGGTACTCTAACTTGACCGGCCATGACACCACCCACGGTGATATGTGTTAAGTTCTACATTAAAAGTTTGTATGAAAAATCTTGAGTATATAAGTAATAGCAATAAAGCCAAATGACACTTCTTGAAAGAGATTGTGACAATCCATGTTTGTGTGTGTTGAGTTTCTTTATCGAAAGTTTGTATAAAAAATTTTGGATATATAAGTAGAAAATAGTACATTCTTGACTAGCGCTTGTAAGTGGTTAATAAAAGGTTTAAATGACCTTTCCATGTAAATAGATTTGTTTTCCACAATTTGTGAGTAGTTATTGATAATCACGGATACTTGATCTTTCATCCTCTTTTGTGTGGAGGATACTAAAATTCACCATTACACAATATTTTTATTTTTTATACTGAAAATGAATATACAGATACGTTATTTTACAAATTTGCTATGGAGTATTACCAAAATTAAATTACACCCCTAGCTTCGAGTGTTGAATAGTAAGTTTAGCCTCATCAAACGACTATAAAAACTTAAACATAAGAATTGAGTTCAAAAATTAAAATTCTTGCCCACTAAACCAATCTCTTGGTAGCAGTGGATTTTCGTCTTTAGATCATAAAAGTAGCTGGTGTATCATGTTTAAGTCAACTTATTTAACTAGCTTTTGAAATAGAATTTTTTGTCTTTAATTAAAATTTATTTTTCTTGTTATTTTTATAGATTCTTATATTATTTTTACTTATCATAAAAAAAAAATTGAATTTAGTTTAAAAAAACCACAAATGACGAAAAATTTTGTTTTTATTAGTTTTTTAACTAAAATTTAAATTTATTTTTTCTTGGGTACGCATAAACTAAAATTCATATTAAAAATGGTCACTAAAAATGAAAAAAAAATTAGTAAAATAACTACTTAAAAGATCTTCTGCCAAACGTAGGCCCAGCGTAATTTTTGTGGACCACATTGAGGTCATGACTGAGGTGTTGCCTTCAATAATTGGGGAACATTTGAAACATCAATTGTCACTTTTTTTTTCACTTCCTTTTTATTTTTTAATTGTGACTTTTACTTTCTTTTTTCCTTTTTTTTTTTTTCGCAACTAGTGGCGCTTTTAGGACTAGAAAACAAAGATAGTGTTGAAGATGCAACTGAGGCCCCAATAACTTTGGAATTGATTTAATAAAGATTGGATTAGTAAATTAAAGAAAGACTTATCTTAGTAAAGCACTAAGTGGATTGAGATGAGGACTGAAGAAGACTTGGCTTACTACTTAACTGATCATCAATTATTATTAGGTATTTGGACAGAAGAAACGCATGAAAGTTACAGGTGATGCTCTTGTGGAACTTTTTATTCCCCATATAGTTATCAAAAAACCTCTCATCGGGAGTAAAAACTCTCATTTAGAATGAAAACGAAACTATCATAAAATTTTAGATAAATATATAATTGGCCTTAGCCCAACAACAGCTTTTGTTCCACTAGGATTGTTTCTTTAAGCTGAATGGCTAAGATCTCTGACGTGCAGGGAGCTGTGGTGATGGCATGGCTCTCTGGTTTTGGCCTAAATCAATGCATTAGTTTGCTTCAGCTATCAGCATTTAATACATATAATATAACTATGTCTAGTTAAATGGTTGGCGGATGACTAAATATAATACTAATCTTTTTCTATGCAGTTCTTGCTGATTCTCTGATAGATTAAATAATTAACATCTAGATCTCAGCGTTTGGCAATTTGCTAGCTGAATCAATCTGCAGACGAGAAGCTTGCTGATTTTAACATGAGAAAATAGTGTTTTGCTTGGAGTCTACAAGCTCGGGTGAAGGAAAAGACGTTTAGTTTTACTTTAGTTAGAAACATATATATATATATATATATAATGATGCAGCTAACTCGCAGTGTCTTGCCCCAAGGCTTGAGACAGGCTATCTTACCAACCAATCAGCGATATCCTGCACTAAACCCATCGGTGCGGTGACAGTCAAAGGCCTTTCGGTGTTCAAGTTAGATTTCAGAGAATAATATTGCTGGGAGTGTTTAGTTTGCTAGAGTTTTCCGTGTGCGTACCTAGATAAAGGGTTGAGTTTTCCCTTTGTATGCCTGCATGGGAATGGTTGGTGGCTCTTCCACGTAGCGACCTTTCGTTGGAGGGTCAGAATTGTGGCAGGGTGCTCAAAAGGATCTTCCTTACACTCCATGGTGGCATGTGTCATAATTATGTCAGGGATAAGGTGGTTATCACTTGTACACTCCAGCCCACGCCCCAAGTGCGCCCTTGGGTGTCCAGTGTCAGGGATGAACCCTATTGACGTGGTTGCTAGGCCGACCAGAGTAGAGTACACTTTCGAACGGGCGACTTGCTCGAGACAAATTAGGGTTAACTTAGAGGGACCTGATTGGAAGAAGACCAGTTGATGTGGTTGTCTGGTCGGGGGCCGATCAGGAGTTCGTATGACCTCTGGTCGGGTTGGGAAAACATCATCACCAATATATATATACACATTCATCGAATTGCTTAAATGGATGAGCTTTGTCTAATTGCACTCGAATTCTTTGTCTAACTTAAAAAAAAAAAAAAAAGAGTAAAGGAAAACACAATTCATGAAATAAGAAAATTTTCACAACTTGTGGCAATTATTTTTCGCTCAGAAACAATTCAAGAATAAGAAATTATGAGGTTTACTCAGGACACACAACAAATGTGATAGAAATAAATGAATAAATAATTATAAAAAGTTATTGTTGGTTTTTCTTTTGCTCCTTATCTCACATCGAATGAGAAGGAGAAGATGGGATAAGGAACAAAGTTATATAAGGAGGGTTAAGTCTCTTTGGTTAAATGCACCAGTCAATAGCTTAACTAGTAACTTTTGATTTTAGTAAAATTTCTCTTGAAGAGGTAAAAATTAAAGTGTAGCTAGTGGAGAAGCTTAATGGGTGTGTCTTTGGGGTGAGGAAGAAAAATTGTGTGATTGTAATAATTTTTCATATAGAGTATTTTTCTCTAGGACTGGTGATTTTTCTCCTATTTTGGGAGTTTTTCACGTAAAACCTCGTGCTGTGTTTTTCTCTATTTATTTTGATATTTCTGTCTTTCCTATTTCCAAAAGGGGTGTGTTTGGGAGAGCCAAAATTCCCAACAAGTGGTATCAGAGCCTGTTTGGTTGTTTTGTTTATTTTTTGAAATTCTTAGTATGCTCTATGATTGCAGTTTTGACTGACCTTCCACATCAGAAAAGATTTTCTTGAAATTATTAGAGGTTCCTTTTGGTGTTGTTATTCTTTTGGTGGGGTGGAGCTTTGGTGTGGTACTGTGGATACGTACAATCTAAGGAGGTTCTATCTAGGAGATTAGGTTTTAAACGGGACCAGTGTGACCCCTCCGATCTTTCCTGGAAATCTTGAAGTTCTGTCTAAGAAAGATTTGAGTTTTTTCTGGGAACTTACTTAGTGAGTACTATTTATTTCTACGATAAAAATTCATCAAGGTCATTTCAGGAAGTAAGGCTTCAAATCCTATTAGATTTGATGTGGAGAAATTTGATGGGCAAATCAATTTTGGCTTGTGGCAAGTGCAAGTCAGGAATGTTTTGATTCAGTCAGGATTACACAAGGCTTTAAAGGACAGATTAATCCCTGAAGTTAACAGTGATACTAACGCAAGCAGATCTGGAATGAGCGATGAAGATTGGGAGGATCTAGATTTGAGAGCAGCAAGTGCAATACGTTTGTGCTTGGCCAAGAATATTCTTGTAAATGTGCATGAAATATCTACGGCAAAGGAACTTTGGGTAAAGCTTGAAGAGTTGTATCAGACAAAGGGCATCTCGAATCGGGTGTATCTAAAGAAACAATTTCATACACTGCGGATGAGTGAAGGTACAACTATCTCAGATCATTTAAGTGTTCTCAATGGCATCGTCTCTGAACTCGAATCTATTGGAGTTAAAATCGAAAATGAGGATCAAGCTTTGAGGCTTATCTGGTCTCTTCCATCTTCCTATGAGCATATGAAGCCTATTTTGATTCATAAGAAAGAGAAAAAAATCTTTTCAGAGGTTACCAGCAAACTGTTTTCTGAAGAGAGAAGACTAGGCAGTGGAAATAATTGTTCACTGGAGAACCTAGTAGTGGCAACTGGTGATTGGAAGAAAAACTCTATGAAAAAGAAAGTAGTCTGTTGGGTGTGTGGACAATCTGGACACGTTAAGAAAAATTGTCCAAAAGTTGGAATGGGTTCGGCAAAATGCTCCAAGTCAGTGAAAGTAGATACTGATAATGAAGTTAACATTGTGTCTCTCTGCATAGACGATGATGTCGCATGATAGGGGATGTGTTACTATTATCAAGTCCATAAGTTTGCACACAGGCATTGATTTGGCGTTGATGTAAGGTGTGTGATGAAAATTCATGTCGATAGCTGATGAACTTCCAAAAAAGCCAAATGTGGGAGTTGCACCATATTTTTCAGCAAGATTGTTTTTCGACGTGGGACGAAGTGAAATGCTTAGAATTGGTTATTCTGAGTGCATATACTTTTATGGTGGAGCATGATAGTAAACGCTATGAAAATCTTCATCAAGGTGAAGTGTGGTTGTGGGATCAGTCAAAGTCGTAAAGGTGGAGATTGTTGGTTTTTCTTTTGCTCCTTATCCCACATCGAATGAGAAGGAGAAGATGGGGTAAGGGACAAAGTTATATAAGGAGGGTTAAGTCTCTTTGGTTAAGTGCACCAGTCAATAGCTTAACTAGTAACTTTTGACTTTAGTAAAATTCCTCTTGAAGAGGTAAAAATTAAAGTGTAGCTAGTGGGGAAACTTAGTCGGTGTGTCTTTGGGGTGAGGAGGAAAAATTGTGTGATTGTAATAATTTTTCATATAGAGTATTTTTCTCTGGGGCTGGTGGTTTTTCTCTTATTTTGGGAGTTTTCTACGTAAAACCTTATGCTGTGTTTTCCTCTATTTATTTTGATATTCCTGTATTTCCTATTTCTAAAAAGAGTGTGTTTGGGAGAGTCAAAATTCCCAACAAACATAATAAATTAAATTACACCCTTTGATAAAAAATAAAAAATAAAAAAAGATAGTCAGATGTACGTCTTAATAATCCTTGACTACCTCTTAAAAAATGCAAATTTACAATCGTTAGAGTACAATAGGGGGACATTGCCTCGTTATATCAGTTAAAATAATGCGGACAAAAGCCAATTGCATGCCATGGTATGATCGAGAGGTGAGAAACAATCTACTTTGAGCCTTTGTTGGTGTGTGGTGATTTTAATTCTCGCAGTCTCCTTTCATTCGAAAGCAATTTTGCAAACCTGAAAGGTCATGAAACATAGGTTTAGTATTATGATTAAAAGAAAATTTGGCTCAATAAATTGTGTAAAATTGTTTTATTGATTCCATACTTTTTCAAAGCCTCCTCGTTTGTGCCACCATTTTCAACTGGCTCTGGGATACCTGTCTCCAAGTTTACCTTAGAAACTGGTTTTTTAAATATACTTTCCCCAATTTTCTCAAGCCTGTCCAAGTTCTCCTTTGTAGAAACATCAACGGAAGAGTATGTCCCAGTTAATGTGTCCTCCTGGTATTACATTCAATTAATAATCCATGTAACATGAAGGTTTTAAATTCAGAAACTGAACGAGAACTAGAATTCATGCTTACTTGAATCCGAAGGTAATTATCTGCGGAATGAAGAGCTTGAAAAACCAAGGAAATATGAAAATCGACCATATCAGCACTTGCTTGAGTGAATACGTCCACTAATGGAGTGGAACCTCCATGAATCAACCAACCCAAGACACCCCACTTAGCTGCCATTTTAGCACTGTATTTCCTTTCCACCTTTGCCGAGCCGGTGCCTAATGAAATCACGAGAAACCGAACATAGTCCACGGGTTTCATGGGGAAGAAATCTGGATTTTCGTCAAAGATTTGTTTCGTCACTTGGCTTATGGCAACCAGAGCCTGAAACCGTGGCACCAAAACACGATTGAAGCTGTGAAAGTTAGTTTAGTGCTTCACTGAGTGTGTTTAAAGACAAAACAAGAAGAAGTAATGTTGGAAATCAATTTTATTAATATTTGTACCGGATTATTTGCAGCTACACCGCCATCAATGAGATTGAATTCCCGAACATTCCCTTCAGCATCTTGGTTCTTGAAGTGGTCGGATGGAAGGTAAGTCGGAGCCGCAGATGTGCTGATGCATATATCCGACAATCGAGCATCCAAAGACGGCGAATTTTTTACCTGCATTAGGTTGGAAATATAGATTTGGGTCAACACTTGTCACTGCCTAATTAATTTGGCTTTACACATATTAATAGGACGTTGAAGAATTAAGAGTTGTTTGAATTGCAACTTAAAAACTCATGAGTCAAAAAGTTAAGTTCGTTTTAAAAAGTCACTAAAAAAGTAACTTTTTAAAAGTTTAAGTTAGTTTTAAAAATAAATTTTTTAAACGGAGAGTCGAACACAATATTAAAAAGTCATAAATTTAAGTTATAAGCTACTAAAAAGCTGCATCCACGCACCCTTAGATGTGGCAACAAAAGTGTTGAGCCAAAATTGACACGGTAATGAAAAAGCTAGCTAAATGTTCAAATAGTAGTGGCAGTTTTTTCGAACCAAAAAACACTTCCAAACAAAAAAATTATATAAATCAATACAAAATAACATGGTTGGATAAGAGTCATACAATTTAGTGGTCCTAAGTTACCTATAAAAGTTGGATCCTTTTGTGAGTTGATATATAAAAATAAAATAAAATAAAGATAACAGCCATACAACTTAAAACATATTAATAGAACGTTGAAGAATTAGTAGAACGTTGAAGAATTAGGAGGTGTTTGAATTACAAGTTAAAAAAGTCATTATAAATCAAAAGGTTAAGTTAATTTTAAAAAGCCATTAAAATTGACTTTTTAGAAGCTTAAGTTAGTTTTAAAAATAACTTTTTTAAACAAAGAGTTGAACACAGTTTAAAAAAATATTAGTTTAAGTTATAAGTTGCTAAAAAAAGTTGCATCCACAGCCCCCCTTAGATGCGGCAAAAAAATTATTGAGACAAAATTGACACAGTAATTAAAAGCCAGCTAAATGGCCAAATAGTATTTGTAGTTCTTTCAAACAAAAAAATAAATAAATACTTCCAAATAAAAAATTTATATAAAATTCATCACAAAATGATATGATTAAATAAAAGTCATATATTTTAAAACAAAACACCTATCATGATAACTTTTAATTATAATAATGTCACTATCACGTTTTTTTGAAATTTTCTCAATAAATTTTTTAAAAGAATAATATTTTCGTAAATTCTAGTAAAAGATTAGACAAGGATTGGAAACTTACTGCCAATTTCAGTTGACTGATCCTGGCCTGCTCGTCAAAGTGGAAAATTATATTTTTCAGAAAGGGTTGATTTGTATCCATGTATCTTTTCAAAGGCTTTTCAACTTCTCGTCTTATTTTATAGGAAAATGATAAAATCTTCCAATCAACAAAAAGACTGGAATAGAGTACGAGTCCTAATAATCAGTTCCCAGAGAAAAAGGAAAAGAAAAATTCCAGTCAAGTTCAAACCTGCCGAATGCAACATAATTCTAGGTTATGGTAGAATCTTCCAACGAACAGTTGGAGAGAGAGAGAGAGAGAGAGAGAGAGAGACCTCGTAAGTGGAGAAAATGGTTGGCTGCAAATGCTTGATATCGAAAGTTGGAATGACGACATGGGCCAAGGTTTGATGCAACCGAGTGTCTCCAAGTTTCTCCCTTATAATCCGGTGAAGGTATTTCCCATTGTACTTGGGTCCTGCTAACAATTTTAATGTGTTTCTAATTGATCCAAACATGCCTCTGCCATTGAAACCAAATACATTGTTCATTAGATACATGTCCTGAAGTGACGAAAAAAGCCAATCCAATTTCATTCTAAGTAAATTCTAGTTGATTAATTACCTCTTCTGTGGGAAAATCTTGGGGGAGTGCTCGAGATAGAAAGACTTGATGTCTTTGGCAGCGAAGAGAGGCCAGTTATTTTCATTTGGAGCAGTTAACATTGCAGTCACAAGACCACCTGTGCTTGTTCCCGTCATCACATCAAAATAATCTGCCAGTCTTGCATCCTCACCATCGAGCTCCTGATTATCCCACCATTTTTTTTTTGGAAATTATTAGCATGCTGTAGATAATATAAATTGCTCTAAAACGATGTAGTGTTGACAAGGCACCTTCGACATAAAAGGAAAAAGACACCTAGCCAGGTCGAATGGCAAAACCTGGGGCTCCCATCACAATGAGATTGGAGGTATCGCGTGAATTGGTGACTAAGAACAAAGGATCGTCAAGATAGGGGGCATCACCCCAATCTTAAGGACCACAAGTCATTTAAGGTCAAGGTAAAGCCCTTTGCCTCAGCCTAACTCGCAGAGAGAATCTTGAGTACATGATCCCAAGGGTCGCATGTCACCCAGATATGCGTTAAATACGTCTATAAATAAGCTTTGTTATCTAAGATTAAGCTAAGACGAGGGAAGGCAAAGCCCTGCCAGAGTACTATGAGGAAGCTCTACTATCATTCTCTTTCTATCCTTCATCTCCAAACAACCTTACCATTCTGCTGATTTCTATCTCTCCAGCTCCTTACTTCGAACCATCTACACACGCAAACCACTGAATTCTAACAGTAGGAAGTAACATTCAGGTTAGAATCTCTCTCTCTCTCTCTCTCTCTCTCTCTCTCTCTCTCTCATATATAGTTTGTACATATGTATATAACTTTAAAATAAGAAAATAAGGATGTAACTGAAGTTGGGATTCAAGGTAAGCAAGGATAGTAGCAGGAATGATTCCCCTAATACCGCCCCCATCAATGCTGAGAATGGTGATGAGGTTTCCATAAGTTGGGGGCTGAATTTGAAGAAGAGATGATGATGCTCTCTCCATTGGAAGTGATCAGTACTATGGAATGTTAATTGACTAACTTGAACAACTGTGGGGATGAGAGAGCGGTTAAGTCAGAGATATTGTAGTTTCAGACAGGTTTCCATAAGCTATGTTATCTATTTATAGGCCCCAAGCTCTTGATATTCTACATGCCAATTGTGTGGGAGATGAATTTTGAATACCAAGAAAATTCGGGGAAGAAACAATGGTCAGAGACGCTGCATGGTTAGAACCACTTCAAGCTGAGGTGGCACTGAAATAGTCCACGGTTCAAACAAGCCCTTAAGACTATTCTATCTTTCCCAGTTGATTCGAGATATAGTAAGAATTTTCTTGCGTGAGAAAACTTGTTTTACAAATTCTAGGATAACTGGTTAGGCCGTTATAATGCGAGACATTCAAGCTTGCAAGCCATGGGGTCTTTGCGGGGCTGATGATTATCCATGTTACAATGTATATATAAGTTACGTTACATATGTCAGTAAGTTAGGTTTTTGCTTAGATTTTTAGAATATCCGCATGTGCCTGAAGCAAAATCTCTCTCTCTCTCTCTCTCTCTCTCTCTCTCTCTCTCTCTCTCTCTCTCTCTCTCTCTCTCTCTCTCTCTCTCTCTCTTTGAGGGAATGTTTGGACTTTAGACACACACTTATTTAGTAGTCTATAACTTAAATTAATAGTTTTTTTGAATTATGTTTAGTTTACAATAAAATAAAATAAAAAAGTTACTAAAAAAATTACTTAAAAAAATGACTTATTTGCCCACACCCATTTAGCAAAAGCCGCTTAAAAAAGAGCTATCATCCAAACACCTTCTCTTGAAAAAGTCACATAAAAGAGTGACTCATTAAAAATAACTTCAAGTTATGAATTATATCTTTTTAGAGTTAGCGTCCAAACACCCCTAATCTTTTCATACTTGGCAAGTCTGAGGTTGTCATCTATCCTTATAAAATACCGATCGCTTCAAAATTAAAGGGCTGAGATCATTCAGTATGCAATATCATACCATAATCACGATGCCATGCGCCCATGCCTCAGTTGATTATTGGCCTAAATCAATGCATATCTGTTTAATAGAGCATTTCAAATATTGGAGTTAGCAACATTTTAAAAAATCTTTCAATAATACTCTCTATTTTAACTAATCAACACATAAATTAATTTTTTAAAATTTACCTTAAGAAAAGAGATTTGTAAAGTAATAATATTTAAAGTTCAAAGAATATCTAAAATAAAAAAGTTATATAAAGAGTTTGTTGGAGTGTCATTTTTAATATTTGACTCTCTAAAATAACTAAAAGAGTCACTTTAAAGAATTCCTTGAAGATGCTCTAATCTGTTACTTGCCCAGTTGGATGATATGCATGCTTGGGGTGAGCTGCCGCAAATTGCTGGCGGCTTGTTGATTTTAGCAAGAGAAAATATTTATGTTAATGATGATTCGCATTGATATCCAACGTAAATTCAAAGGCTTACGCAAACAATTCATTGCTAAACATTAGATTTTCTTTTTATTTTTTTATTTCGGATCGATTACAGACTTTTACAGTCTGTTTGAAAGTTGTGGAAAAGAAATGAAGGGAAGAAAAAGGGGAGGAGAGAGCAAATAAAGGAAAGAGGGAGGGAAAAGAAGGGAAAGGTTTAAAAATAATCTCTTTCTTTCTCTTTTTGTTTTTTCTTCACTTTTTTTTTATTTTCTTTTTAAAATCAAATAAAGAAAGAATTTTAAATAGTAACCTTTTTTTTCTTTTCTTTTTTTTTCACAAGTTCCAAACAGGCTATTAAGTTCATTTGGAGAAGCAAGTCCGGATGATTTGTTAGGTGAAAACGACAATCTTAGATTCTGACCCACACAGCAAGTGTATCGAATATAACACGTGAGGGATTAGCAGCATTGACCCTTTTTTAGCTTGAGATTTTCTTATGTTTATCACTATCAACTTGCTTCAAACTCATCAACTCTTACATTGAAAGCTGAACATTAACATAACTTCGATTTGACAAAGTTAATAACCCAATTCTGACGTTCATTTATAGCGCTATGTTTAAAATTTAAATTTTTAATAAAATAAGTAAAGAAAAATAAAATAAAATAAAATAAAATAAAAATATTATTTTATTTTGTTCTCTTTTCTTTTATTTTTTTCTCTTATTATCAAAAATTCAAGTTTCAAATTAAATGTAAATATTTTTATAGAGCATGCATTTAGCATTACTACGAACAAATTTTCATTACAAGGGTTGTGTGAACAATCCGCGTTCGAATTTCATCACTTTAAAAGAAGAGGAAGTAGGTTATTACAATGTACACAATTGCATGCATTGATGGCCCACTTGAAAAGATCAAGCATGCTCATAGTTTATGTTTTTCATAATTTCGTAATTGATTAATCATGAGTGCTCTCTAACGTCGAAATTGCACAGTAACCTAACTCGTCAAACGTGGAAGCTTGAAAATCACTAGTTTTTTTCTTTCTTTCCTTTTTGGGACAACGCTAGCAATTAATTAGCAGCACAGGTTTCCTCACACGTAGACATTGCTTACCGTATAGGAAGACCAAGATTATGAAGAATGAAGAGGTAAGCAAATGGTCATCCTCTTCGACAAGGAACTTCCATGCCCTTCCAACAGTGACTGAAAATTGCTTGATTGTTCCTATTCTTATGTATGTACTTGTATATTTATATATATATATAAATATTATATATAATCTTTTTTTTAATTTTTTTTTACTTTTTAGACACAAATAAATAGATCTCACACGAACACATATAGGTGTGTTTAGAGAAAAAAAAGTCCAACGATCTGGTAGTACGAAGTGCTCGATAGTAATCTTTATTAAATGATGACATGTGGCGTGTGAATAAATCAACAACTTAAATTTATAGTGTATTGAAGAGACTTATGCTTTGTTTGGCCCTTGAATTTTTAGTTAAAAAAGTAAAAGAAAAAAAATGCTAGGAAAAAGTAAACAAAAATACTTTTTTATTTTGTTCTCTTTTTCTTCACATTTTTTTTAACCAAAAATCTGAGTTCTAAACGTAGTGTTTAAAAAACTTTTATCAGATTTTGTTATATAATATTTTTTTTAAAAATCTCTTCACTAAATCACAAATGTAAATTGCTAATCTATATAATAAAACACAACATTTTTTGAATCTTGATGAGACATTTGTCCTACCTGTCATGCATATATATTTCAATTCAACGGTTGGTATTAATTTTATGTTTATTTCTACGGTTGAGATCATCCTGAGACTTAAAATTTCTTACAAAATTTCATCTAACGGCCTAAATCAAACTTTTACTTTAATTTATGGCTCAGATCATTTCTTTCTCTTTGCATGAAAGCACAGCTCACCAAGCACTGAACGGCAATCCATTTTGAAAATATAAACGTTAGAGATAGGAGAGGTCTGAATTTGTTGTACAACATTAAATGCTTTCTATTAACTTCGTACATTCACAGTACTTTTTACTCCCACTAAAACCCACTCCCCTCTCACACAAGATTTCAACGAAACTCCATTGCTCCTTTCTCCAACACGCAACAACCACTACAGGAGAAACCCATTTTGAAAATACAATAAAGAGGGAGAGATGGTTGGAGAGAGAGAGAGCCAAAACCAGTGAGGGAGGCCATAAGAGAACCACCCTTCTGGCCACCCCACTGTCTAAAAACATTTCTTTGTCTCTCCAAATTGGAGACACTCAGTAGCCCTATTTCTTTCTCTTTTCTCTTTCACTTGAACTGGTCTGGTCACTACTTCCCTTTTCTTAGTCTAATAATTAAACATGTTAATGAATCTCTCTCTCTCTCTCTCTGTCCCCGAAACCTCCTTCCACAATCTGCCAGGGCTCCTATGGCTACCTCCATTCCTTTTTGTCTCTCTAAAACAGTCGCACCTACACCTCTGACAAAACGAACCACTGGCCACCAAATCGCACAGCCACATGGATGGCCACCACTTCTGTCACTATCATCTCTCACCTCGATGGAGGGCCACCTCACTCCCTCTCTACCCATGGTTGCACCGTCATGGAAGTCGCACAGGTACCACCATGGCCACAACCGCGATGGCCATCAAAGGCCAACAAAACCCACTGATCAGCCACCACACATGGCCACCTGTTCCCTGTTCTTCTCTCATACTTTCTCTCCCTATGACTCACTCTCTTTTTCACTCTAGGAAACCAGCACACACCCGCTGCTCAACCACCACCCATGGCCACCTCCTTTTGCCCCCTTTTCTCTCTCTATCTGTGACTCACTCTAGAAAACTAGCACACTTCACCTCTACCTATCTATCACCGCTACAACCCACTGACAAAACCAACATCATCGCTTTAGCACCACCGGATCCCCTGTCGTCGCCGCCGTCGGAGCACTTTAATTTGCTTGAGCACTTTAATGAATCAAAATTTAAAGAAGATCTAGCTTGAACACTTTAATTTGCTTCGTTTGGATTGACTTGGATGAATACTGGGAGACGTCAACGACTAACTAATGAGTTCGCTAATGCTCAATCCCAGCTTACCCCCACCGCCATTGCCTTCATAACCAATCATATGACCAACCAAAGAGACCCCAAATTGAAGAGCCAGAACATGTGTAATGGGTTTCGACCTCTTGGATTTGTTTGAATTCATTCAAACGGCACTTGAGGTTGATATGATGGGGTGGGCTGGATGGATCCCACAACCACAAGCATACTTTGATAAGTTCAAGAAGTTAAAGAGAAGAAAAAGGATAAAGAAACGAAAAAGGCGATGCTGTTTTGATTACTTTATGCTTCATGCTGTAGTTTGACGCAAATTAAAATTTATTTTCGAAGAATCAATATAAAAAAATAAATAAGTAACAAAAGGCAAAGGAAAAAAAAATTGAGGTGAGCATCTGTATCTCTCTTTTATGTTTTTCAGGCACAAAAATGTACACAACTGGTTAAAATAATTGATAACACTATAATGAGTTTGATGTGTACATTTTTCTTTACTTGCGTGTATTATCAGTGGTTTTTTTTTTTTGTGTTTAAAAGTCCACTGTTTTGTTGAATGTTTTGTTTCTAGGCTTGCTTTACTTATTTTGTTGTGGATTAAATTTATTTTTGGGCACTTTTTAGCTTTGTTCTTGAATTGTTAATACCTTGCCTATTTGCGCTACAATGTGTTTTGGCTGGTAGCTGATGATATAATAAAAAGAGTTGGGTAATGTGATATAATAAAAAATGTTAGGAGATTATGATTTTGAAAAACAAAAAACTTTGTTTAAATTTGGGGCCTTTTGAATTAATTTGAAGTACTTACTTTGCCTTATTTTTTATTTTTTAAAGCAAGAGAAACACTTCTACGATGGCAGGTGTTTAGATTAGGTGCCCTTTTGACCATTTGCATCTCATTTTTTTCATTTGTAAAAGATATAAATGGTTAAAATGGCTCAAATTGATTTTGCATGCAATTCTATGATCATAGTGAATTTTTTTAATTTTAAGTCTTGATTCAAAGTTATCAAAAGTCAAGCGGAGTGCCGTAGGCACAAATCATTACCTAATGTATTAATATATCACGTATTATTATTTGATAAAAAGTATTATTGAGTATTTAGTACTACCTAACTACTGAACTATTTTTCGTGTTTAAGCAAGGAGAAATCCACCTTCAACATTACATGCATATATATATATATATATACACACACGAATATATGGACCACACGGCTTCATCATGATATGATCAAATCAAAAGTCAAAGTCACCACCATTTCTTGTACCCAAAAATAAAATAAAAAAATCGAAAGTCAAAGTGAAGAGAAATGTCAGCAAGTCGATATACATGTGGCCAAGTCCATTGTCTTTATCAATAGAAAATGAAAGTAAAAAGAATTAAAAGTTTTTTTTTTTGTTTATTGTTGGGTTAAAAAATGAGGAGAAATATATATAGGTTTTTTAAAAAAAAAATTATTTTTCTATTTGGTTAACCACCCATAATAAAATGATTATGTATAAGTTATTTTATTTTTTTTCCTTTTTTCTTATGATAAACCTAAGATCCGAACATGTAACATTATTGTTGAAATCTTAATCTAAGGACTTGTTTGCTTATGATAGTCCCTTTGGAAATTTAACTAGCAAGGTAAAGAAGTAATCTATGATTTTGAACGAGCTACTACGCTGGCCAAGAAAATAGATCGAGGGGCTGCATGAAAACGGCAAGACATCTCATAAGCAAAATTAGGATTTCAGATTTTTCAAAAAAATCTTTTAAACAATTATTTTACAAAAATAGTAATACATATTTTATGTTTATAATAAAAAGTGAATTTAAAAAATGCAATATATATATATATATATGTGCATGTATGTATGCATATAAAATTTTTATTTTTGTTAAAATTTTGATCTAGTCCAAGCTTCAACAACTTCTGCCAAGTACGGGTTGCAAAGCTTAAAAATTTTGCTTACCCTAATTTCATGGGCCAAAACCATTAGACGAACTTGAGCGGCTTTATTGGCTGTTGCAAATGTCAATCTTTTGAAAATACTAATTACTTTTCCTCAAATTTTAAAATTTATAGGATGGGATCTATCAAATAAACAGAAAAATAAAACGACTTTGAAATTACGTAACTGCCTTCCTACTGAAGTTTTTTATAATTAATAGAATATAGTACTATTAAAAGGCAACACATCACTTGGTGTGGTAAATCCTATCAAATTTTTATATTCCTGCAAGTGCACTCAACCATCAATTAGCTCAACAATTGTATTAGGAGCAAAGCATGTAAAATTAATATATTTCTTAAATAGAAACTACTGTAGGCACAAAGTCACAAACCTAATTTTGCAAAAATAAATAAAATTAGCTTTGCCCATGCCGCGTGTTAACTGTTACATATAGATGCCGCATCACTTAAAAATTATCGGGTTATGTTCAAAAAACTGATTATCTTTGGTAAAATCAACAAATTACAGGAGAAAAATAATAGTATCAGAAGCGGTAAAAATATGGACCTATAACGAGCTTTAGAAAGTATTTGGACGTAACTTATTTAGTAGCTTATGACTTATGCTTATGATTTTTTTGAAATGTGTTTGAGTGAATAGTTTAAAAAAATAGCTTATGTTTAATCATGTTTTTTGAAAAAAGTTATTTTTAAAGGTAATTTTTTAAAAGTAGCTTATACCTTATAACTTATGACTTATAAGTCAGTTGACCAAACACTCCCTTAATTATTAGCAGGACGAGGAAAAGACCGACACTAGGGCTTTATTACGAAGTAAAGGCCCACAGGGCCTATGGGGAAGACAGGTTCCAATAACAGTTAACGGACTGGGCTTGGTGTACCAGGAAACTTTTGGGCTGACTGACAGATGTGAATGAGCGTGGTGGTTATTGTTTTTGTGTAAATTCCAACTGCCTAGGCCTGACCCAATCAATGGCAAGTGCTTAGTATCTATTCCAGCCTCTCAGGCTGAATATTAGGCGGACTTATAAAAAAAAAATTCCTATCAAGTTTAAAATTAAATTCTAAACTCACTCATTTAGTATAAAATTTATTTAATATATAATTTTTTGCTCAATACGTATAATATTAAAATATTTTTAAAAAATATTATTTTATATATATTTTAAGTCGGAGGACCGAGCTGTTGGACTTGGACGGGTTATTGAGCTCTCGGCCCATGGCACCTATATAGTATCTGTTCTCCTCTCTCTCTCTCTCCTCTCTCCTATAAAGTTCGCATCTTCCACTGAAAATTCCCTCGCAGTTCCTTCCTATTTTGATAGACCGTTCTCGTTGTCTTTCAGGACCATAACCGGAAATTACTACGCTCTCCCTCCGCCATACTCGCCCCACTGCAGAGAAGTAACTTCTTCTTCTTCTTCTTCTTCTTCTCCACCACCACCCCAAGAAAAACCAGAAACAAAACAAAAATATTCATTTAACTAGAGTCGATTCCAAATTATGCTTCGTCTATGTAATCGATACCGACGTTGTGTTCGCTTCTCCCTTCGTCGCGCTTTCTCATCATCTTCTTCGCCGTCAGCCCGTCACCCCGAGGATTCCGTGGAATTCCTAAAAGATCTCAAGAATCCCCAACAAGTTCCTCCACCGCCTCCGCCAGTCGTCCACCACCCGAACCATCCCTCTCCCCTCCCCTCTTCCCTCTCCCGCACCTCCTTCATTGCCCTATCCGCAACCCTAGTCTCAGCCGTTGTCGCCTCCTACGCCCTGATTGCAACCAATTCCGAGACCGAAACCGAGCAAAAACCAAATAGACATATCTACGCCGATGTCGAGCACGCAATTGACCGGTCCAGTGAGTCCTTCAGGAGGATTATTAATCGGATGAAGCAAACCGGAGTGGCCGCCTCCGTGTTGTGGCAGTCGTTGAGGTCGGTGCTGTCGTCGGCCAACCATGAGGTCCGATCAGGGTTTGAGTTTCGGGTTGCGGCCTTTCTTGCCGACATTGCGGCCGCCAATGCAAGCCGGAGGGCTGCGATCGTCGGCGCCGGTGGCGGTGCGGTGGTGGATTGGCTCCTCGAGACTGTGGCGGTGTTGGGGGATAATTGTGGGACGCAGGCTGAGGCGGCGAGAGCGTTGGCGTACTTGATTGCTGATCCAAATGTGTCCGAGGAGGTACTTGGGAGGCCTCACGCTGTTCCTCATCTGCTGAGGTTCATTTTCTTTTCTCAGCCTCAACAATCAAAGAAAGTGAGTGTTTCTTTTTATTTTCTCTCCTCAGAATTAGGGATATTGTAGTTTCTAATCGGTACCAAAGATGATCATCATCTACCAATCATACGCTTAATGATCAATTGCTATATTAGTGTTTAATGCAGCATCCAATGATGGAATTGTTGAATGCCATGAAAATGCAGCTACTTAGGCTTGTGAAAGGATTGGTTGTTTTGATGGATCATTCATAATGAAGCTTGGGGGTATTAACACAGTATCTTTAATGTGTGGCAAAAATTGTTGGAAGTTGAAACATGGTGGAACATGTTTGTCCTTTAAATCATTATGCTCTCAGAAAAATCATATTCATATTCTTAACTATATTGATGATAGGTTTTTTTGTTTTCTTCAGATATGGTATCATTTCATAGTTTTGTTCTTTTATTTTTATTTTTGGTAACTTCTCCAGCACTGACACAGGGGTCTTAGGTATATGCTGTAGACAAGAATAGGATTTTGCGAATCAGTTTCACCATTGTTTTGAAGTGTGTGTGTGTGTGTGTGTGTTTTTAATTGGTTTTTCATTGATTTATTGCATTTCTGTGGGAGCAGCAATCAAGACGTTCTTCATTCGATGTTTCTGATTCTTTGAAAGGTAGGAGCATGCTTGTTGCTGCCCTCATGGATATCATCACTTCCAACTGCATTAGCTTAGACAAGGCACCGCTCAAGCCATCACTGCCTGGAAATGCTGAAATGAGAGATATTGCAGCAGCCATTCAAGTTGTTGAGGAAGGTGGCATGCATTTGGATGAACCACAGGGAACTGAAGAGGGTGAAGATGGTGGAGAAGGAATTAAAGGGATTGGAATGAAAATTCTTGGCGGTACAACAGTTTTAGGGCTTTCAAGAACGAATGGGCAGCTGGAGATTTCCAGAGCTAGCCGCTTTGGTTCAGACAACTATAGTCTTAAAAACCTTTTGTTCAACAAAATAAATGATAGTTCGCTAGCCCAAGAAAATGTAACTTCTGCTGTTGTTGCTGGCCTTTGGGATGATTTGCTTTGTCAACATGTTGCTGTGCCTTTTGCTGCTTGGGCATTGGCAAATTGGGCAATGGCATCCGATGTGAATAGATCTCATATTCAGGAACTGGATCAAGATGGGCATGCCGTCATGACTGCTTTAACAACGGCTGAACGATCTGTGAAATGGCATGGCAGTTTGGTCGCTCGCTTGCTTTTAGAGGACCATAATTTGCCCTTAAATGACTCTGTTCCTGATTGGAGTTTCAGTCTTCTTTCTACTGTTTCTCAAGCAAGCAAAACTCAAGACATTCCTTTGGCACAGGTTGCTTTGTCTGCATTTTTGGTTTCTATTGAGAGAAGCCCTGCAGCACAGAAGGTAGTAGTGGAGAATGGTCTTCATCTGATGAGAGAAACTGCTAAACATACTATAAAGCATAAGCCTGTACAGGAAGCATTGGCAAAGGCCTTGGAATCACTTTCCACTGGGGACATGCATATGTCTCTTGAAGAAAGTCAAAAGTGGTCGGGTGTTCTGCTTCCCTGGATTTTTGAAACCTTTTCATCCGACACTATACGATGTTCAGCTACAAAAATTCTTTCCCGTATTTTTGAGGACTATGGGCCATCTTCCATACCTGTCTCTCAAGGATGGTTGACTCTTTCACTCATTGATATTCTGGATTCCAGTAAGACAAAATTAACCCAGGGAAGCACTCAACCTAAGACAGACAAAGTGAAGGTTTGGAGATGCTCTTTTTCTCCTCCATCTTTATCATGTTTTGTCGCCTAAAGGAAAATCAAAATGTTGCTGGCTAGCACAAGAATTATATATTATCAACTAATTTCTCTTCACTGGTATTCATAGAGTTATTTCATTTTTGCAGACTCAAATAGACCAGTCGAACATACTTTTTGCTCAACAGGTTGGCAAACAGTTGGCAGATGCTGTAGTTAGTTTAGCAGTAAATCAGCTGGGAACAGCCACCAACAGTGGTGATACATTCCCTTTGGCAGGTCTTCTCAATCTTGAACCCTTTGCTGGATCATTTAAAAACTTGAAGAAAGATAGTATGCGTAAATTTGATGCTGCTGATTCTGCATTGGCTACCCTTAAAGGGATTAAAGCACTGACAGAACTCTGTGCTGAGGATGCTCTTTGTCAAAACAAAATAACTGATTTTGGGATCTTGTGTTTGTTAAGGCGCTTTTTGTTGAGAGATGATTATGAGCAGTTAGCTGCAACCGAAGCATATGATGCATCACGAGCCCACGAATTGCAAGATCGCTCCAATGTTTCTGGTGAGCCTTCAGCTGTAGATACTAATGATCCTTCTAGTGTCCGAGTTCCACCTACAGCTCACATTCGGAGACATGCAGCTCGCCTACTGACTATTCTCTCCATCCTTCCAAAGGTTCAGAAAGAAATTGTAGCAGACGAAGCTTGGTGTAAATGGCTTGAGGAGTGTGCTAATGGGAGGATCCCGGGCTGCAACGATCTTAAAATTCAGAGTTATGCGAGGGCAACGCTATTAAATATATTTTGTAATGATCAAATTGACGGAAACACATCAAATGAAAACGTTGCTGACAGTAGTTTTCAGATCCAAAATCGTAAATGCCCTCGTTATGCTGACACAATAATTTTAATCAATCCTGAACTGTCACATTGGAAGTGTCCTGGAGAAGGTTTAGACAGTGTTGGGAGCACGCTGACAATGAGTCCAAGCTCTGCCGCTGATGATAGCTTGTCTACTCATACAGATGAAACTCAGAGCTGCTCAAGACCGGAGGTTCCTTCACTGGATGTTGTCTTTGTTCATGGCCTGCGCGGCGGACCTTTCAAGACTTGGCGCTTAGCTGAGGACAAGTCATCAACTAAGTCTGGCCTTGTTGAGAAGATTGATGAAGAGGCAGGGAAGCAAGGGACATTCTGGCCTGGAGAATGGCTTCCAGTTGATTTCCCTCATGCCCGCTTGTTTAGTCTGAAGTACAAGGTTTGTTCTACATTTGGTTGTTCGCTGAATTTAATTCAGGAAATATCCTGCCTTCCTGGAACTACCATGATAGTTCTTGTTTTATTGATTTTCTAGTTTTACAATATCTAAGGCTTTGTATGGAGCCCTTATGCCTTCTATGTGGTGGCTCTCATAGTTTGTAACTCTGAAAGTTAGGTAGAGTTCATCTAGGAAGCACAAACACTCCGTTTGGGTGCCATTTACGTGTCCAACTCTGTTTAGAGTGTTGTTTGTGTGTTGGACACAGATAGACCTTGAACACACTGGAATACATGTCAGACACGCTAGATGACTTGTCTAGATTTTTATTATTATTTTATCGGCACATCCCAGACACACCCGGGACACATGTGTCCCTTAGTTGGACATGTTTTGAGATACAGCCAGGTTGAAATATTATTATTAAAAGTATTAAATGTATTCGAACTTATAGATTTTAAAATTTTAAACACCAAAGCATAAAACATCCAAATATAACTCTTCAAAATTCTTAGCTTATTAGTTGTTATAATATATTCTAATCATGTTTAGTTGTTTTTATCTTATTTTTGGTAGTTTGTAGATGTTACATTCATATATATGGCGAATAAAAATATATAAAGATATTGTTTTTTGATGTATCCCCGCATATCCGTTTTCTCGTTTTTTTAAATGTCATGTCCCGTGGCAATATCCTTGCTTCTTAGGGCTTCCTCTCAGGCAATGACATCTTGTTTCTGATTGAATGTTTTAATGCAGACAAATCTTACACAGTGGTCCGGAGCTACTCTGCCTCTTCAGGTTTGTGGAGTTTGGTTGACAAATTAGAAGCATATTACTTTTTATTGTAGAAATGGTTGATTTCACCATTGGAGTGTTAATCTACAATATACACACACGTATTTGAACTGCTTGTAATTAAGGTTCACGCAGAGATCCATACTTTTTGGGGAAAAAAAGGTTCACACAGAGACCTTGGTTGATCTTTATGAACAATCAGATTCACACTCTGGGATATTAGCTAACTTTTAAGAAGTTGTTCTTATAGCTAGTCTGCTTGTCTCCGAGTTGGTCAATCTTTTCCTGAATCTACATGATATCTAGATATTAGCCAGTAAAAAATGACTAGCTAGTCTCCTTCCCCCAACAACAAACACCCCCCCCCCCCCCCCCCCCCCCCCTTTTCCCTTCTTAAAAAAAAAAAATTCTTTTATATTTAACAAAACCTTATCTTGGCCTCCAGGGTCTGTTACACAAATACTACTCTGCTCACTTCACATGGGGCCATGATTACTTATGCATCCTGTCTCTCTATTTTTAACCCAAAACCACCTTGGTCATGTTATCCTTCCACCTTGCCTAAGTCCCTTACATTTGTGTACTTAAATGCACACGATAATTTATGTCTTCGAGCTACCATCTGTGCGACCTGCCAACGTCTTAGTGCTATTGTTCTAGCTTTTTTCTTGTTTGGGACTATTCATTCCACTATTCCTTAATTTCTAGTGGAAATATTCCTTTCCTAGTTTCGCAAACTAGAGAGATTGACTATATGTAGAAATCTTTGTGTATGATTTGTGGTTCCTGCAGTTCCTCTGCTTCTTGTTTCTTCTTTTGAAGTCAATTTCTGCAGTCCATTTTTAATGTACTTGCATTTGGAGTTCTGCAGGAAGTCAGCTCCATGTTATTAGAGAAGCTTTTGGCTGCTGGCATTGGGAATCGCCCTGTCGTATTTGTGACTCATAGGTTTGTTGATTGTATTTTCCATTTTTTATTTTTCGGTCTACCAAGCTGGCATGCTGTTTTAACAATATACAGTCATTAATTTGATCAACAGTGGGGCTATAATGAGTCCTTTTTGTTGTGGTGGATTGCTGGAAAGAAATTTCCATGATGTTTTGGACTACAATGAGTCATTTTTGTTGTGCAGATTGTACGAGAGAGCTTTATTCAATCTATTTGCTATTTGGGAACAAAGTACAAACATTGGAAAAATGCCTTTCTTACTTTCAGAAAGGCACTCAGAAAGGAGTTTTTTTTTTCCCCAACAAGCTCCATGTCTTTGACTGCTCTTGCTTAATGAATAATTAAATTTTTTTTAGTTGTTGATATTATGGGGATTTTTTTATTAATTTTTTTGTAGCATGCTGTTTCAGCTTTTGACACCTTTGGTCCTTGCTTTTATTGATTTTCAGGTCCTGAACTGTATGATCTTTGGAAAGTTAGGCTTCATATTTATTCACTAGATTATGTTGTAAGGATTCAAGAAGTTAGCCTTACCTCCCCCTTCTATTTGGAAATTAAAAATAAATTAAAAGAAGTCTTTTATGTTGCATCACCAATCTGGATTTAGGTAGTCTTTTGACATCCACATTGTGTATTTACTAAAGATGTTATAACTGGTTCATATTTGCAGCATGGGAGGCCTAGTTGTTAAGCAGATGCTGCATCAAGCAAAAGCAGAGAATAAGGATGACCTTGTTAACAACACCATTGGAGTTGTATGCTTTTTCTTATAGCGTAGAGAATTATTTATGCTGCATCTCAATTATTTTTTGCTTAGATTACTGTCTTGCTGTGGTCTCAGGTGTTTTATAGCTGCCCACATTTTGGCAGCAAACTTGCAGACGTGCCCTGGAGAATGGGCCTTGTGCTTCGCCCTGCACCCACTGTCAGTATCCGACCCTTTTTTCTCTCTTCCTCATTACTTGGTTGTTGGTCCGGAAATTTGTAAAAAAGTCAAATTGATCCTATTTGATATTATGTTGTTAATATAGTCAATGTCATTTGCCCTTTGGTAGATAGGGGAGCTAAGAAGTGGATCTCAAAGGCTGGTAGAGCTCAATGACTTTATTCGGCACCTCCATAAGAGGGGGATGCTTGAGGTTCTCAGTTTCTGTGAGGTAATTAGTGTGGATTTCCACTACTGTTCTTATTTCACTGCATCTGGCTGCATGCACATGTGCAATTTTGTTTTTAATTGGCTGACGATTGTTTCACAGACCAAGGTAACTCCAATTGTTGAAGGTTACGGAGGGTGGGCCTTCCGAATGGAAATTGTACCAATTGAATCAGCATATCCTGGGTTTGGCGAGCTTGTTGTAAGTTATATGCATATATTTTAGCATATTATGAATCATTCCTACTTGTTCACTTTATCTATTGCATGTCGAAGTTACATGGAGGCTTTGTAGGTTACAAATCCACCCCCACCCTTGTTTGTGACTTGTGTCACTGAAACTTGCAATTTCTATATCACATTTGCAAATGTGTGTGCCTAGTCTAGTTCTAACCATCATCATTCATGGAAATTCTCTGTTAATGCAAGATATGACTTGGGATCATTAGGTTGAGACTGAGCTGAGATGAGAACGTTAGATCCAATCTCTTTCCATGCAAATAACTTTTCAGACGTGCATATCTCTTTGTGGCTGTGTCTCTACAATGCATATAACAATGAAATCACCAAAAATGGAGGATTCATAAGATATTAATCTTATATTCTAGTATGCTATTTGTAGAAGAAATAGGTTGTAGATGTCTTTTCTATTACATAAAGCCAAGCCAAGGGTTTGTATGGCAGTTATGGTCTCTCAAGCAAAGAAAAATATGATGCCATCTATCGCAAACCTAGCCAAAGTAAATAACCATTTTAAAGAATTTTAAATGTTAATCATAACTACAACTAGGACACAAAAGATTCAATAAAATAAGGCCCATGCATATAGCATGTGGCATCCGTCTAGTGGCTAACAACAAATTGAACTGAACATGTAGATATTTTATTCTTAATGGGTTTGTCAACTATCTCCTACGTGCTAATATCTTAGTTTATGGATCAATGGCCTTAAAACAGTGTTCAAATTCACTTGCATGTCTCAAATTCTTTACAAAAGTTGCAGCTTGTGTTATTTTTGAATTTTGCTTTTTTGCTTTACTTTCTTAATCATTCGGGTTTTGTCTCATTTTTTTCACTTCTGTTTTGTAATTGGATGCAGGTGTTAGAGTCAACAGACCATGTAAATTCTTGCAAGCCTCTCAGTCGCAGTGATCCTTCCTATAAAGAGATTTTAGATTTCTTGAAGAAGCTGAAAGCCCAGCACAGATAAAAAGACAGGTTTTGATCCGAAGTGCATTCTGCGGATGATTGTAAATAACCATCTGAGAATCTGAATTTCGCTTCAAGTAGCAGTTAGATCAGCACAAGAGCTGCTGGTAATTAGTTGAAGAATACACTCACAAGCACAATCCATCTGCAGGAAGCAGGTGGCCTGCATACCAAGATAGCAACAACACTTAGGAAACCTCGCCATCATTGCCTATTGATTGTATTTGTAGATCCTGTACATCCCTGATATCATCTCTCGAAGTAAAAATCGTGTTGTATTCCCATGATTTCCACCATTCAACCTCCTCCCTGTATTTTTAGGCCTGGCTGTGCCATGCTTTGTTTCTCAACATGGTTTTGCACTTCTATTGACCGTTGTACATATCTTTATCAAGGATTCATTCATTCAGGAGATGAGGAGGTAATAGAATAACTCCATACCTTGTATGACTGTTTTGTGATTTTTTGTTCTTCTCTCTCTCTCTCTCTCTCTCTCTCTCTCCATTGCTTAGCATGATTTATCGGTAGGGAAGATGCCAAAGTACTTCAGTAACTGGTTGCTTTTCTTGTATTTATAAGAAACCTGATGGGTGGTTGTGTAATTTAGCCAAAAAAAAAAAAACTTTGTGTAAGATGTGGTAATTGGTCATGTTACGGGGGTATATTTGTCTTTTGAAAATGAGATGAGATTGGGGATGAACTTGAAGTTACTCTCTCCCCTTGGAGGCTTGGGTGCTGTTTTTTCCGGCAATCGGCTTCGTTCTATAGTTGCACAGGAAGTGCAGCGGAAGAGGAAAGGATTCAAGGAAAGAAAGAAAAAGGGGGAATTTTGAGTAAAAAAGATTTAACAATGTCATACGCATGCTGGTCTTGTCCATCTTCTTCAGCATCATTACGAGGTCTGTCAATGGAAATGGCCATGCATCCTTCTCTCTCGATGCGTTCAGTCGCTTTGCAATACGACCCAACTCTCCAATTTTCTAGTTCCACCGTCAAGGTGGAGTTGAATCGACCAAAGATTATGAGAAATAGACCACCCATAATCTCCTGCTGTTCTGATTCTACTACTTCCACAGCATCGTCATCATCTTCCACATCGACAGAAGCGGTAGAGTCAGCGACGTCATCGTCTCCGGCGGCAGTGACGACAGCCTCGGGCAATGCTCCGCGGGTGGTAAGGAAGAGGAGGAGATATAGGAAGCAGTACCCTGGGGAGAAGGAGGGCATTACCGAGGAGATGAGGTTCGTCGCCATGAGACTCCGTAATGTCAATGGTAAGAAAGTCGAGACCGACGGTAGTGATGAGGACAACCGTACTGACGACGACGATGATGGGTCAATTGCGTCACTGGATAAAAATGGTGGTGGAGAGACTTGGCAGCCCAGCATGGAAGGGTTCCTCAAGTACCTCGTTGATAGCAAGCTTGTCTTCAACACTGTCGAGCGCATCGTTGACAAATCCGACGATGTTTCCTGTGAGTTTTTCTTATTGCCTCTTGGAATTCTTGCTCCTTTCTCTATCACTTAGTATTAATTGTTTAAAGGTGAGATTATGCCAGAACTAAATTTTGCAATTCGTTAAATAAAATTCGAAATTTAAATTCTAGGGTCTTATTTAAGGCTTTATTTAGCTCTGTTTAGTTATATGAAGAAATAGGGATTGCCCGGAAGGGCCAGAGCAGAAATTTTGAGTTTTTATGAGCTTTTCACCCTTTGATTCTCAACTAATAATGGGGACAACGCAAATATCCCACCTAAACTCACTCTTATTCTTATAGTGGTTATGTCAAAACAGTTCAATCAGGGACAGAACTAGTCCTTCCTCACAGGCCCATGCATAAATTGGAGAGGGATAAGAAGCAAAAGCAAGGTAGACAAGATATATAATTGGAACCTTCATATTTCAAATTAAGTACTGATACGATTGTATAGATCTTGTAAACCTCTTGCTTCGTGTTCTCTATATTGGGGTTTTTGCTTGTTACATCTGATGAACATCTTACAACTATTGCTGACCACAGATGCATACTTCAGAAAAACTGGACTGGAACGATCAGAAGGCCTTTCAATAGATCTGGAATGGTTTAGCCAGGAGGACATAGTGATTCCCCTCCCTAGCAATCCTGGAGTTACGTATGTTAAATATCTTGAAGAACTTGCAGAGAAGAGTGCACCTTTATTTCTCTGCCACTTCTACAATATATACTTTTCACATATAGCAGGTGGCCAAGTGATAGCAAAACAGGTATCTTATTGTACTCTTAGTGCCCTTCATTTGGCTATTTTTTCTTGTAACTTTGGTTACTACTTTAGTCATGAAAATATGTTATTTTGTTTTAAGTTTCCAGTTGTTTTACAATGATTGAGTTTGTACTAGTCTCTTCTTTATGTACAATCCCTATATGTAAGCCTGTCAAAATTTTTGTGGACTGGCTATGTTGAAATTTGGGATTTAGCACCAGATTCTACTTTACTGAGTATGATGTGTTGTCTCTTCACAAAATTTTTATATCAACAACTAACAAGAGCATCTTCCACCCATTGCTGTGAGTTTTACTAGTTCAAGTAGGAGTACTAGTTGAACCGTGCTTGGATAATGATAATTGATGGAAGAACTTCTCTAGCTAGTTAGATAAAGCATTGAAATGAAAACAGTCTAATCATTATTCTCAAGGAAGGCTGAGATGCATTCAAGTTTGAAGTCATTGAGAACATGAATCCCAACGCTTTAGGCCTTTGCAGTTCTTAATTGGAGGTCCTAAAGAAAAATTTGGTGTTTACGCTAGTCTGTTGACAAAAGGCAATGAGAACTAGAGTAAGTTGAAACTTGAAACTTGAATTTCATAGGTGGTCTTGCAAATTGCTGCCAAATGATGCCATATCATGCTTTACCTTTACAAAGCACAGATCGTGTGTGTTGTTTCTTTGATTGATATGCACATCTTGGCTAAGTTGATGCCCTGGGTTAACCTTTGTGTGGTGTAGAAATTGTTGCTTTCATCAAATGAACAACTTCAGTCAAGATTGAAAGAAAGAGTGTGTGGAAGTAGCGAATACTAGAATGGGAAATGAAAGTTCATGAAAACAGTGGCCCTAAATGATAAAGTGGTGGAATATAACAGAATGTGATCCTTGATGTTATTTATATGTCGAGCTTAGCAAGGCTTAGACATTGGTAGTATGAAAACCTTCCAAAGAAGCAGTTGTCTTTTACTGGTTAAGTATTTTTAGCGCAGGGTTGATCAGAATCATTCCCTTCACTCACAAGTTCAATATACTCTGATTCAGGAAACTGCTTACTTGTTTGCTCCTATGCTCTTGCCTCATGACTTGATTCTTACGTAGTCACTTCTTTACTGATATTTCTACTCTTATTGGTAGGCAGCCTGATTGCTGTTGAGAGATGAAACTGTATTCCAATGTAGGATCTGTAGTTGACCTAGAAAGCCTCCATTTTATATGCACTCCTCAAACACACAGGTTTGGTAAGGAATTTTCCATGATTTGCTCTTTTGTTTTGTTTAATTAGGTCTCCGAGAAACTTTTTGAAGGAAGAGAGTTGCAGTTTTTCAAATGGGAGGGGAATGCAGAAGAGTTGTTGAAAGGTGTGCGAGAGAAGCTGAACATGCTTGGAGAGGTTATTGCCTGAGACTACCATGTATTTTTATTTGGATTTGTATTTTGTGGAGAATTCTCCTTATACTTACAATGTTTGTGATGCTCATTGCAGCACTGGACTCGGGATGAGAAAAACAAATGCTTAAGAGAAGCCACAAAATCATTCCGGTATTTGGGTCAAATAGTCCGTTTGATCATTTTATAAAGCACTGCCATTTTCATATTAAAGCTCCAAAATATTTTAATGGCGACGCTGCAATGGGCCTTTGAATAATTTGTGAAGCATAAGCTCAACACAGAGGGGGTTGACTCGTTTGATACAATGTTCCTGTCTTCTAGAGTATGAGTTGATTTACCTATACTGTCTTCATTTCCGTAAGATTGAATTATGCTTTTTCTATTGATCTACCTTGAAGGATTTTTCTTTTGGTTCAATTGTTATGCAACACTTGTAATATATCCAGGTTAAAGGTCCTACTATTATTTTGGTTTTTTTTAGTTCGGTAATAATTTCATTTAAAAGCATTGCATGGCCATCATCTGAATTTTGTCATTCTTATTGTTTTCTGGTCTACAATTGTGTTTTGTTCTTTTTTGGCTGAGTTTTATTTTCCTTTCAAGTTTCAAGCAGGTAGCATGACTCCCTAGTTGAAATTTACATAGTTCGTTTGGACGGTGGGGGTAGGGAGTAGTCGGTCTAATATGTATATATATATATAAATATACATCTTGGATGTGCAACATGATGTGTTCGGATATAACTGCATTGAGATGCCCAAGTTGCTAGCTGGAATATATTCCTTCAATCATAATGTTAAGGCCTTTGCCAGTGACCCCATACACAAAAAAGTACAAAGAATTGGTATTCTTTGCATTAGGTAATGGCTAATTACTAGACCTTTGTATTATACACAATTTTGTGTCCCTTAATTTTCTTTTTCTAGGTGAATAAGAAAGTGCTTTTAACTTCAACAATGACAGAAAAGAAAATTCTCATGTTCTCTTTCATTCAGGACCTCCTTTTGGTTGGAAGGCATGTACCCATTCAGTGCCCATAATAATAACGGTGGAAAATGCTTCTCTTTTTCTTTATTCTTTTTTTTTTTTTTTGTGTTGGGTAAGAAGAGGGCCAATTTTGAGAAATGCGGGCTCTCCTCTCTCTCTCTCTCTCTCTGCTTACGACCAATTCCAATCCTAGCAGCCTGTTTGGAACTTGAGAAAGAAGGGAAATAAAGTGGGTTTGGAACTTGAGAAAGAAGGGAAATAAAGTGGAAGGAAAATTTTAGGAAAAGTGATTTGAATTTTTTATATTTTTTTTCCTTTCCTCCCAATCAAAACAAGATAAAAAGTTAAACAAAGTAGTGAATTATTAAATAACATGTATATATAATGGAACTTTTGGGTGTGTTTTTCTTTAAAAAAAATTATTATTTTTGGACCAAACAGGGGGTTCGTATTTGGCATACCAAATTAGACATCCAACAGTGGAGTGGACAGCACGTTCTTCTCCAAACTATTTTATGTTTTATCTAACCGTCTTATGTGTTTTTATGTTTATCTAACCGTCTTATGTGTTTTTAGCATCTTTCTTTTCCCAATCACAAGTTTTTTTAAACAAATTTGTATATATATATATATATATCTATATTTATACATGTATATATTTATATTTTTTGAACAGGTCTCTAGCGTTTGAGAGTTTTTTTTTTAGTTTGGGTAATTTAGCTATTCGAATTTGATTTATATTTAATTTGTTAAAAGTTTATTTATGTTCAGTTTATTAAAAATTTGTTAGAGATCAATTTGTTGTGTAATAAGTTAAATTTAAATATATTTTAAAGCATATTAATGTTCTAAACTCAGTTAATAATTTTATATCCATTTTAAGAATGTATTAAAAAAATAAAATTATGGAAACTGAGCTCATAATCGACTTAAGAAATACTATATATCTTAACCGAATAAAATTGTAAATAATGTCGTTCTTCGCGAGGAAAAGCTCGAAACCTGAGTAACGTTCTCCCCCAGCTCCTTTTTCTGTTCTTTCTCTCTCTAAAAAGCACACAACATGTAGTGAGAGAGAGCGAGCAAGGAGAGAGAAGAAGAAGAAGAAGAAGAAGAAGAAGAAAAGCTGCCAATGCCCTTTTTCTCTCTCTTTCTCGCTGGAAGCATGGCTGAGGATATCTGCTTCTTCAACAAGGTGTGAGTTCACAACCATGGTCTCTCTTAGTACTTCCTTTCCATTTTGTAGTGTAGTGAAGTTCTGGGTGTTTTTCTTCTTTCTTTTCTCAAAAATAGAAAAAAAAAATATTTGTCGTTTTTGACAAGTATTATGGTAAGCGGAGAGCTAAATTAAGTTTTTGGTGCATGTTCTGATTTGATAGTGTTTATTAAAGCTCACATGTTTAAAGATGTGAATGTTCTGATTTGATTTTTTCTAGTAAAGACAATATTCTTGAAGTCTGACCACTTCTTTTGCCTTATTTTTCTCAAAACATATAAACAGAATGACACCCACCCAAAAATCTCCTTTTACTCTTTCTATTTTTTTTTTTTTTTTTATGGAGATTTTTAGATGGAATCCACAGGTTAGCTCTTCTCTACTGCACTGCCTGTTTTCTGCAATTTTTTGGTTTTTTTTTTCTTTTTGGTAGGAGTGTTTTCTGCAAATGTTTTGTGAACTTTAGCTTAATTTCTTTTGCTATCTTCTAATAACATCAGGGTAACCTGTAAATTTCAGGACACACTAATCATAAAGGCACCTAAGAAATCTCCATTGGTATTGAGAATGGTGATCGTACTTTTCGCGATGATTTGTGGGGTTTACATTTGCTTAATTTGCTTAAAGCAAACAAGCAGCAGCAGTAAAATCAAATTCCTAAATTTCCAAGTGATTGACCAACCTTGTCATGCTTCTGGAATCGAAAAATGGGAAACTCCCTATTTGCATTTCCCAAAACCTCAAACCTTTAGCAGGTGACTGGAAAATTCTTGTCTTTGGTTTATTATATGTTGGTTCAATCTAAAATTTTCTTTAGTTATGGGTTTGATGCATTTGTAGAGAGGAATGTGGCTGCAACCCCATACATTTCTTTGCAATCTTGTCGATGCAGAGATCCGGGAGTGGATGGTTTGAGACATTGTTAAACAGCCATTTGAATGTGAGCTCCAATGGAGAAATCTTTTCAGTTAAAGAGAGGAGAAGTAACATTTCAACGATTATAAAGACTATGGATAAAGTGTATAATCTTGACTGGTTCACTAGTGCCTCTAAGAATGAGTGCTCAGCGGCCATAGGGTTCAAATGGATGCTCAATCAGGTGAATATTGCATCAAAATTCTGTTTTATGAACTGAACATTGCGTAGAAGACAATTTAGTCATATACTTTTATTGGATTGTCAAGAATAATATCTTTAATTTGCACATTTGCTTATTTTGGAAGCACTAGGAAATAGGAAAGGTATGATGAATCTCAATCTTTCAATTCATTGTCGTGTAAACATTTGCTTTGAAACCTGTTGTCCTGAAAACTCAAGTAGTAATTGTTCTCAAGTTTTAGAAGCATGAAACATGCTAAAGATCCACTCTAGGAAAATATGATTGACGATAACTCTTACTTCACCAATTTTTTTCCTTATGAAATGCGAGGAATATGATTTGTTTCTATTGTAATAGTCTAGTATTTGCAAAACAAGAGAAGGCTAACTCTTCTCTATGAGGGTGAACATAGGTGAGTCCCTAGCTGGCGAACCAGCCTGCTTTACATGTTTGAGAGAAATTCAAAACCAACTTTAGGTGTATAAATATTCCCTAGTTGAGAATACTGCAATTGAAAACTAACAGCTTTTTCCATCTTAGTTATCATTGTAATGTAAAGGCATCCCTTAAGGGGCAGGATGGAGAGGGGTGGGATCTGGAGTATTAGGACAGATCTATATATCAAGTGGTAGTATATAATTTTTGTATCATCTAAAAAGGTAATAAAAGATTAACTAAATTATGAAATGTAGCTATCGATGGTAGAAGAAAGTGAAAAAAGTTAGAATGTAGTTAATGCAGCATCCAAGTTGAACTTTTGTGGGGCTTCTTGCCTGCGATGGCAGAACCACAAGAGACATTGGAGTAACTTAAAAACAAGTACTTAGAAAAAATTCAATGTGTGGTCTTCAAATGAAAGTTAGGGATAAAAATAGAAGGAAAAGAGCCAACGAAGTTATGACCAAAGGCGTGAAATTTCACCAAAATAATTTTTGCATGTCAGTTAATATGCAATTGGAGAAATAACCCTGGAAGTGGAAAGTTTTGAATTTGGTTCTGGCAATGAATATTTCACCACCTTTATCTCACTCTAACATCGATGCTGGAATGAATTTTTTTCTTCTTGGGGTTTTCTATATAACTACTTTTTGTAATACACTGTAGGTTAACCTGTTGTTTTGTTACTCTCAAAATTCTGGCTTTTCAGAAGTCTTACATCACACAAATATTTTCCAGGGATTGATGCAGCATCACAAAGAGATAGTAGAGTACTTCAACAGAAGAGGTGTCTCTGCTATAATTCTCTTCCGAAGAAATCTGCTTCGTAGAATGATTTCTGTGCTTGCTAATTCCTATGACAGTAATGCTAAGCTATTGAATGGAACCCACAAGTCTCATGTGCATTCATCACAGGAGGTCTCTCTCTCTCTCTCTCTCTCTCTCTCTCTCTCTCTCTCTCTCTCTCTCTCTATATATTAGCATGTATTATGTAGTAATCTCAAACTTTGTAATGACCTTCAGGCTCAAATACTTGCAAAGTATAAACCTGTAGTCAATGCCACATTACTCATACCCAGTCTGAAGGAAGCAGAGGAGACAACTGCCAAGGCTTTGGAATACTTTAAAAGCACTCGCCACGTTGTTCTTTACTATGAGGATGTAGTCAGCAACAGCTCTGTAAGACTTGAACACAGTTTTAACCTTTGGCAAATGCTTCCATCTGCAAGTCTCAGTTGTAATCTTAATGGAAATTCTCCTGCAGAAACTTGGCGATGTTCAAGAATTTTTGAGGCTGCCGTACAGAGACCTTACGAGCCGTCAGGTTAAGATACACAGCGGCTCCTTATCAAAGCAAGTTGAGAACTGGGATGATGTCCAAAAAGCACTCAATGGAACATCATATGAGAGGTTCCTCCATGGAGACTATCAATTGTAGTTTCAACAGCACTTGTTTTGATGTAAATAACAGCCTGAGGATCAAGTTTTGTCACAAAAAAATGAAATTTCTACCAAGTTTGGCAGCAGGTAAAGGACCTTCTGCTGACACAATTTACTTTTCTTTTTTTGTTCTTTTCCTCTTTTTCATATATTCTCATTGATATACCATTCAATGAACCCACCATTTTTCATATGCCAGCCTCGGCTCTTCCTGTACATCTCTCCTCATCAATATCAATAAGTCAGAATTCCTTGATGTCACTTTATTTTCACAGATTGTAAACCAAGGAAATGAAGAGGTTGTGGATTTTACCAATTTTTTCAGGACAAACGAAGTCCGAATGTGGACTAATATGATTATTGTACATCAACTGCTTGTGAAAATTAGGATGAAAAGTTCGAAATAACATAGAAGCTACTGCTGATACGCAGTCAGAGGTGCTCAAGCTGAGGTAGGGCTTGAATCCATGGCTACGATTCATCACACTCAACCAAACCAGAAACCACTGTTGTACTTTGTTCTGGCAGAAGCCACTGTTGTCCTGGCAATAGCAACATACTTAATATACGTTTAATTTACGACAATATTAGCCAAAAGGTATCCTCGAGTCTGCATAGTGTAGAAAACACAGCACATTTGCTCTGAATATTGAACAGAGTGGACATCCAATTTCACTGATTTCTTCTCTATCCACAATAAATACATTAAACAAAAATACCTTGGAATCATAGAAGCCATAAGCAAACCAAGGGGCACATGGAAGAAAAGATTACTCAGGACCAGATACCCTTCATACAAAAATTTTCTGCTCTATTTTTTCCCCCTTTGGATCATACAAGAGTACGTTCTACAATTTTTCTTTCATTTTTCTTCTCATTGCTTCCTAAAGAATGTAAGTTACAACGTTGTTACAAATATCAAATTTCAGATCAATGAGTAACTGATCCATTGATTGCACCTGAATCAGGTATTCCTGTTTGTCGAACTACAAAGTGATCAACAATCCGAACAGTATTTAATGGGTCCTGCTGTGACGAAACTGCACGCCATTTGCTAGGAAATTTTCTGAGGTGGCTCAGCTGCTCTAGCTGCCTTGGCTCTCCATCCCACTTAGGGTCCAACTTCCATTCCTTCGGAACCTACAAGTCCAAATGAGTCAGTAAAATCTAGGATAAGTCTTCGATTAGACTCCAAGTCTCCTGATGAATAAAAAGTGATCTGAAACAATTTAAATAGAAAACAAGAGCAACTATAATAGCTTATCCAACCCAAAGGAGACTAGATAATTGGAGTACAACAGTCAAAACATCTGGGAATCCAGATTTGAACAATTGCATCGTTTTTTGCTTTTAACTTTCTCCACACTAATCTCACACAATCTCCAACCCTTTATCCTGGCCAATATCAAGTCATTCAAATTTACTCAGAGATTTTCATTCAAAGACGCATACCATGGCTCCTTTTCTTTTTTTTTTTGGAAAAGATGGTGTGATAAATTTGTTTACCTTGGGAGCTTCTACTTTGGCTAGACAACTAGAGCGTTCCACAGGTGACCTGGCGTCTTACATGGTCCAAGGAACAATTTTGTAATTTCAAACAACAATAGCAATTGACCCCCATTGATAGGTTTTATAATTCATGATAATTGCCAGGCTTTATAATTCATGATTACCATCTTCACAGTAATTATTATTTTGTTTCTACCCACAGATCACATGGTACACGAACACCTGATATTGTTTCTGCCACAGTCCTATTTATAACCCATGGTATGGGTATTAATTGGGACGACTTTGACACCAGTCAGATTGTACTATATATACATACATACATATATATATATATATATATCTTCAAAAGACAACATAACCAATGTACCTTGCAAACTATGTGCTAACTTATGGTCCATGACATTCATAATATATTGTAATCTGAACATAAGTTGTAGAGTTGTTTTTTTTTTTTTTTTCCTTTCAAAAAAGTGAAGAAAAAAGACAAGGGTAGCGGCTATAAGATCTAATGTACTGTAATCTGACAGGTAATGCCTCCAACCCGTGCCTAGACAATGATAGAAGGTAATGCCTCCACCACATGCCTGGAGAATGATAGAAGTTCCAGTGACAAGAGGTAAAGATTTCCTACTCTGTTGGGGTATATGCTTTCTATGTTTTAAATACTACACTAATGGAACAACTTAATAAAATAGCTAAGCTCTTCCAGGGGGCGATTCTACTACAAGGAGTACTTGCACCATATGTATTTCTTCTTATCCCCGACATGCTCAACCTTTAAGCAGACTCTGCAAAACACCGTTAACTTGGGACTTGGGACAACAGCTGGAGTTGTGGCACCTCCGATGAGTATACACAACTAATGTATATCCTCATAAGACACCCTCACTCAGTTTTAATCGGTTTCATTTCAGAAAATCAACCACCAGAAAATACCCAGCATTGGCCTCTTACCTTATCAACTGCAAGGGTAAAAACTTCAAGATCACCATTATGTTTGATATGGAAGCGAGTGAATGCCTTGTAATTAGCAATCCGAAGTGAGGAAAAGGCTTCATCAAAGTGTAGTTGAAGCCAATTAATGCATATGTACAAGTAGCTTCCAAACACCAAAGAAACAACAGGAGTGGAGAAGACCCAGAAATAAAGGAAGACAGAAGCATAGTATATTACTGCACCCCCTCGGGAGAGTGATTCCATCCCATTCTTGCAGATGTTATTCCTGGTAACAGCCATGACCTGACAATCGCTACAGTTGTCACTATAGTGTAAAAAGATGAAAAAGAAAAGAAGAAACAAAAGAATTTCACAGGTTTCCCATACAAAAAGAACATTCTCACCTCCGGAACATCAAATGCAGACATGAGATACTTGATACATGCTGGATAAAGACCAAATGTCCATTGTTCTATACGAGCCCGAAGGCCAGTTGGGTCTGGAAAATGCTCGCTCTCCACTGAGCGATACCATTCATATAAAGTGTGGTAACCTGTGATGGAACTTTCAGTCGTTAACTCTACACCCACATTATTAAACGAATTCTGAACAGTGCAACACAAGTGTAACACTGTCATTATGATTAAATCCATACAGCTTCAAAAACCAAATTACTGATTCACTAACTCATCGTATATACATTGTTCCAAATGATAGATGACTGTATACATACAATTAAGCTTATATTGAGCTCCCAAAGTCAAGTACAAATGCTTCCTTTCCCAATAATTTTAACTACAAGTACTTCAAGAGTCAAATATACTAACAATCCTCTTCTCAATAGCTTTTCCATCCATTAGCATCCACCCTTGAGATCTGGAATATATTATACGTTATGTGTTCTTTCCATCATTTTCTCTTCTTTTTTTTTTTTTTTTTGAGTATGCGTTATTTCCATTCTGTTATGAGACCATTTTTGCATTTTGTGCTATATTAATATAAATACAGGGTTCTAAGGGTGAGAACCCTAATTCTGATTTTCTCTCATCAGCCACCTCTCATTTTTCTCTCCTTTTGATTTTTCGTTCCCTCTTCTCGTCTTTTTTCTCTCTTGCTGTAACTTTAACTTGGTATTATAGCCAATCTTTTATGGAAGTCCCTGCTTGGTTTTTGTTGATTCTTGTTGAGTTTGTTAACCAGTCTTTGTTAGTTGTATTGTGCCATTCCCTTTTGTGGACATTACAAAAGGTAGTAATTTTCATTGACAGTGGAAAATGGTTCGAGTCGTGTTTGGACTCTTGGAGATAGCCCATTCTTCAAATAAATCTAGTGAAGTTGGATAACTAATTGATTTGGTCACATTCGTGTATTTTGGCTATCATCGCTTGTGGCCTGACTAATTATATCACGGAGCTACAACGGACCCGATGAGAGATGGGCCAGCACGTAAGAAATGGCTTTCAGATAATGCCCTTGTCATGACTTGACTGATTAACTCGAAACAACCCTCTATTAGTTGCACCTTCTTGTTGACGGACACAGCGCATAAGATTTAGTCTGTTGCAGCACATGTATAATCTAATGATGTGCACGCATATGAATTAAGGAAGAAGATTCCCAGGTTAGATCAAAAGGATAATTCTCTTGTTGGGTATAATGCAAAGCTGAGTACACAAACTATTATCAGTGTTTCTAGGCTGTTTATTCTCAGAATGCAACTACATTGCAATATAGATGGTAGAGAAAGAGTGAGTTTATGATTTTCATGTTGGCCTCAACATGGAGTATGATCATATTTGAGTTCAAGTTGTAGGCCGAAATCCTTTTCCCACTGTGATAGGTTTATGCATATATTCAGTGCGAGGTGACCTAGCATACTACGAGGTGACCTGCGTACTGCTATGGTGCATACTCCTAATCAGGATCACTCTACTTTGGTTGCTCCTCTACTCCATGTGATAGCAAAGCAAGTTGGTTTAAGTATTATGGGAAGGAAAAAGTTGTTGATCATGATTAGCTGAAGTGTGATTCTTATAGGAAAGGTCAGCATGATAGAGAGCACTGGTGGAAGTTGATTGGTTGCCCTAACCGAGGGCGTGGGGCTGGCCAAGATGATACTATACGTTTCCATAAACATATATCTGAGATGTCCATTAGCACTTCTGCTGATTTTGGTTCTCTTTGCTAGGAGATGCAGAGTCGCAGGCATATGATCTTAAGCTTGATACTTCATCTACCACAACCTCTTTCTCTAGAGTGCCCTTAGTGTCTCTTCCACTTCTTCTTAGATAATATCTTCTGGAGCTGCTACTAATATGACATGCTATTCCAATTTGTCTTATTTGTACTCTCCTTATTCTGTTAAGGATGAAATTAAATTAGCCCATGGTTTTTGACTTTCGTAGCAGGGAAAGGTGCTATTGATTGCTCTTCTTCTATTTCTCTTTTGTCTATTCATCATGTTCCAAAATTCTCTACTCATCTGCTTTCTGTTAGTAGCCTTACCAATTCCTTGAACTGCATAGTGACATTTTTTCTAGAAATTGTCTTTCAAGAACTGGCGACGGGGAGAATGATTGGCAGCGGTACAAAACATGGTGGTTTGTATTTTTTGGATGTTGTTCCTTCCTCTACAACATTGGCATCTGGTCAAGCTCTGCAAGCAGTTAAAGAATCCATCTCTTCCACTGTTAGATCGGTGGCATCGGCATTTGGGGCATCCCTCTTTTGGTGCCTTTGAAAAACAAAATTCCTACTTTCATAAAGCTATTTTCATAAGAGTAGTTTTGTTTTTGATGCTTGTGAATTTTTCAAGTATAAATGCTCTTGTTATCCTCCCGTTAATAAAAAAAAGTAAGTTTCTCTTTATCTTAATCCATTCTAATGTTTTGGGGCCCTCCCATGTTGTTTTCATGACTTCAACCTAGTTATTGTTGGTTTATCACATTCATTGATTGTTTTAGTCTCGTATTACTTGGTTTTATTTCCTTCCGACAAACAGTGAGGTTTTTCCTTGTTTTAAACCATTTCATAAGATGATGACTAATCAATTTGACTTCAACATTAAAATCCTCTGAAGTGATAATGGGACCGAATACATTAATAAAGTTTATGGCATACCTTGAAGAGAATGGTATTCTTTATCAGAAAACTTGAGTGAGTACACCTAAACATAATGGAGCTGCTGAGAAAAAAAAAATGGCCATCTTCTTAAGGTTGCACGGGCTCTTACGTATACTACAGATGTTTAAATTCTTTTGGGATGATGTTGTTATTCCATTTTGTTATGCGGGCATTTTTGTATTTTGAGCTATATTAATATAAATATATGATACAAAGGGAGAGAACCCTAATTCTAGTTTCCTTTCATTTTTCTCTCCTTTTGCTCTCGCCATCTCTCTTCCTGTCTTTTTTCTCTCTTACAGTAAATATAACTTCATATTCATGCCTATGTCATCAAATGTTTGGGTTGTACCCCTATCAGAATATTGAAGATATCAAAATATAGAAAGAACACAACCCAAAAAAGGAAAACCTTTTTGATTACCACTAATAATGCATGCTCAAGTAAAAATGGAACATAGTACGTAATGGAAATTCACAAATCCTCTCATTTTGATAATATCAAAAGAAACATGAAAAGTTACCTGAAGTTGCTAGTAGTTTGTGCTGGATACAAGTCTCGACACCTAGTTCCAACAGCAACATGAGAATAAGTGCTGAAGCCAAGTGCGCAGAAACATGTAGAATCCCAATTATCACCCTTCTTTTCCGAGACATTTTGGAGGGCACAAATGTCAAAGTAGTTATTAACAATAGCATGGCACCTGCTGAGGATACATATGAGTGTCCCAACAAGTACATAAAAGCATCCCATACTGTAATAAAGAAGCTCCTCAGATGACCAGAAAGTGTATCATCCAGCAAGATATGGTCTAGCTTACACTGGAAAAAGGAGGGGACATAATCAGTCATCTCTTTGTAAAACACTAACCTGAAATATACTCTCTAGTCAAGCATGTATGAATTTTCTTATGTAATACTAGAAATTAATTGAATAAAGAAAGCAAACAACACTAATCTAGGACAGGCCTGGACAAGGTGGAAAGGATATCACTTTTGGTAACTTACAGGAATAAGCGTGTCAAATCCAACAAGGAGGAAATGACAAACATCCTACTTGTCAAGCATCAACTGTTCAAGTCTAACAATACCTGAAGTCCAAGCTGCCTGCCATGAGTCTAAGAGATATATGAAAAACTCACCTGTGGGAACATGGAAAAGGCCAAAATAAAATATACAAGGCCTCCAATGAAATCGAACTGCCAATTTTTCTTTCGAAACTTCAATATGTTTCCCAGGGCAATCTGCAGCATGATTACCAGCACATTATAGCATCAAAACTGTCAGCACATTATAGCACCAATGAAAACAACAAAAATAATATAATATGTAAATGTAGTAAAATCAAGGAGATAAGAGATTCTTTACCCTGCTTGAATCTTCAATAGAAGGATAAGCAGCCTTGCTCTCATAGGAAGTTCCATATAATTTGTTGAAATTACTGAAGATGTGTGTGGGATGCAGAAAAGCACCACCACAACCATTAACAAGAAAATGTTGCACGTAAACTGGCTTATCTGATGGTACATATGAATGGCGCATATAATGATGCAAGTCTCCAGCCATCCAAAGTTTACACCTTCCTTTCAAACAATCACATATCAGATACGAGACATTCTTCCCCGTTGTATCATTCCAGTACCAATCAAGAAGCCAGTTCGGCTCATGTGTCATGATGATGACTGAATCATACTCTCCAACCTGGATAGAACTTCCACTTGACATTGAACACAAAAGGAAAGGAAAGGAAAGGAAAGGAAAGAAAAGAAACCCCATTTATTCAACTATTCTTCAATGGCACAACATCATTCGCCACCCCCATATACCTTTAATACAGAGACGAAAATGAAAATAATTCATTTAAACACACACACGCAAAGAGAAACCCAAGGAAGAGCCCACTAAATGTCAGACACAGAAAACAGGATACATCTTCAGGAAAGAGAACCCAAGTATTTGCTAAATGAGAGGCATCTCTGACGTATTGACAGATATTCTAAATCTTGTGAACTAATTTTCACAACAATGGACAATCAGCTGAAAAACAAAAGTAAAGTTGAGGGATTGAATCATAACACAGGGAGGCCAAAGAGAAACCTAATATTGTTAACAAAATTAGAAAAAAAAAAAGAACTTGAAAATGTTTTTACTCAATCCAGAATGCATGTCTCTTCACACTTTGTGACCTATACACATCCGAAAAAAACAAGCCTAAATAACCACAATAGCATTTGCTCTATAATAGTAACATATCAGGAGTGAGGATTGAAATTAACTTCTGAAACCACTGATAAAATGCCATAAAGCAGGCATATACGACCACAAATCCAAAAACAAAGGAAATAACAATGTAAAAAGACCACAACCCTTTGTTAGTCCCATGGGTACAGAATGGTATAACGGCCACTGAGAAATTAAGAATAATATCACGATTGGACAGGATAACTACATTAAATCAATTCCCTGACATGAAAGGAACACATCCTTGAGCTTATCTCTGGACATTGTCAACTTCCTTCTCAAACGAGGAAAACAAAGGGAAGATTTAAACAGCATGAATCCCATGGCTACTGTGAGAGCTTGACATGCATTATCAGGTCTATTCCCTAACAGCTTAAGTTTTCAGGGCAACTAATCACCTAACAGTCAACAAGGACATAAATTTTTGGATGGTTAACAATGTAAACTCTTTTCATGTTTGTTTTCCTCAAGGAGAACTCGAAATAATTCAATTTCAGTGCAGATCGCAGGCCAATCTGCAAATTGAACATTTTGAAAGCATGGGTCTTGCTTGCTGTCATGCATTGCCTCATGCATGGACAACTATCATTCTTATGGAAATACTCATATGTTAGTAGATATACATGCACAACTGAAACATCTTGTAAGCATCCCTTCCATACTGTAGCTTTAATAAATTAAAACTTTATGCAGAAGAGAGAACTTGAAAGTTGAAACCATGACCCCAACAGAACCACAGCAGATGTTGACCACCGCACTATAGTCACTCTTACCATCAACTCCTACATTTACTGTTTTTAAGGAGCAAAAAAGATTCCAATATTGCCAATAATAAATGTTGGTCCCGTAACTCGGGGCCGTGGAAGAGGTGGACCTAGTACACACCTAACCTCCAACCTTATTCATATTAAGTGGCTGCCCCCATACTCAAACCAACATTCTCACCTATGAAGCATAGATACTCCTACAAGGGAGTAGTGTCCATACAGATCCATACTGGGTACCAATTCTCCTCAACTACTAGCATACACGTCTCCAATACTTCAAAGACATTACTTAAAAAAACTTTGCCCATTTATACATAATGGTAAAGGGGCGCATAAATTAACCGCGCTAACCTTGGTATGGAAGTTATGCATGAACGTAATGCTCATAACTTCCCTCTGGACCTAGCTGCTATTGAAGCTCCATCTACAAATGGATAAGACTTTGGTCTTAGTGTATATCAGTTTTTGAAAGTAAGGGAGCAATAACAAATTTCTTGTTCTATCAAGAGGGCGTTATTGCTCCTTTCTTTTTATTTACATATCCTTTTTTTCGTTACAAGAAAAAGATCCTTATGAGTAAAAAGAAAAGGTTTTTTATGGATTTTTGGTTGGTTCATGATTGAGTATCGTCTTTTCGTTCTGTATTAATTTTACATTTATATACCTTTGTAAAAATTTTATTTTACATTTAAAATAAAAGAGAGAATTTGGAATTTTATTAATTTTACGTCTTTTCGTTCTGTATCTCAGAAATAAGAAAGGAATAATGATGAATGGTTGAAATTGAATCCTATATAATGTAAATAGTGAAGTAAGGGGGCGGATGTAGCCAAGTGGATTAAGGTAGTGGATTGTGAATCCACCATGCGCGGGTTCAATTCCCGTCGTTCGCCCATAACTACATAACTAAACTAATGTCACAGCTTACTCCTTTTTTTTTTTTGTAAAGACAAAAAAAGAAATTCTATTTTCTCTCCTATTTACTACGGCGATGAAGAATCAAATTATCACTATATTTATTCTTTCTTCTACTTCTTCTTCCAAGTGCAGGATAACCCCAAGGGGTTGTGGGTTTTTTTCTACCAATTGGGGGTTCCATGTTAATAACCCAATCAACTCTTAGAAAATATATTCTATTACCTTCATTGATAATAGCTAAAAATATTAGCCGTATACTATTATTGCAAATTCCTGAGTGGTCTGAGGATTTCAAGGAATGGAATAGTTCAATAATTTTGAAAAGCATCCGATACTTCTCATATACCCTAGGGCATGTATCAAACATATCTTGGAAATTGACATGTGGCACTTCCATTACAGTAATAGAGCATATTTGTTAGAATGAACATCACAAACTTTCAAATACTTGGACTACTTCATGGAGAAGAAAATTTGGGTTTATCTTACTGAAAAAAAGAAGATATGAGAATAAGAAATAAGTCCATGTATTAGAACATAGTGCTTATTTTTCTTATGCAAATTCTAATACCACAAGTGAGGACTTCAGAATATTTGATAAATTCATGAAGAAAGTTTGTCATATACATATCTTGACATCAATCTTTTAATTTACTTACATAAATCATATATAGTGTATATACATTGTTCTCGATGTAATCTTATCATATCGTTTAGTGCTTGTATCCCTTAGCGACATCCATGTTTATAGATTCTCATGTTTAATAACCCTAAGTCCTGCAAACTATTAAGCAATGACTGGCTATAACATATTTACACACAGTTAGTACTTCCACTATATGAGCATTCCAGACCTGTTATTAACCTAAGGCACGTGTAAAATTTCCTCACAAGCCCAAATTGTCATGCTTCCAAAATAGTACAATACACCTAAGCAATAGCCAACCACAAATATATCCATATATGGACTTAGTAATATATCTTATACTATTTGGGCATTCTGGACATGCCATAAACCTAAGGCACTTTTGTTCTTTTTAACATTGTAGGTACAGCCATACAGAGGTCCAATTTCCACATGACTCAACCAATACATCGGCAGATCAGCTCCTCTATGTGATTAGATGCCATGTGTCAGCCTCGTGAGGTGACACTTGGGTCAATCAAACATTGCCACTTGTTATGGCAGAAGCTAACACATGCGGTGCCTTGGGGCAAGCTCTAGGAAGCTCCAGGCACACTTGATCCTCCACCGCTCACCCAAAGCAGCTCTCCACCCAAGCGTGCCCATCTCCAAACGTGATACAGGCACTTGATTCTCCCGTGGCTCGACTGAGCAGTTCTCCACACGAGCGCACATCTACTCTAATCAATACTCGATTCTCCAAAGGCACCATAAGACACTTGTACTAGCCGGGTCTAGAACAAGGCCGTTGTCATGGTAGCCATGATCCTTGCATGGGATCACTGGACTTATGGCTTCGCGGCTAAAGTTAAAGGGTTCATCAGGTTGGCTTATCCCATTCTTCCTCAAGTGACCTACACCTTGACCGATCTTAAAAAAGAGAGCTCCACTAGGAGACAAGTCTAGACCATGATAGAGATGTGGAACTCTTTGTTCCTACCAAGGAAAGCACCAACCACCTCTACAGCCTTTGAGGGAAAGCGTCCAACCACTTCTGCAATCTTTGAGGCCTCTGAATAATTTGGTGCCGCTTCCAATGGTGGCTACTACCTTCAAATTATTAGCCCAAGCCAAAGGAGCCACCTGTCCCTTTGTCCTTACTTAGATATATGACTAGGTGAGCTAGCCTCCATGGTTTGACACTCCTATAAATAGGAAATCCCCGTGATGCATGCAGGACACACGACGACGTCCAGAGAATTCACCTCCAAACTATCTTCATCTCCAACAATCACACCCTAAAGACTCTGGACTTCCATTGCTCTCTCTCTCTCTCTCTCCCGTGCTCAATGAACACCTCTGCTCTCACCTAACCAATCCAGCACCAGCTCAATGACCACCATACTTCCCACAAGGCTCAGCCTAATAAGCCTTCAACAACCCCCCGACCCCCAAACCAAAAAAACCAAAAACTATATATATGACACACACACACCACCCGACAAAAAAAAAAAAAAAAAAAAAAACTCCCAAGCATTGCTTTAATATATGACATGAAAGGTCCAACAAAGAACTATATTTTCATCACAGTTGTGTTAGTCTAGTTTCATGAATTTTGCAAATTCCCAAGGATTGCTTACAATATATAACATGAAAGGTCCAATAAAGAACTATATTTTTCATTACAGCAATCATTTCAGAATGATCAACTTGAAAAGTACATCAAAACCAATGTTCTCAAAGAACACCATTTCTCATTCAATATGAAATGGAAGAACATTAATCAATTATTTTGCCTCATGATAATTTTATGCTTTACAAATTCCTATGAGAATTGATAGGCACATAGTTATCCAAAGAAACAGTTACACAAATTTATAGCACATTATAGGACAAAACATGCAAATGCATCATAAGACAACAAAACTGCAACATAATTCGAACTATCCAACCTTTAGGGTAAAGAGAGGTTACCTTTTCCTTTATTAATTCTGAAAAGAATTTGAATTGGTATACATCAATATCACAGTGGAGAGCAAGATCAAGACCAAACACCCACCACCCTTTTGGTAGTTGCAAAGCAAAGTAGCTTTTCTTTTGAGGCATAAGCCATCCACCCAACCAGCTCTTATGACATATGTACCTTATAAATGTTTGAAGTCCATCAAACCAATCTGTAAAACATAAAAGAATTATACCATATCAACATTTAAAAAGCAACAAACTTAAAAGATTCTAAACAAACCAGTGATACTGGTTCACAGGATTTTACATTAGTAGCAGAATATTCAATGAGTAAAAGAAAACTTTCAGTTATCATGGAAAACAACAATAAGAGGAAGCCAAGACCAGGAACTAAGACCCACCATGGTTTCCAGGGATAACAAAACATTGAGGTCCATCATACTGCTTCAGTTCAGACACTCCACGAGGTAACTCTGGCTTGTTTACGGCTACATGGTCTTCTTTATACCATGGTGGAGGCTGGAGAGCATATTCAAAAGGACGAAAGAAACGCTTTTCATATGTAAACTGTGATGGATTAGGATACCTGTATGTGAACCAAAAGTAAATGGATACCATAAAAACAGGTCCCTGTCCTGATTTTAGGGCTCAAAATTGATGGTTAAAAATACTGGCAATTTTGGATAAACAAAGGTGACATCTACACAATTAAAATTACATACTAGCACATTACAAGTGATATCATTAATGGTGCTAGTAATAGATTACACGAGGCAGCAGTTGGGATCTTGATGCATTGCTGGTGATAGAACTGATGGCAAACTGCAGGCCCTAGTTTTTGTCCCTCACTTCCACCATATCCCTTTTATAAGTAAACATCCCTATATTTTTTTATTAAATACTATTGTTTGGATAAATTTCATAAACCTCAGAAATTCTTATATGTATACAAAATAAAAGAAAAAAAGTCGCCACCCAAAGTAAATGGAATACTAGAAACTAATAGTGAAGGATTCAATCAGTAAAAGAATAAAAAAATTTGAAAGAAAAGATTCCCGAGTTATCTGAACCTCTACCGTGGTAGTTATGGTTTCCATAGAAAAGGGTAAAGAAAAATTGGGACCTATCATTCCATTAGAAAAAGCTCTCATTGAGAAGAGAGAGAGAGAGAGAGAGAGAGAGAGAGAGATTTAATACATTAAGAAGCTCAATAGTCCCTATTGCACTTAGTTCTTTTGTCTTAAGAATTTGAAAACAAAACCTGTTCCAAGGGACTATTCAGCATTTGAAATACGTGTTGCTAGCATGTCCATTGAAAAATAAGTAAATAAAAATTCAAAACACACTAAATGGTGTGTCCAAGGAGTATGTGAGTTCGACATGTGTCCGATGTGGACACGGCACCCTCCCAAAAGTGTCTGTGCTTCTTAGATAATACCACAAAATAGCATATGCCCCAAACAGGGCTTAGAATCACGATAGTAGATGCTCAGCAAGTCTTCCTTCAAGTTGCTTAATACATGCCCTAAGGAAAGATCAAGACCCACGACCTCTCGGACGAGATCTCACGAATGACCTATATGCATCACTCCCTTAAATCACAGGACTTTTAGAATTAAGGTTCAGCCATCCTTGTAAGGTCAAGCAAAGAGAGGCTGACAATGCCTTGCCACTTTGCATTAACTATTCACTCAAATTTTCAAATAACATAAATCATGATCATAAATAGGTTAACAGTCAAGCTTACGCAAGATCACCCCCAATCAGGAGAAGGTCTCCACGTGGCAAGGTAAGCTCTTCATCCCCACTGCGGAGCCGAATGGAGGGTTGAGCAAGAAGCCGTGCCACAGTATAGGAGGAATTTCCACCATCACCAGTATCCGCCATAAAGTCAAACCACATATCATCCTTATCACTGAAATGAGTGTACAAAAGATCATCCTGTTGAGAACCATCTTGTACCCTACTCATAGCCGCCTTATGATTGGAGAAACAGAGAAAATGGAAAATGTCATTAAATTATGAAAGGAATTGATCAACAAAGTTGCAAGTATATTGTACCACTGCTGAAAGAATGATAAGAGCTTGCTTCGCACAATATTTAAAGTCTAAGGAACATGAAGATGTATAGGAGAAGTACAAGACAATGAATATGGACATCATGTTGGTAGCCACAAGAAAGACATCTCTTTGCATAAATTGAGAATGAAAGATAATCATAGCTAGTAATGGCACCCGAAAGAGTCTTTGCCTTAGGAACCACTTCTCAAGAATCTTTAGAACATAATGTTTCTCAACAAATAGTTAATTACCATTGCTTCTGCGTCTGGTAAATTTTAATGAAAATGCCTCAGAAATCAAATTAATTACAGCAATTTTATATCCAGGTACTGTACTTTCAAACTTATTTAAACAATACTTTCAAGAAGAAAGAAAACTAATCCTTGAAAATTATCACAATTTTTGGAATCATAAGAATAAAAAATAATAATCTTAATGAATATGAGAGCTTGCAACGGTTCCAAAGCAAACGTATACACAGAGGAAGGGAGCGAGGGAGGGAGAGAGAAAAAAAAAGATGAAAAACATTAGTGAAAAGGTCACCTAATAGCATGGAATCATAAAAACTATACCTGCATCATACGCATATCAAAACGCCCAACAAAAACAGTAATTGATACCAGGAGGTCAAAAACTGTCTTAATTAAATCAGCTGACGTCCTGCAATGTGCATCAGCAAGATTAAAATGATTGACGAAGCTCTTCCCCTTGCCTCCTCCTTACCAATCCATGCACCACGCATGCACACTCACACACACAAACTAAAAATACCAAAAGGAACATTAATTTGATAAAGAACACATACCCTGAATACCAAGGAACCATATCCAAGAAATCTGGCTTCATTTGCTTTTTCTTTGACTTCTCAAATTCTTTGACTGATAAAGGGTGAGCAAGAGCCCATCTGTTGGTTGTCACTTGTCAGACATCAACAAAGTAGGACGTAAAACAAAAAACCACAAGAAATGAGAGACTTCAATAGTCTAATCTTAAGCATACTGAACACTTGAGACAATATTCATACTACTATAGTTTTATTCCCATTTCCAATAATTTGCAGGATGCCTAACCTATCTAAAGGAGATCTACCAGCGGAGGTCTATGAGTTAGAAACAGACTGAATTCATGATGCGACTGTTTGAAAGAACAGTCCAGAAGCATTTAAATGTATCACAAAAAACGAGCATCACCTATTCAGGTCCAGGGCGGCAGTGCTTTTCTTCTTCTGTTTTTTTTTTTTTTAAATGAGAGTTTTGTCAACTAGAATATACAATGCCAAAAAATAGATCAACCCTAATAACATAGATTTAACTGCAAACAACCCCCCCCTCCAAAAAAAAAAAACCAAAAAAAAGAAAAAGAAAAAAACCTCCCTGCGTACAGGGGGCACTGGCAGGTGGCATGTCAAAACAACATGCATAACAAAAGCTAATCACCACTATCCTTGGCACGATGATTCGCACTATCCGAAATCAATGAATTGATTAGCTATCAGCTATAGAGCTAAATGAAGGGAATAAGCCATATTAAAATATAACGGGTAGGTTGAAAAGTTTCCTGTTAAGTCCCAGCTACTGTCAACACAAAAACATATTTTATACACATTAACACTCACCCTGTTGATCTTTCCACCACATAATTGGCAATGTAGAGGCCTATAAATGTGGCCCATAATGAGTATATGGGAGAAATTTCATCAGATGATCCCACACATGAGCCACTGCAAGCTAACTGAAAGGAGAAACAACAAAATGAGAAAAAAAAATCATGTAATCACAACTTAAAGATCCTCCGTGACATGAACAAGAAAATATTAGATGAAATATATTGCTACAAAACATACCTCGCCATAAATAACCCACTTGGACAAAAGCGGATAATCACTAGCAGACCCAACTGGAGCAAACCATGATAAGCAGATTTCATCTTTTAATTCATTCATGCGGATAAATTTTGCAAGCCATGTTTTTTGCTCTTCTTTCTTCCAAAAAGAAAACCAACCAGAATTTGTTTGTTCAAATGGTTTTTCCCTCAGAAAAGCCCAGTTGCCACAGTGACTATAGAATACACAGCAGGCTATACTTAAAACCTACACACATAACAAGAAAATCAAAATAAAAAAAGGACCATGTCCTACTCTCTTAATTGTAGAAGTAAGACCCAGAGATTCAGGTACATATTTCAATCTAGTCCAAGACATAACCACGGGACTCACTGCACAATTTTGAAGAATGGTCAGGATCTCAGGCCTGTTTCCGGCAACACGAGCAACAAGACCAACATACCAGAGGCCAAGAAATATAACATGGAAAACAAGAAGGAACAAAATTGACGAAAGATAAATTGTCAGAAACAAAGAGAGATTCATCCTCATATCCAGTCCCATTGATTGAAAACTGGGAAGATGATATAAAGCTGCCACTAAAATCCAGCCTATATACCTGCAAAACAAGAAGTTACCAAAATTAGCAATGCCCATGAGCTTTGTCGAAGGAACTCCTTGAGTTGTAAGTAACGCAAGTGTGTGCATAAAAACATGTATTGTTTAGCAAATATAAATAACACAAACGAAGCTAGCAAAAAACTTACCACCGGCTGAAATTTGAATAACTTGGTTTAATTTTCTTCCCTAAAAATGGAGATGAAAAGAAATAGAAAAACCCAAGCAGACAAGCATACATCGACCACCATTTGATATTGCTGTCTAACTTCAGTATGAGAGTATGCATGTTATCTGATGAGATAAAGAACAGGCAACCCACAACCACAGCAATAACAGCATGGCGTGAATGTTCATGTGGGTAAGGATATGTGTGAGTTAGAATTGTCCTGACCCTCTCCATTCTAAGGGTATCTAGGAAACCAACAGACTGCCAGTCAGAGCCCATCAGATAATCTTGCGTTCCCGTTACTTCACTTGGTTCGAATTCTTGCCAAGAACCCCACTTCGTAAGCACCAAATCCACCGCAAGGACCACCTCTTGAATCCTGAGTAAAAATTCAAATAACAAATTAACAAAAATGTGTTAATTTTTCAAACTTGCTTCGTTCAATTACTTTGTCTGTTATCCAAGGAGAAAAACAATAAGTGGGCAATTGATGTGACAGCTAGGATGGCCAAGAAAATAACAAATCATCAACACTAGTTCAGCTCTACATCCTCCATTCAACATAAAGGAGGCAGCACCAAGTTAATAAAATACGGCACTCTTCACCCAGTCGATGTTCTGATCAGACTGCAGATTTATGTGAAGACTTTTGCTGATTGTTTATATCAACTTATGCCACATGTAATAAAATAACTCAATAAAGGCGGTTAAGTATAAATGGTATCAATGCCAATCAATACTGCAAGTACTGTTCTTAAACAGATTCATTCAACCAAGTCCCAAAGATGCACAACTCATTACCAAATAAAGACAGTAGAGCAGAACCAGTATCAAATTAAAAATGTATCAAATTAAGCAAGTTCGCAGGTATTTTCCAAAAAATGACAGCAGTCTTTTCAACCTTTCAGTTAATAAATATAGACTTTCATTGGGTTACATTCAATGTTAGTTAGTGTTAAACCGTTCAAATTAGGGTTACGGAAAAGGCTGAAACCAAGGGTATGCAAAACCCAAAATTCATCAATATAAAAATTAGGGATTGATTAAAGAATGAATCATTAAAGCAACAAAAGAAAAGGTTGGGCTTTACAGGAACATATTAAATTGACGAGTCCCAAATATAACACCAATTGTACCCATATCAAACTAACGTCCAATTATCCACTAAACACCCACAATGCTTCAAAAGTTGTAAGAAAGAACACAAATTCAGAGAGAGAGAGAGGAAGAGAGAGAAAAATCTAGAGAGCGAGAGAGGGGGGGAGAGAGAGGAGTACCTGGATGAGGGCGGAAGAGGAGAGAGAGTGAAGAAGGAAAAGGAAAGACAGTATGTGGAGATATATAAAATGGGGAATTATCGGACGGAACTTAGCATCTGAGAATGTCTACGAGGAGCCACAGAATGGCATATTCCCTCCACGGAGACCACACCATCACCGGCCGCATTACTACCTCCTCCCCCTCTGTACGCTTTTTAGAGAGAGAGAATTGAATTTGGTCATGTTGTACACGCGATGTGACAAATTGGATTGCTTACAGAAATCAACTTCTCCTCTTTGCGCGCATTCATTGTGTTCCTGATATACGTAATTTTTGAATCCGTTGGTTTCCGACCGTTGGATTAAAATTGCTGAGCGCATTCATGTATCAGGACAACAGACACGTGTTCGTAGAGTTTTGTTTATGTGCGTGCCGGATGTATTTAAACTCTCGTTTGTGGTTGGTGTGGGCGGCTGCGTGAGCATTTTGTTGATGATTGTGGAGACGGAATTTTATGGTCTTTTCTTCCTCCCCGTAGTTTCTTCTTTTTTGCTTAGCTTAGCATATAATGATATGACTCTTCAATTCTCTTTGACTCGAATGAAACTTTAGAACTTTCTAATAATTAAATAACAAAAATAAAAATAAATAAATAGATAGCTGATTGACCAAGCAAACTTAAATTGAAAGGATAATCTTTTTACGGTCACGTTTGATAAAAATAAGTTAGAATGGATTCTTTCCATTTCCTCTTTGGTTAAAAAACATAATCATTTATGGATGAAAAAAAAACATTGAAATGGCCATTTCCATCTTTTTAATGTGAGGAAAAACAATTTCATTCCCACATTGATTAGAGAGAGAGATTTCCGTTGCTCTCTCCCTCTTAATTCTAGAGGTGATGGACGGTGGTGGACGTGTAACTTAGGTGGCAAGAAAAGACTATGGGTGTAAGGACATAAATTGAACCTGAAGCCCATGGAGAGCTCGAGCCCGAATAGGCCCAAGGTCGGTCCTAGCACGGCCCCATGTGCGTAGGCTAGGTCTTGTATTTTGGAGCCTAGCCCAGCTCGAAGCCTCCATGCAAAGCCAATCCAATTATTATTATAAATTTGGTTGTATAAATGTCTTACCCATTTATATTTTTTATAATTTATTTTAACCATTATTTAAACTACATACACTTTTTTCTTTGCTAATATATAAATTAATTACCTTTTTAAATTTTTAATTTAAAGTTGAAACCAATATAAAAAAAAAATACTCAAAATCGGCCATGCCCGTCTAAAATTCTGAGCTCAAGCCCACCTACAAGACCATGGATAGAGCTTGGGCATACGGATTTGCCTTTTGGACCAGCTCGACCCAATTTTTGAGAAAGCCCAGCAGGCCCAAGACCAAACCTGGCCAGGCAGCCCAATTTACATCCCGCAAAGCTGGGAGAAATAAAAAAGAGAGAGTGATGCTCTCTCTCTAATTTTTGTTTCTATTCAATTCCAACTTTAAACTAACATAAATAAATAAAGATAAACCACCAAAATTATTAAAAAGAATCACGACTATACCAATAAAACTACCATTAATAAACAACATTTTTATTTTTTTTAGCAAAGAGTTGTTTAGAGGCAAAACATTATATATAAATCACTAATTCCAAAGAGCATGTGAATTAGTTTGTAGTTTATATGCAATTAAAATGGAATTTGTTGAAAAATTTAGATGGCACATACTTAAGTTAAGCAACCAATCGGGCATAGAATTACTCATTTAGCATCTTGATATGATATCTTAATGTAACATTAAAATGCTAAGTGAGCCAATCAATGAGTCTCCCAACTATGATATTTGAGCTGGGTGAATAACATAGGTGATGATTGATAATCATAGTAACTAGATTATCTTATTTTTATTTATTTTTCCTTTATATTTTTATTTTTTATCAAAAATCTGAGTTCCAAACAGAGCCTATTATGAAAAACAATCAAAACTGTATCTCTAACATGAAAGCAAAGTTAATATTGGATTTTATAAAAAGAATGGTATATCATTTTTAAGGTAATGCAATGTTTGTTTCATAGAGTAAGACATATTGGGATAATTAATTCTACGGTACAAATCCTCGAGAAGTAATTTTGTAATTTGGTGTTCAATTCTCAATTCTCGAATTGCTTATCTCATCAAGGTGATCTGTTGATTCTATAAAACCCATATACATAGATGGATATATACAACATTCATACATGTATATAATATATATATATATTCGTAGCTTGTTTCATTCTCATAGTTACTTTGATGCTAAATCTTTTGCCTGTGCATATAAATATATATTATATACATGTATATCTGCTCAACTTTCTTGCCCGACCTTATTACTTTAATTGCATAAAATAAAAATAAAAAAAAGATTGGGGTAAACAATTCAGAAAGAGCCACTAAGATATATTGCCTCTGTCTACTCTGCTGTATATATATCATCTCTACTTGTCTACTTTAAGCGTTCTTTTTTTCAAATTTCAAAAGAATTTAATTCTATAGGTGCAAACTTTGCAGGAAAAATTCCTCATCTCTTGAAGATCATTACTTTTGTCAGGGATAAGGTTGAAGTGAAGAAAGCATCTTCTTCCTTTCCTTGCCTCTTCCTGTCCTACTATTTTTGATGCTTGTCTCTAGTCTCCTTTCTTTCTTTGCTTTTCTCATGGGATTTGGGGTTGTGAATCTGGTGGCAGCGGTAGTAGCTAGCATGATAACGAAGTATATTGAAGCTGCAGAAATAGGGCCTTTTCCCCAAAATCATAGAGTCCCGGACGTGAGTGTTGCGCTTCATGGAAAGAGTGGCATTCAATCTTTTTTTCAATTTTTTTTTGTATGTACTTGTGCTCTTATGAAGCCTTTGTTTCAAAGAGTAACAGCCTGTTTGGAATTTGAAAAATATATACAAATATATATGTATGTATATTTTTTTTTTCTTTTTTGTTTGACTTTTAATGATGAAAACGCTTTACTTTTTAGGGTATGATTTAAAAATACGTAACTCATTGACTTTTAAAAATGAGCACATAGGCATCTTTGAATTGAAGTGCATCCATCAAATTTTTCGTCCATTTTAACAGTTAATAAGTATTTTTATTATAAAATTACAATTTTTATTATTTAAAATGACATTTATACCCTTTCAATTTTTCCTCTTTCTTCTCCACCCTCTGTTCTTCTTGTCCATTGTTGAACCAGTCACCCTCCCCTCTTACTCACCACTTGCTGCCCTTAAATCATATTTTTTTCCGTCGTTTTCATTCTTTCTTTCTTTCTTCCTCGTCCAAAGAACCTCTTTCGACCCTCTCTTCTTCTTCTCCATTGCCGAACCAGCCAACCCTAACCTTTCTTCTTTCTGTCCAGCCAACATTTGCTAGTGCCGCCTTCTTCTCCGGTGACCCACCCATGTAGCCCACTATAAAGGAACCTGATGCCCTCATTGGCCATTAATGGAGAGGTTTTGATCTTTGCTGATGATAAAAATTAAGGGTAATTATACTTTATCTCCTGTTATTTAAATCAAAATTAGATGGCCCCCTGTAGTTTAAAAAGTAAATACATGACCCCTCTATGGTTTTGGACTAATCTGTAAATGGATGAAAATCGTTAGATTTAACGAAAATTTTATCATAAGAGTATTTTTATTATTTTATATCTCTAAATTAGACAATTAAAAAGATTATTTGACCATTTTATGCCAAAAAGATTATGAAAACCAAAGATTATGACCCTTTTATGCCAAAATAAAGTGTTGTCTATCGAGTTTTTTATTTTGCTATTTCACAAAGTCGTCTTTTTGATATTCTAATTTGAAGATGTAAAATGACCAAATCATTTTTTTGAAGACATAATCTATGATTTTCATCATTTTTGTGGGCATAAAACGGTCAAATCATCTTTTTAATGGTCTAATTTATAGATATAAAATGATAAAAATGCCCCATATGATAGAATTTTCATTAAATCTAACGGTTTCCATTCATTTGCAGATTAGTCCAAAATTATAGGGGGGTCATCTGATTTTGACCCAAACCATAGGGGGTAAAGTGTAATTATTCCTAAAAATTATGTATATAATATATATATAATTTGAGTTGCAGATGATAAAAATTATGAAATTGAATAGGTTAATTTGGTTACAATGATTTTGGGTTTCTGATCAAATTCGGCTTTGATTTTGGTATTCACAGTACCGTGATTTTGGTTTGCAGTAGGATTAAAAGAAAAACGTCACAAAAAAATTAAGATAAAGAAATGAAGGGTATTTTAGTCATTTTAATTCACTTGTTAGCACAATAACAGTTTACACTTTAAACTATAAGGTGATTATATGTTCATTTTAAAAGTTAGAGAAGTAATATATTTTTAGGTTATACTATGAGGGCAAGGGGTAATTTACCTCTTGATTTATAAGAAAATAAAAAAATGAAGGAAAAAAAGAGCAAAATGAAAAATGATTTAAAATTTTTCCTTTCTTCTCCGTTATTTTATCTCTTAGATATACTCAAACATAAAAAGAACTCTTTCCTCTCCTCTCCAAAGTTTCAAATAGGCTCTAAAGCCACAATTAAGATATATACATGAATGGAAAAACTTTTGTTGTGTAACTTATAGGTAACAGTAAAATTGTAGATGCAATGTGCGTGAAAGCCTGTCGCTCTATTAAAGCTAGGGGTGTTCACGGGTTGGTCGGTCCAGATTGATAAGTCACTCGCCACCTGAATCGATCACATTGAGTTAAAGAATTTTAAAATCGCATCTGACTCATAGGGTGATCTGGTTGAATTCAGGTTAGTTGAAAAAATCAAATTTTAGTGTTAAAAATTGAATTGGGTCGGGTTAGTCACTTTGGGTTAAAGAAATAAAAGGCCCGTTACGCAAAGCGAATATAATTGGTTTGGTTAAAATCTACCTATAGAGTAATTAATTTGAGTCGATTTTGTGCCGGGTCGACTGGTTTGAACGGGTGGGTCAATTTTTTAAATACCCCTAGTTAAAGCCTATTTAAAACCCCGTTTGTGACTTCCAAGTTCCAACCGCTTTATAAAAGATTGGTTTGGTTTGATCCTTATATATGGAAATATTGGTGGGTCAATTTTCATAAAAATATTAAACGATCATTAACAATGTATCTTATATCACCTTTTTATTTTAAATTTAAAAATAATGAAAATAAAGGAAATAAACACGTTACAGGGCCCTAGCTTAAAAAAAAAAAAAAAAAACACGTTACAGGGCCGGGCGGATTAATTAGGATGTTTGTGATATTAAATGGGTAGGATTTGAGTTTAGGTCTTATGACTGCTAGAACAGTACCTCAACGAGTCCATGAATTCGATTTGCGGCATGTGAACCCAGCAACTAATCTATTAGAATGCAGCCCTGCTTTACTACATTAGTAACTATTTATTTATTTATCTGTTGAGTTAAAAGGTGAAAATGAATGGCTAACGTAGCAACTCTCTTCTTTGGTATAATCATAAGAGTTATTGTTCGCTACAAAATGTTTAATTTAAGCTATAATTATTGACTTAAAAAGGGCAAGTCTGTTACAGCAGTCTCAGTGAAGTGCAAACAACATTAAATCCCTTTTCAATATCAACTAGTTCGTGCAATATCAACTTGTGTACCTACTACTGTAATCTGATTCAAACACACAAGCGTTGAGAGAAGAATGAGATTTTAAGCCTATTTGCTTAAGCCAAATTAACTATACCATGCACCTCAATTGTATGTTAGTAACTATTCAACCATCTCAATTGACCCACTCTATTTGAATTATTCCTTGCAAAAGTAGTAAGATTGCCCTATTATAATTTAAACGTTCAAAACACCAAAACACCCTGATCTCCACACATAGTGGTAAAGCTACCTGCATCTAAGTCATCGGGGGCTTCCAAATTCGGCGGTAGTGCTGGGATCACTGTTTTTAACTAGTAGAAATGCATTTTCTTTTGGTTTCTCTTTCATCCATTTCGTTAGCAGCCGTTAGTCTCACTTTTAGAATCTGAAGAGCATGATTCAGAATTTTTTTTGTTTTAAGTGCCTAGATACCCTTGCAGTACTGCACCCACAGCTTGTCTAGTCTCCAGTCTTTGGAGCCACAAAGACACTTGACAAGTCAAAATAGCTAATTATTCGGGAGAAGGTATAGTTCTTTGGACTTTTTCAAGAATTCAATGTACCTAGACATTCTTACAAGGTGCCCAAAAAAAATTGAAAGAAAATTGGTGGGTGGGAATTGTTCTTGACAATCTTGCAAGAATTCAAGTTACCTTCACTTTCATGTTGTGCCCGAATGCACTATGAAGGATCTCAAATGTATCGATAACATGGGTTGCTTTACACTATGTATGGATTTTGAATCTCTCAAGAGAAAATAAAATGAAAGGAAACGAAATTAATTATACATATTTATTTTTTTATTGATAACTAAACAAATCCTTTATCATTCTCTCGTCATTTTCTTTTAATTTTTTAAATCTAACCAAACAAAATTCACTTTAAGTGTTCTTCATTTGTCTGTTTGTTTTTCTTTTCTTCATCTTTTATAAATTCAAGCTCTAAAGATAACTTAATATGCTAAGAATTGAATAGCTATTGAGAAATGCTTTTCCTCTTTCAACCAAGGTCATAATTGCTCAATAGAAGATATTCATCACAGATTTTGAGATGATCATAACTATGAATGACTAGAAGCGCCCACTCTTTTGGGCTCAACTTGATTGACTGATGGCAGAAACTTCCCCAACTTGAGGAGCCAACTATCCACCATCCTTTTTTCTTTCTTAAAAGAATATCCTTGGAATAGAAAGAAAGTGCAAGGTTGATACACAGAATATTTAAGTTGACTTAATTGGAACTTCTCCAGAAATATATATATTTATATATATATACACACAAGCTGACAGACTATGGCCCTCATGGATTTTAGCTTCCTGGTTCCTATTACTAGTAAAACTTTAGAATTTGTAGTGCGCACTTCGCTCTAGATCATTTTGGCTTTTAGTAATGCATCAAGATATGCCATTGTTATTCCTCCAACGCAGTCAAGATATCGCATTGTTAATTGTTCCCCGAATCTGCATTTGACTCAATAAACAAATACTGCGATTGTAACTCCAAAATTAAAAAATTGCATGCGTAGTTATACATGAAATCAACCACTTGAATACCCCTCACCAAATACAGAAAAAGAGTCACATTAATTTATGACTGCATTGGTGTAATAGTCATGCCAAGTGCAGCTTTGGGTTCTACTGTATCATCCTGAGTTAACTCACCCTCTTCTCTGCATGAATAGACATTTGAAGGTTTGAGAAATCTTTCTCCATCTATACCTTTTGGTGAATTGGTGGAATGTTATATACAAATGCAAGAGTGTTGGTTTTTGGGTCAGATTCGAGCGCCTGTGGGCATATTGTCCAAAACCCAGACCCATTATCCGTGGATTATTGTTATAAGGCCTACCCATTCATTATTCACTTAACTTGAGTAGTTATTTTGAAGACATATTTACATTTTCTGTATGAAATAGAGAAATATAGGCACGTTGGTTGGTGATCTCTTCTTCTATGTTGAAGAACATCTCTCTCGTCTTCTTTCTTGAAGAATATCATTCAAAAAACGTATGTTCGAGTTACGTTTTGGTAATTGCTTTACAAGAAACTGTGCAGAGAATCCAAAGGGAAATCACATTTGTGTTCTTTTGCTTGATAAGAAAGACCCGAAAAATCTTCTCTCCTTGAAGGCTGAATCTCCAAAATCTATACTATATAGGCACATGGTATAATGTATGTATCATGGTGGGATGCACAGTCGACAGTCCAGCAAGTTTGTGAGCAGACAGTCAAAGTAGGACCAAACTCCTTCAAGTTGTTATGGATTTCTACCAGAAACGTCTCTTTCCACCCAGTGGGCATAATTGCTTATAACACTACTTTATTTCAATGGCACAAACAGCACCGTAAAAACTTAAAACTTCTTGAGTCTACTTGGGATAGCAATATCGTCTGTCCTGTTGGTGCTGCAGCATGCCCAATTCATGCCATTTTTGTATAAGCAACGGTATGATGGTAATTCAAATGTCACAGCTTTTTGGAAAACAGGCAATTGACCTTAATTCCATGTTGTGTGGTGGTGCTCTCTCTCTCTCTCTCTCTCTCTCTGCAGTAGGGCTGTAGAAAGACAGTAAAATTTCTGGTAAGGTAGCATATACATAAACAGAGGAACCAAATGCATGGTACATGCAGAAACACAGTAGACAAGATACTAAAGCAACCTAGACAATATTCACATCAAGTTCCTTTTAGGAAAACCTTTAGAATCTGAAATATGAACCATTCGAAATTACTTTTTTTTTTTTCATTAGTAAGAATTACAATTATAATTTCACAGTTGAATTCTAAGTATACATGGTAGTTGGCACCAACTTTTTGAAATCTATATAATTTTTTTGCTACATGAACCAGGGGCGGAGGCAGCTTAGCCCACAGGAAGCAGCTGGCCCCCTCAAATTTTTAAAATTATAATTTTACCCATACTTTTAAAAATATTATTCTATTTGCCCCCCTCAAAAATTTAGAAATGCCACCTTCAAAATTTTGAAAGTTCTAACTTTATCTACAATTGTAGAAGTATTTTCAATTTTCCATCTAAAATTTTAATAATGTCCCCCTCAAATTTCTTAAAAGTGCTATTTTTACCCACAATTTTATAAATATTTTTCGATTTGTCCTTTAAAAATTTATAAATGTCCTCACATATATTTAAAAGTTTTAATTTTAAATACAATTTTATAAATATTTTTCAATTTGACTCCCTAAATGGTTAGTCTTCTTTAAAGACCCATTTATATATTAGATAATAAGTTTATACACAACATATGAGGAAGTTAAGTGTCCTATATTGTTAGTTACAATAAACAAAATAAAAAAATATTGATTGCAATTAATTCTTGCCCCCTTGACGATTTTTCTAGCTTTGTCACTGGCACCAACCATATAAAATGTGTGCATTGCATGAATCATGATTAGCCACGGGAGACATGAGAAAGAATCGAATTTGAGATCTCATACTTAGCATGAAAACTAGCAGACTACTGACCAACCCACTCGTTGTAGTTGAAGTCTATAAATATGTACTTGGTATCTCATTTATAAGCATCCTCAACACCTCCCCTCCACCCCCCAGCAAGACAAATAATCTCTCTCTCAACCAATGGCCAGATGCAAGGTCCTACTCCTATGCAGTTCAGCTTTTCTTCTTGTGCTACTTTTATCTCATGGAATCATACCCAGTGAGGGAAGGCAATTGAAGGAAGAGAACAATAAGTGTAAGAAGAGTGCAGCCATGGATGAGAATAGTGTTAGCAAGCACGGTGGCCATGGCCACAACTTGCACTGTCAAGTTGCACAGCATGAAGCATATAATTTTCAACCCATTTCATCTCCAGGTAAGAGTCCTGCTGGTGGTGGTGGTGGTGGTGATCTTGTCAGAGACAGCGCAGGAGGTTTGGAAGCCACAGGACCAGGCCACAGTCCCGGTGTTGGTCATTCTGTTGGACCTGCAAGCAAGGATCCACAAGCATAGATATATCTATATCTATATATATATATATATAAATAAATTTCGAAAGTAATTGCTGTGTGCTGTGAATTGCATAGACTTTATATTTACATTGGATTAGTTTAGATTATCGTACGTAATGTATGTTTACGTGTGGTCTTCGTTCGGTTTTATGTAATTAAGCTGTCGATAAATTTGCATGTCAGTTCCTGCATGCAATGTAATCTAATATTCTGTTAAGTTTTATTGCAGTTCAGTTAATTTGTTAATTCTTTTGCATGTACAGAATTTTGCAGATCAGATGTATTTCATCATTTTTTCAGGATTGGTTTGGTAGGGCTTATTCTAAGTTTTTTTTGGCTTATAAGTTCAAAAAAAAATATTTTTTAGGTTTTTTTTTGCTTTTTAGCTAATTTTTAGTTTATAAAAATCAAAAAGCAAAAAAAAATTGAGTTTTTGGTTTATAAGCCAAATGAACAAAGTTACAAAAAGCTCTACCATGCTCAGATCCTTGGCGTAGCAAAGGTTGCTCCATCGGTATAAGTTAAAAACTTGAAAACGGTCTCTCTAGTCTGTGCATAGGGATAACCTATATACATGTGACCCTTGCTAAATCCCACAAATTTTCTAGACAATTAGCTAGATGTGACCCTCTCCAAAATTCTCAAGTTGGGCCAGTAGTGATCTTTTCAGCCCATAATTTTGGGCCGACCCAACTCATGCGCTCATGGGTAGGTTTGGTGACGAGCGGGTCTGGGTCACGACTCATGCAGACAAAAAAATTATGAAAGATATGTAGCTCAAGTCCACACCAAAAAATAATAATAATAATGTAATAGTTTTGGGTTGGTCTTCATCCCACTCAAACCTATGAGAAATTGCAACCTCGATTGTATGTTTCTTTGTCAATAAATATAGGAAGACTCTACATACATATACGTCTATGAACCAATTTTCTCCTTACACGTCTATTATCTTCAAAGTGGTCATTTTTCAATTGATGATATGAAATTATGAAGGGAAATTGTATTTTTACACAAAAGTCTAATCCAAAATGATATGATAGCGATAATTTTGAAATATGATGGGAGCCAAATTAATAAGTGAATAAAAAACACACAACCAGTTGCATCATTTTCTATAAAAAAATTTGTTTGCATAACATTACTCAGCAAAGTCTCTTTTTATTTAAGTGTGATAATATTTTTGAAGTTATCTAATTGCATTTATAGCAAGCTAGTTAACTCATTAAATAGCTTCATGTGAATGAACCATAACAAAAGGAAAAGTAACCCGTGAATAATGCACTATTACACTGCCTCCATTAATTAAACTCAAACTAAATGATGTGTCACAAGGATTACAAAAGTACTAATAATTAGCAATGAGCATAAATAATATGCTTGTTAATAGTAATTATCATTGCAGATTTGATTCGGTTGTTTTGACAGTTAATACTTAATTCTATACGAACAAAACATTCATAAGAGATTTTTGAATAAAATAATGATTAAATCTGATCATTTTATTTTAAATAAAAATTCATCAAATAAGTCTTAATTACAAAAATACTATTAAAACTTTGCTTAAATTTGTTCTATTGCTCATTCTTATAACTCCTCTCTCTCTCTCTCTGTGTATAGTACAAAGTACATGTCACTGAAAACTGAAACCTTTCAAAGCTTTCAAAGTAGATGCAAACTGAATTTGTGCAGGGCAGCCTAATACCATTACCTACAAATCACAAAGAACCCCCCAAAAAATTAAATAATAATTATAATAATAAAATTGAAAGCAAAGAAGGGTAAAGAAAGACCAAATGAAACCCTGAGTGTATCTATCTATCTATCTATCTCTATAGCTAAAAGAAGGAAACTGGCCGCCGACTCGAAACGGAACAGCTGGTATATCCAGATGAATACAAAAAAGATCAACGGCGCATGTCAAAAGCCACCATTTAATCCAACGGCTCAGAGCGTAACCTCGTCATACAAGGGCTTCCAAATGAATCCGTCATCGTCAAAATAAATCCCCTCTGCGGCCCCCTCCCTCAAACCCTGGTTTCTATTTCTCTCTCTAAAATCTCTCAGATTCACTATCCATACGATATATTTATATATCTATATACATTTCTATATAGTACATGTATGTATATATAGCTTGCTTTTCTTTGCCCTAATATATCAAACCTCTGCTGGTATTTTTGGAAAGAGAGATAGAATAAGATGCAATCCCAAAACGGTTCTGATCCGCAACAACAAAGCCAACAGAACCAGCAGCAGCCCCCGGCGGCGGCGGCGGCGCTGCAGCAGCAGCAGTGGGTGGCTATGCAGTATCCGGCGGCGGCGATGTTAATGCAGCACCAGATGATGCCACCGCCGCATTATCCACCGCACTACATGCCGTATCACCACCACCACTACCATCAGCATCAATACCATCCTCAGCAACATCATCAACAGCAGCAGCAGCAACAAGGATCCAACGGCGAAAATAAGACGATATGGGTGGGCGACCTCCATAATTGGATGGACGAGGATTACCTACACCGCTGCTTTGCTTCCACTGGCGAGGTTTCATGTCATTCTTTATCTTTTCATCCATTGCGTAATTGTTTTTGGAAATGCTGTATTTCTATGGTATCTGAACAGAGCTCGTAGTTCATATAGGAGTTAGAAGTTAGTGTGATATGCAAAATGGTGTTTTGATCTAGTGAAACTTTCTTCGGTTTCTACGAGCTATGAGCTGGGAGAGGTTAAAGGTGGAATCTTTTTTCTCGACAAAACATTTCTTTTGCTAGAAATTATAAGTAGACAATAAAAACTTGATATTGGTTCATGAGTTTGGTAGAATGGGTAGATTTTTCCATGGATCAATTAAACATTTCTTTTTTCTTGTTTGTATAGGGATATTTGATTTTGACAAGGTGGCATTATGGGAAACTCATTACATGTCTTTGTAGTTTTAACAATGTGCAAATATTATGAGACAGCCAAAAGGGAAAGGAAGCCAATAAGGTGTATATACATACTTTTAGTTGTGGTGATATGATTCTATTTTTATGTGCAGAGGAAGATCCAAGTTTGATTTAGAGTATTACGATGAGCTTCTGCCATTTATTTAATATTTACAGTGCCGCACAAAGTACGGGAATTTTCAAAAAATAAAAACATGACACGGCAGGGACATAATAATAAATATATATGTGTGGACATAATCATAAATATATATATCTTGATACACATATTTGCCTAAAAATAGTAACAGCTTCATTTTTTATGTTACAAGAATATTTATATTTCTTTTATGAAGATAATGGGAAATTAATTTTCACATTTCATATATTAGAAAAGAACTATGAACAAGATGTCCTAACATCTTTTTGAAAAAACTCTATTCACAAACAATTGAAAGTTTTAGGCTTTGGAGTTTCTAAAATTAAAATGCCTAAAGGAGAAGGGAGGGATTAATAAGTATAAATCCACACGATTTTGATTTTAATAATTGGCTCTTAAGTCTGGTGATGTGTTTTATTTGCGTATAAGCAATGGACAAGGGTGTTACTTAAGTCTCCAAAACATGTTAGATTCTAAAACCATTAATAGGACACAAGATGCATGTCTGATATGTGTCGGGGAGTGTCAAATGTTTTCTTTACAGACACATCACCTTCTTATAAACATCCATGCTTTTTAGATTTATGAGTGTCGGTATCCCACACTGACACATCACCTTCTTATAAGTGTCTATGCTTCTTAGACTTTGTCTTTTTCACTAACAAGTCAACACTTGCAGGTCGCCTCCATTAAGGTTATTCGCAATAAGCAAACTGGTTTGTCTGAGGGTTACGGATTTGTGGAATTCTTTTCCCACACTGCTGCTGATAAAGTCCTACAGAATTATACTGGGAAAGCAATGCCTAATACTGAACAACCTTTCCGTTTGAACTGGGCTACATTTAGCATGGGTGATAAGCGTTCAAATAATGGTTCTGATCTTTCTATATTTGTAGGAGATTTAGCTTCAGATGTTACCGATAACCTTTTACATGAAACTTTTGCTAGTAAATATCCTTCTGTTAAAGCTGCTAAAGTTGTCATTGATGTCAATACTGGCCGTTCAAAAGGTTATGGTTTTGTAAGGTTTGGAGATGAGAATGAGAGGTCTCAGGCCTTGACTGAAATGAATGGTGTATACTGTTCAAGCAGGCCCATGCGCATTGGTGCAGCAACACCCAGGAAATCATCTGGATATCAACAGCAATATTTTTCTCAAGGTAACTAATAATTGTTCTTCTTCGGCAAAGAGACTGTTTTGGAATTATAATTGTACTTTAATTTTCTTTCTTGTGTTATTCCATTTTCAGCAGTAGAAAACAAGAATTGTTGCTCTGATTGCCTTCTGTCAATGGATTGCTAAGGACTTCCTTGCATGTTTCATCCCCTGAAACTATGTTAATCGAGTATATAGTCCAGTGCCATTAACATGGAATAATAAGACCAAGATTTATAGGGGTCCCTCAGTGCATCCTTCAATAATACTTCGTCTCACTTCTCTCAAATCCTACTAGTGTTTTCTTCTTCCATTCCTCATCTTCGTTAGAAGGAGGTTTAATACTATAGTTATTTGTTAGAAAATGCTTTGATGGTATTGGTGGCTAGAATGCAGGTTTTCAATTGGGTGGTTTAGTTACAGGGAAGAATTCTGGAATCTCTGCTTCGCTCCCGTTATAAGTTTCAACGTTTTTGCAGATCTTAAGCACTTATGTTTGGCAAATGTATGAGCATGTGCCTTTCTTTCATGATTGCCTTACTATATTTTTTCTTGCATTGTCACATGTAACATGTGCCAAAATTGGCTACCTTTATCACGGTTTTCTTCTTACCACTTATTTGTCACTGCACTATATATTTCTGCTCATGTTACTTCTTTCACTTAATCCTGACATACATGCATTTTGGAGCTCCAATCTAATCAAGAAAAAGAATCTTTCATAGCACAGCAAAGCATTACAATTATTATTCTGCTAAGTATTAATGGGACTAAACTAATGCTAAAACCATATCCCTATCTCCAGAATTCTTTTAGGCCTTTTCAGATAAGATAATGATTCATTTGTGGGGAACTTTGAATTTGGACAGATCAAATCCATCAAATTGCTTTATGGGGAACCTTGGACTTTGTTGCTTGGATGAGGATATGAATTTTGTACTACGAAGAATTGGCAGAGGTAGTGGTGGAGCAATGGTGGTACAACATCAAGTTGAGATGATGCAACAATATCAATGTTTATGTGGTGGTGGAGGCAATGACACATGGCAATAAGGACACCAGAGGTGATCATATGAGGAGATTATGTGGCAGAGGGGATGACTACGGGGCTATTATAGGGTAATTGGCATTCATAGCAATATACTGTTATGGACTTACAAGGAATGACTTTTTGTTGGAGAAGGCATCTTGGTAGAACTGCAGCTATGGTTGTGTTATATTGCTATGGTTCTGGCAAAAGAAGAAATCTAGTGAGATTCTGGAGGTTGATAATGGGAGGGGTGCTATTATTAGTTAGATTATCATTCCTCCTTGGCTCGAGGAATTGGAATGAAGTATCCAGTTAGACAGACAATATTGGGATATTTTTATGGCCTATCAATTCCACATAAATATTTTTTTAGTTCTAATTGACACACTTGTTAATTGGCATGCAAATTCCTACCACTGCCCCTCCCCCCAATGTCCGGTGGGGGAGAGAGGGAGGATTTTCGAAGCTTAATACCATGTCTGCAACAAAATTCTTTCCAATCTAAGTTCAATCATAATGTGTTCACTTTAGGCTTTTATGGGCGGGAGTAATTTTCTAAGGAGGGTCAGGACTTTTTCAAGAAACCCTAAATCTTCTTTCTGTTCATTTATCTTGATCCTGATCTCCAGTAAATATGGAAAAAAAATACTTCCCTGGTAGTAATATGGTTAATCTCCTTGTGTTGCTGTGGTGAATTCAAATTGGTTACTTTCTGTCCTTCATAGATAAGCAGAAGATTACCTGTATAATAGCTTATGTACCATTTCATCTTCCTGTAAGTTCTGTGTTATTATCCTTCCTTATTATCCAGCAGAATTTGGAGTAGGAATTTATTGCTGAATAATTTATTCTAGTAGTTTTTTTACTGGTTGTAGTAGGTCTTTAATCTTCTTTAGTAAGTTTATCTAATTTTTTATTTCAAATACACTATCTTGTCTTCCGTAATATTCTTTGCTGATTGTTTTTTTTTTTTTTTTTTTTTTGGGGGGGGGGGGGGGGGTGGTGGTGGTGGTGTGTGGGTGTTGAGGCTTTTCAAAGTTGGTGGGGAACCAGAATTTGGAGGAGGAGGAGGAGGAGGGTTTGGTGTCTTGCACCTTTTTGCTTGTGGTGGTCAATATGGGCAAAACACAGTTGGAGGACTTTTCAGGGCATGGAACAGTCATTCTATAGATTAGAAAGTAAATTTCTTATCCATTTTGTATAGTTGGCTTCGGGCAAGGTTGAGCCCGATCTAGGTCAAATTTTGGATTTTGTAGATGTTATGAAGGTTTAACGAGTGTATCGGTTATGCGGTGACCTTTTTCCTTTTGACTTGATTCTGTTTTGTGCATGGATGCATCCCCTTAAGGCTTCTTAATACAAGCCTTTATTGGTTTAAAAAAAAAATTTTCAAATTGAACTAGATGGTTTACATTTTTCAGGCAGTTCGTTTCATGTAATCATTGCTTATTATAAAATGTTTTACTCAACAAGTTTACTTTTTTCTTGTTATCAAAATTTGCATTGGTGTTGATAGGTGGATATGTATCAAATGGTGCTTCAGCCCAAGGCTCACAGTCTGATGGAGATTCTACGAACACAACTGTCAGTTCTTCATTTCTTTCATGTGATTTTAACTATTACACTGCCTTAACAACAAACCCCCCTCCTCCTCCTCTTCCCTTCTCCCTCTCTCGCTCCCTTCTTTTTTGGCTTATTTGTGATTGCTTTATAGATATTTGTTGGAGGGCTTGATCCTAACGTCACAGATGAAGATCTTAGACAGCCTTTCTCTGAGTTTGGTGAAATAGTTTCTGTAAAAATACCAGTTGGGAAAGGCTGTGGATTTGTACAATTTGCTAACAGGTATGACTCCTGTTGGTAACTGTTCTATCCTTGAACTGTATTGCACATAAAAATTTTGACCCCTGTAGCTGCTTCTATGATTACTTTGTTATCCATCTCATTGATCTTGGCAGAAATAATGCTGAGGAGGCACTGCAGAAATTGAATGGTGCAACAATCGGCAAGCAAACAGTGCGGCTTTCTTGGGGACGAAATCCAGCAAATAAGCAGGCAATCACTCTCTGTCTCGCACTCTCTTCCATTTCTTCCCTACTACAGGATGTTTGTGGCAGGGTTTTTTTGGGGGAAATTCTTCCTAAGATTAATTCCTTCAAAATGGTCACTGGTGTTTAGTTTTTGTCTAAATGAGAATAAAAAATATGTAGCGACTATTTAGAATAGTCCATAGTGATTTCACTTGTCTGATTTGTGTTTTTGGTGTTATTTAGAAGTCTAAATCAAAATCTGTGCGCTTTGATTTCTTTTGGATGTCATTATTTACTTTTCTCTACAAGATCATGTACTGCTTATGTCAGATTATTGTTAGAATTTGAACTATTTTGGTGACCCTAAAAGCTAATGGTGCAATGAATTTCCTTCACAATGCACTCTATGTAGCCCATTCTTCATTAAAAAATAACTGTTTGTAATGTTTTTTTTTTTGCTAGTCTCTGTCTTTCTTACTTAATGCGTCTGGGATTTGGCAGGTGAGAATTGATTTTGGCAGCCCATGGAGTGGGGCATATTATGGAGGCCAAATTTACGATGGCTATGGCTATTCCCTGCCCCCACCGCATGATCCAAGCATGTATGCTGCTGCAGCTGCCGCTTATGGCACTTACCCTATGTATGGCACCCACCAACAGCAAGTAAGCTGAATGGCTTCCCGTGAGAGCATGTTTAGTTCTAGTGCTGAGATGGTCATGCTTACAGTGGGCTTGTCTACTCCATTTCTCTGTCGTTGGCTTGGTCTGTAGAAATTTTATGATCTGCTCCAAACGTGGAGTGGAACTGAATTTTGACTACATGAGGTAGTTTTTTTTTTTTTTTTTTTTAATTTTTTATTATTTTCTTTTAGGGATTTGATTAAACATTTGGTTAGAAGTGCGGGATTTAACGTGAAACTTCTTGATTGGAATAAAGGATCTTTCAAAGTAGTATGTGTTGGCATGCTTCTAAAATCAAAAGTGTGATGTGCTTCCAAATAATTGTCATGGCCAATTTTAATGCAATCGTTATGATGCTCACTCGTTGTCCTGATTCTCTGCGGTGAATATGGTATTTGAGCAAGCTAGATTGCTCTCTGGAAAAGCTTCTAACGGGATCAGCTGCTGAGATTATTTTCTGCATCTTTGCCTAGTGCTTTGGATGTGCCTATTGTCACTATCTCACATCTCACATCGAATAGTACCATCTAATAACTTACACTTTCGGGTCGAATGACAAATGCTTGGTCCATAACAAGTAGTATAAGATTTTACACTTTCGGGTCGAATGACAAATGCTTGGTCCATAACAAGTAGTATAAGATTTTACGCCGGATAGACCAGAGGGCCCAAAGTTCTGGCAAATGAAGCTGCCTTCCCAATAGGTGCTCTCTTAAGGAAACAAAAAAGCAATGCTCTGTCCATGGAAGACTTTTTGATAAGTTTTATAGGATTTGCAGTAAGGGACTGTTTGATAGTGTTAACAAGTTAAACGAAAATATGTAATCCCATTACTTTCAATACCAATTTTGTAAATTAGAAAAATTAAAGTTATATTGATTTTGCTATGATTGAAAATTTAGCATTTAGTGTCCGCATGGAGCATTGGATTACGGCTCTTTTTGCATACGAGAGTAAAATTATATACATTTGACATTTTTCAAATTTTAATAAAAATTTGAGCTGTCATTTTTAATGTTTCCTTTTTAGTCTCATAGATTGAACTGCTAATTTTTTATGTTTTATGTTTGCAGTATACGTACACATTCATATCTAATAATTGGCAAATGCCAATTTTAGCAAGCCCCCTTTTAATCTTGGCAAGCTGACTTCTATTAATCACACATGAAACCCTAGGAATATGTTTTTTTAAAGTTGGGATGTCCATTGAGAACGATGGACCTGCGACCCACCACAACATGCTTACTCTTTTAGGCCAAGCAGCATAGCCTGTTGCACGGTGGGATACACGGCACAGTGACCGACATCAGGTTAGGGTGTTGGGTTGCACAGCAACAGAAAAAGCAATGTCACAGTGCTCCTGAGCTACAAACTAATGCAATGGACTGGCACCGTCAATCACCGTTTGTATTCCCATACTTCGATCTTCTCTCAGACTCAACGGTACATATGAGAGGAGAATGTGGTCCCCCTGTTTGTCTGCGCAGCTTCAGCTTTACGCTTTAAAGCAGAAAAAAAGAAAAAAACAAAAACCAAATGATTGTCCCTAGTGGATGGATGAATGGGCCCCACCAATCGGTGCCACGTTGCAGTTCCAGTAGTTTCTATTGGAGCACCGACTCTAAAAAATATTGATTATTTAAATCTTAATCCATTAATTAACAAAAGGTAAATTAATTTTAAGTGGGGGAAGTATGGAAGGAAGGTGTGGTTGAATAGGTAACAGCTGGCCGGTCACGGTGACTCTCTGCCCAACACGTTACCAAATCGAATGGCGCTGTTTTCTCTCTCCTCTCTCTCTCTACCTCCACCTCTGTCGTCGTCGTCGTCGTCTTCTTCTCTGCAACTCCAAAGGCGAGTCTATTTTCGTTCTTTCACAGTACAAGCTTCGTCTCCGACTTCAGTGTCTTCGCGTTCGAAGCCGAAGGTCGTTGTGACCAGAGAACGGGGCAAGAACGGCAAGCTCATCAATGCCTTGGTAATCTTTTTTTCTCTCTCTACATTTCGCTGTCTGTGTCGGTTTTGAGAGCTTTTGATTATTTAATTTTGTCTACATTGTTGCATTCTGTTGGATATCTGACGTTGTAGCTTTATCCTTTGCGTTTAAATTTCAACGTTGAAAGTCCGCTCTTTCTATGGCTTTGCGTATCTCTTGCAATTATTCGGTTTCTCTTTGTAGGCATTTTTTCTTCTTCTGTCTTTTGGTATGAGTTTCCAATTAAGTTTGTCGCGTTACGTGTTTGATCAAATGCGAGAATGAACTTGGCTTTCCACCGTTTTTTCCCAGGCAAAAAAAAGAACCTTAGACATTTTGATTAAATGCAAACATTTTTCCCAAACAACAAAGAACAAACATTTTCGGTGAAGATTAGATTGAAAGCTTGAAACGAAAGTGAAGCAAAGTGAACAACTGTTTAGATTTCTTTTAGAAATAACTTTTGAATAAATGCATATAAGTGGTTGTTTCGGTATAGGTTTAAAACGTTCTCTTGCATGACGTAATCACATTTCGGGACACGATCACCATTTGGGATAAATATCATATTTTCTTTGTTGTAATCAGAAGTCCTCATTATTTTTTTTGCTCCATTCTTTGAATCCGACAAGTCACAGAAAAAGAGAAGAAAAACTTACCTCCCACTCTGACTTGTTATGAGACCCCAAATTTTTATTTTTTATTTTGTGAATATGGGGCAGCCTAATGAAGCATTATTTTTTTTTCCTTGTAGGAATATAGCACTAAGACTATTTTAAGAGTTCGTTCCAGAATTATTGTTCATTAGTCTTGGCCTCAATTAAATTCCGTTGTGATTTTCATCCCTTAGTAACTTAGTCATTTGTGTTCTCTCAAAATGTGTTATCTAAGTGGTACTTATTTTTAGTTGTAGTTGTGGGGTTGATTTTTGTATTCGATGGATTAACTTGCATGTCGAAGTAATCTATGTAATCTTGTTACAAGTCATGTTTCCAGAAATAAGGAAAAGGGGGAAAAAAAAGAAAAGAAAAGAAAAGAAAAGAGAACCTTGTTGTGAACCCAGATCATCAATTGGATTAAAAATATTGGATAATATTTTAATAGGTTATAGGCCTGAAGAATGTATCAATTTACAAACGAAATCACGTTATTATCTTACTCTCGTTTCTTTCCTTTTCTCTTTCTTCTCCCTTTTACTTCATTGAAGGTAAGCTTGGGATGTTGACAGCATTGATGGTTGATAAATAGCTATTTTTATGCACTTTTTCCTAACTACCAAAAAAAAAAACATTTCTGGATGTTTTCAGTGGTGCTGTGATTTTTTGCATTTGAAAGTCCGTAAGTTGGTTTTTCATCATCTTTGGTCATGTAACTAAATTATCTAACAGACTAACTCCATTAAATTTTGCTTGCAATTTTTTTTTCCGGTGTCTTGTTAACCATTTAAATATTCTAAGTTCATGCATGCTTATACTGATTTCTTTTTGCATTAGCTAGATTATTATTACTTTTAGATAATTATTATAAGTTATGTGCTGCAGTAGTTTTATCTCATTCTTGATTGTCTATATGTTTTCCCATCTTTGACTTCTTTAATGGAGTAAAAATTTCTGTCTGCTATGTGAGTATGGACATTACAAACTAACAATGTTGAATGTCCAAGAGCTGCAGTTTCATACATGCCTTGGCACCATTTACGAAATACTATAATATGTCAAATCCAGTAGCAGAACCTTCCACTTCATCTGACTTCTCTCTGATAATAGGGCTAAACCCCATTATAGAAAGAAAACCTAGTTTTTCAGTTGTCCCCTTTACAAAGCAGTTAACTGTTTGTTGGGTACTGAGGAGAATTAGTTACAACACCTTGATTGTTGTCACCATTGTGGTCTTCGATATGAAGGTGCCATTTTAGAATAGTTTCCTCTTAATGAGCAAATGTGAGTGATAGGACGTTACGTTTTGGCCCTTTTTTCTTTATTTTTTGAGATAAATTCTGTCCTTTTGTTACATTACTGTAGTTCTTGTTGAACTCACTGGAACAATATTCCTGATATGGAATCTCAAACTCACTCTTCTTGACAGGAGCCATGACTGCATGATAATTATGTGGCTTTTCAAACCACAGAAATGTACCTTAATAGGGTGTTAATATAACTACATAGACTTCTGTGCAATTGCTAATACTGAGCAGAAAATGGAGTAACTTTTGGGTACACGGACTAGGTAGACATTGTCATGTCTTTCAATATTGGAAGGGTCCTGTTTTCATAGTAAATTGATAATGATAGGACTGGTACAATAACTAGGCTGAAAATTTCATGGCTTTCAATATAGGAACAGCCCTGTTTTCATATTAAATGGATAATGATAGGACTGTCGAGTTGACATACTGTTGTGTAGTCAGTGAGTAAAATAAGAAGGTACTGAGTGTGGAATTAAATTTATGTTTCCTTGTTGCAAATTCATTTTAAAGGTTAGAGGAAAACTTTACCTTTGGATTATTCAGGTCAAAATTTTCCTGGTAATGCAGCTGTAATTTTTGCGTTTGAATAGTTATGAATTGTCATTTAACAATTGCTTGGGGTAGATTATCTTTACCATTACTATAGTTGGATTTTTAAGAATTTGGTTTTGGTCGTATTAAAGTTCGCAAACGAGATTGGTTGTAGAATTCCAAATCAAATGATTGTCCTTGTATCAGTTAAAATTTTTTATCCTTGCCTTATTTTTTTATACTGTAAATGACCTTAAAATGGAATTTTTATGTCTGAGTACAGGCAAAACATGGAATTAACTGCTTGGAGCTTCCCCTCATTGAGCACACACAGTTACCTGATTTGGACCAGCTTTCTTCTGTCCTAAGTGGTAAGTTTATGAAACATTTGTAGTCCAGATTGGTAGCGCCATATAAGGTTTCAAGATCTTGGTCAAGCCTTGTCGGGGCTGATCCTGTGTCTACATGATGGAACAGTTACCTTAGCTTTTCTCCATATATCCTTTTGCCATTCCCGTTGTCTTTCTATAAATCTAAATCTATGCCAAAAGCAAATATATATGATCTACATTCTAGGTTCTTTGAGGTCATCATTTGAGACATCTTTCTCCTTTTTAGTCAGAGAATCTGTATTGGTCTGCATATTGGAAGTCAAAATTTGGGACAAAAGGAGTTTTGCAGAGTGGATCCTACCCTAGCATGGTCAAATCTCTGGACCTAAATTTGTATTCAAATATGTCCTATTGCAATATGCGACTGGTACTACACAATGCCATTTGAGGGGTGTATTAATCATATTAAAGAGAGGACCATGCATCTTGCATACCGATCTGCTATTAAATCTTGCTTGAACCAGTTGGTTGTTGTGCTTGTTAGAGTTTCTAGTATATTGCTGTATGGTAAGCAAATATTGTTTGTTATTCCATAGTCAAAAAGGTTTTTTTTTTTTTGTCTTTTTTCTTATCTGTTGTGGTTTTTTGTCTTATTCTTTTCTCTTGTGGCAGCAGATAATGCTTTTGACTGGATTGTAATAACTTCTCCTGAGGCGGGTCTGGTTTTTCTTGACGCTTGGAAGTAAGGATTAAATGCTGCAGAATATATTACTTCTTTAGTATGGTTGAATTGGTCATTCAATTTTTGGCAGAAAGGATTTTATGTTTTTGGGTTTTTTAGTGTACGTCCTTAGACATTTTCAATTGCAATTGCAACTTGAATTAAATCTATTATATAAATTGCCTTATACTGTCTGCAATGTTTTTTTGATTGATATCATTCTTCATCCTTTACTTGGGGTGTAAAAAATTGAAATTGGCTGACTGCAACTGTTTGAAGATGTATATTGTTTCTTACATCTGTGGGATCCAAATTGTTGGGATTGAATTTGCATTTATTAATTTCGTAATTCCTTTCTTGTTGAGGATGAGAACTTTCGATTGGTTGATTATATGGCCCCAAAAGAAGACGATCTTTCTTGCTAGTCTGCAATTTAGAGCTGACCCTACAGTTCTTTGGATTAGTAAAGCTATTGCTATGTTTGCAGAATTCCAGAAGGTTGTGGGCAGCATGGTTCAACTGTTAATCTAATAGGGGCGTAACATAATCCTTTTGATCATGCAACAACTCCTGGGGCTTTTAGGATAGTCTTTAGCAGACAACACTATTTGTAGATTGATATGAGTCCTTGTCATTCAGACTTTATCTGACATCTTATGAGCTAATGCCAGCTTACAAGAAATTTTCTTTCATAAAGATAATTTTTTTTAATGATTGGTTTTTTGATTTCAATCTCCCCCCCCCCCCCCCCAACCCCCCAAAAAAAAAAAAAAAACACATACACACACACAACAAAAGAGTTTATGTAACATTGATTGCATAATATGTTACTTGATGAATAATTTGTGGCTTTGAAGGAACTGCTGGTAATGCCTTATTGGAATAAATGTAGTCTGGAATTTTTCCTGTGAAATGCTATGTGCTGTCAAGAATTTCATTAAACATAAAGTGTCTAAAAAAGATCAATAAAATTTCTCTCTCCCTCTTGCTATATTTATGTATGTCTTAGTTATAATTTTCGTATCCATCAAATGATGGCTTATCCTAACTTTTGGTCCTTAGGGCTGCTGGATCCCCAAATGTCAAGGTAGGTGTGGTTGGCGCTGGTACAGCAAGTGTATTTGAGGAAGTAGCACAGTCATCAAAGTTTTCCCTTGATGTTGCTTTTGCACCATCAAAAGGTATATTTATATGTCATTTTTCTCCTTTACAGTATTGAACATTTGAACAAACACGTTCATATACACACAATCACATGGCATTCTGCTTTTCACCCTTTGTTCACTTGCACAACTAGGTAGACATTTAATTTTGTTTGTGAATTTTTCTTCAGCAACAGGTAAGGTTTTGGCTTCAGAGCTCCCAAAACATGGGAATGAAAAAAACACTGTCCTATATCCTGCTTCAGCAAAAGCTGGCACCGAGATTGGTAGGCCAATGTTTCTGATTTTGTGATATCAATTTGCTTTGCTTTGCTTCACACTCTCTCTCTCTCTCTCTCTCTCTCTCTCTCTCTCTCACACACACACACACACACACACACACACACACACACACGCTTTTCTGGAGCTGGATCAACTCTCCAAATTTCTTATGTAAAATATTTTCTTGTGAAATGAGAGGACAAATAATTTGTGTTGACAAATAATTCACCAGACAAGAGTATTTAGCAGGTAGAACTCTATAGTCAAGCATTTTTATTAAAGATATTGAGAAAGTAAGACTCCATTGTGATGCCTTGAAATTTAAGCCAGCTTTGGTTATAAAAGTAAAGGTATTATGGTTGTGGTTATAAGATATTAACTAATACAAGAGGTGGATGTTTATCAGAAGGAGGTCAAATGAAGTTGATATCGCTAACAAACTAAGCTCCAAAGCCAAGCATTCTTAAGTTTGCTGTATTTGCAAAAGCCAGGAAAATAGACGTAAAAAATATCAGGGAAGTGAAAAGCCAAATATGCAATGCATCTTCTGTCACATGTAGGTATCAGTTGTATTTTCATGCCTAACTTGTACGCCTCTACTTTCCCACATGCTAGAAGACAAGTTTTTGCATGATAAAATTTCCATATTGAGCTTCTGGCAGAACCTGGATTTTTCCTTCAGTGGGCCAGTCGATAATAGTAGAACTGTGTGATCAATTTTTATTTTAAAAAAGTATTGAAGAACTATAGACACATTGGACTAAAATTGTCACTAGTTTCTTGGCCTAATTGTGATTTGAGGTGACAATGAGAGAGAATTAGGGTTAAATCTCATTATTTCTAATAGTAGTAAAAAATCAATTTCAGTTCATCACAATGACCACAAAGCTACCAAACTAATCAAATACAAATAAAACTACACTATTGAAACTTGAAAATATACTTTTTGGGCCTTAAAAACTTGAAAATTCACTTTTTGGGATTTGGAGACTTGAAAATCCCATAGAGTTTCTAGTCCCACTTTTTGGGACTAGAAACTCAATTTTTGTTTCTTCTTGTATGTTATTTCTCCACAAGAAGCTGTCAGAGAGATCATTGTTTTGGGTTGTTCTGTCTTTCAGTGCAAATGCTCCAGGAGATTGATTTGTACTGGATCCCTTTTTTGCTTGTAGTTTGGAGCCTTTTATCTTATTATTTTTTGAACAAAATGAAACATTTATCTACTTGATGAAATTCTGCGTGCAGAGTTTGTTTGAAGTCTTTTGATTACCCAGCTCGATACTAAACCAATATTTTTTGGTCCTAGATGTCAATTGCTAGTGCTAAGGTATTTTATATAAGTCTCTTTCTTGCATTCTATGGTAGCTCCTGTTCTGTATCACGTTTGGAAAGAACATGCATTTGACACCTTTTGATAGTCTTATGGTTTTTTGTGCCACCTTCTTCGCAGTTGGTATCATCCTTAGTTTATGTGCTAAGAGAATTAAATGAAAATAATATGGGCTAATATTTTCATATTGATTTCAGAAGAAGGCCTGTCTAGTCGTGGATTTGAGGTCACAAGGCTGAATACATACACGACGGTAAAATATTATTGTTTTGATCATATTTGGTGCAGTCTCATTCTGGATAGTTCATTTTACTCCTTGTCATCAATACCATTGGAATTTCGATCTTCAGTTTTGTTTGCTAGGCTTATGTGTTTAAATTGTTGTTGACCTCTTAATTCCATTTTAAGCATGTTCTCAATTTGTCCCTGCTTTCCAAGGAGCAAAAGTGTTCTTTACAGAAATTTAATTTTTGTAGGGGGTACTCTGGGATTGTAACAAGTAGGACTGCTTATAAATTCTAATGCCTCATGCTTTTTATTAAGCTTTCCCAATTTTTTTCTCCATTGTACTTAAATGAAAGTTTGTTCTCAATTTATCTGTATCTGTTATGTTTGATGACAAAAGCTTTATTTGACCTCTATAATTTGATTATTCCAATTATTTTGGGTTGCGTTAGAGGGGACAGTAAAAAGCTGAATGGGCTATTTAGCAATTTTACACAAGCAACTCAATAACATAATTTGATTAGGGCATTGAGGTTATGGGTGATTTTAGTGCACAGTGTCTTCATCATCCCATGTAAAGTTTTAATTGGGAAGGGCATATAAGCTCAATCCTCAGTTTCTATACTCAGAATTGGCATTGCCTAGGAAAGCTTATCCCAATTCTGTGCAATGCTAAAATTAAGTTGTTTAGTTGCCTTCCACTCTTTGAAGGCATAATTTCAAACAGTCTTTAGTGGGATTGGCTGTTGGAAACTTTGAAGATTTATTGTTTGGTTGTTCTGCAATTTCTGAAAGTTTTTATGAGAGACAGACATGGCTTTTTTTTTATTATTTATTTTTAATAAACAGACGCAAACATGTAAATGGGTAGTATCCTCTGCCCACACTACCTCTTAGCATCCTCTGCTCATGCTAGCTCTTAAATTTATTTGGTGGTTGATGATGGCCACTTGAGTTATTTCTGGCAGCCCATGATTCCCATCAACTTCTTCCAGGTTCCTGTTCATCATGTAGATCAACTAGTTTTCAAGCAGGCACTTTCTGCTCCTGTTGTTTCCGTAGCATCGCCTTCTGCAGTTCGGTAAGCCCATCGATCAAACTTATTATTGTAGCTATGTAGGGTTTGAGTTTATTATTTTCTATCTCATGTCCTTTCTTTAAAAAAATAAAAAGAAACAAAGACCTATGTATGTAATGTCCTACGTGCATCAGTGTGGCCACTCTTCCTTTAAACCTAATGCCAGGTACCCAAGCTAACCTTAATATGCATTGACTCTTTGTAATTGATTTTTTTAGGATGGTAGCTGTGCCTTTTAAATGCTTTGTGATTGATGAGAGCTATAGGGCCAATTGTTTTGCCTATCTTTATTTACCAGTGATTCTTTAGTAAGGTGGTTTTTATTCGATCCACTGAGTTCGTACATCTCTATTGCAACAGTGCTTGGGTTAATCATGCTTCGGAGTCGGAACGTTGGGGCAATTCTATTGCATGTATTGGTGAGACAACTGCTTTGGCTGCAAAAAGACTCGGCTTGAGAAATGTATATTATCCAACAAATCCTGGTCTGGAAGGGTATTTTCTGCTCTACTAAGCTCTCTTTTGCCACCGTATGCTCTGATTTAATTTCTCTTGTTTTAAGTACTGCTCACAGAATCTATTTGCCATGTTGCTGCATAGCATTATCATGATTCTGACATATAGCATGATAGTGGAAGAGAAGATTATTGTTTTGTTTCTTACATGCCCAAAAGTTTTATTCTACTTTTTTGTTTTTTACGTGCTCAAAACACGTATTCCATCTTTTTAAGTATGAATCAAGGAGGAGACAAGTTGGATGCATTAGATGACAGAGGGAAGCTGATTAAAATACAAAGCCGTCTGTGATGTCTCGTTGTACTGTTGGACTTCTGAACTACAGAACCTGCCAATGAAAAATCTGATGGATCAATATTTCTTGGCACAGGCATATATGTAATTTCATGGTTAATCAAAATTCTTTGTTTCGTTGTTTGCTAGGTATAGTATGAATGATGCTGGTATTTATGCTGTGCAAGATATTACGTCAACCTCAACTCAACCCATCCTTTGAAAGCACTACCTCGCCTATTTCGGTTCACCATGCAAATCCATTTACACCAACTTCTATGTAGGGCCATAACTTTTCCTGAGTCGTAGGCAATCTTGTCTCTTCTCATAACTTATTTGCTTTAGGTTTATGGTTGTCTCGTAAGAATTTCTACTCCAATTCTATAATGCTTTTCTGAATTCAAAACACTCTAGAAACACTTCTCCATGTAATTGATGCTTAGCTATCATGGACAAAATAATTCACAACCCAAATGAAAATTGTCAGTTCCACTCTCTCTTGGCCATGTAAAATTTCTCCTTGTTTTGCTAGACCTTGTAACACTTGCATATTTTTTGTATATATGACCCAATCCTCTACTTATCTTCTTTTACCAGTTAATGCTCTATTGTGCACATCCTTAATCATCTGAAAAATATAATTGTCACCCTTTTCTTTTCTAGAACTGGGGTCTATCTTAGTTTTTTTTTCTAATTCGGCTAAATTTTATATATATATTTTTTAGGAACTAGCTTGCATTATTGATCTCATAAAATGGTGCCACTTTTATTTTTAGATGCTCCTGCTTCATGTTTAAGCTCTAACCCTTGCTGAATTTCTATTTCCACATTTAATCACATGATTGATCAATTTGTTGTCATGATTTTTGGTGCAGTAGTAGACATTACTTATGATCGTGTTTAACAATTTAATTCATTCAATCGGACTCATCAGTCCCATACTCTCAAGTTTTCAATTGTGATGCTCTCGCTCTCTCTATACTCCTGTGCTATTCCTTTCACCTCTACTCTTGAATTATAATTACTGTACTTCCTTTTATATAGCTATAATTTATACCTTTCTTAGAGTTACCAAGTCAACTAACTCATTTTTAGTATAAATCCTATTTGTCTTTGTTCAAAAGTTAGTAATATCTGAAGTACCTTTTCCATATCTAGTGACATTTCACTGTAAACATCATTCAAGTCTCCATTCTTTCTTTACTTTAATAGTGTAAGCTTGAATTCAAATTCCTAGTCCTATTATTTATACCTTATTTAAATGCATATTATACTATCCTCTAGAGGTTGCCTTAATTTCGGGATAGTCCTATCTTTCAAAACTTGCATTCCTACTCAAGTATCAAGCTTGATAAGGGTTTTTCTGCTAAAAAAAGGTATAATCATTCCATCTTCATTTTCTTTCAAATGGTGGCCCTTGCCTTTTAGACCACTTTTCTGATACAACAAGTTTTTCCCTTTAACATGTCACTATTTTAATCTAGATCCGACTTCCTTCATTGAACAATTTGTTCTCAGATTAGATGAGCTCTTCTCCTTTTGGGGTTTTTCTGCTGATCCTGTTTATGAAGGCTCTCTTCTACTGCTACTCAGCAAATCTTTGTTGCGTCTTCTTCTTCTTTAAAACAAGTTTCACAATATAGACCCCCGTGGGTCATCAGCGTAGGCCCATGGGTTTGCTCACCATGTGGCCGAATTGGGTTTGAATCCCATGAGTTACACCGAGGGAGGGTATTGGGGCTTGCCCACATGCGGGGTTTATGTTGCAGGGTGGGTCCAAAGGCATGCTTTGGGATGGTTCCTTGTCACTGGGAAAAAAAAAGAAGGGATTTCACCGTATAGCTCTTACTTATTTTGGACAGTAGTTCCTATTCTTTGACTTTTGTCTCTAATGTTTCATTTATGGTTCTGGTCAATGTCATGTTGAATAGCACTCTTCTGGTCTCATTTATGATCTTTACATGTAGTGTTTCTACTTTATTTGTCAAATTAAATCTCTGATTATAGTTTGAAGTGAAGGTTATTGAGTGTTGATTTCTTTTTTAGGTTCACAATATTCTTCATTTTTTATGCAAGCAGCAGATAACGCATAATGTTGCAGGAAATAGATGCTTTCCTGTTTTAGTTTGTAGTGTGACTACTATCATTTCCACATTTTTGTTATAGTTCTCAAGATCAGTTCGTTTGCCATATAATTCTTTCCATATGGTCAGCATACCCAAATCTATTGTTTGGTTGTACCGTTGTACCAAAGATTAGTTAATGGGATTGCTGAATTAGTTTCGTTGGAAATCTGGCTAAATGATCCCTTTGCTCCCATTAAACATGTTCTTGGCAGATGGGTCGATAGCATTCTTGAAGCTTTGAGAGTCCATGATCAATTCCAGAAGGTCCAATAATGTTGCTGTTGGGTTTTTGGCAGCCGCTGTTGGGTTTTTGGCAGCTTTCAGTTTTTCTCAGGTATTTTGTGATTACTGGTTTGATTACTTGTTCTTGTCTTCTGTCCCCATCAGAAATCTAGTTATTTCTTTCTTTCTTTCCTTGTCATCCAGGTCCTGCAGGGTTCGATTGGTAGCCACAAGGACAGGATTAAATACGCAAACATGCACAGTCCTATATAAACTTTTCTCAAAGCGAGAGAGAGAAGTTGGAAACAGCAGAACAGAAAGGTATCAAACTGTTTGCCTTTGCAGAGGGATCATGTACATTTGGCAGAGCTTCTGCAAGGTAAGTTAAGCAGCTGTTTATAGATGTAATTGTAAAAGACAGATCAGCAAGGTGTATGTACATTTTTATGCTATAGAGTGTAGATATACCTGTGTTAATACATCAAATTCTTAGATCAGCTTCAAGAACATTCTTGACACTGTACCATTAGTAATGTCCCTTCTTGGAAAGTTAACTAATAAAAAATTCTATTACTGATATATTGTGATTTTTTATCTCTCCAATCACTAGCTTCCTAGCGATCATTGTTGCGTTATTTTCCTAAAATTATAAAATTTCTGTGATGTATTTTGTGATTTATAATGGTTGTCTAGTTTATAACAATGAAGTTGTGACTTATAATTGTGGTCTAGTTTATATCAATGGAGTTCTCATTCTTCACTTTGTTGTTGTTGTGCTGGTACGTTAATTTCATGTGAGGACCTTTTGATGAGGGTTCAATCTCCATAATTCCTTGAACAACTTTGGTAGTCCTGCAGCCTGGTTAGTCTCTGTGTGTGCGTGTCTGTGCATGGTGCCCTGGTAGAGTGCATTTTCCCAGGAGTACTAGAGTTGCTTAGCATAAGTTCTATTAGGGAGTAAAAAAAGTGTTTCTTGGGTGGAATAATAAAACATCAGATGAGCCCAGTGGATGGTTCTCTCAAGTAATGCAAATATATTCAAGAATCAGTACATGAAATTTTCATGAATTTGAAAGAAATTGTATTGAAAAGCAATCTATATGGAACTTGTGACGCGTCTATTTGTGTCAAGGGTCTTCTTGTCGCAAATATTCACTTGTAGCATACCATATCTCAATGGATTGACGTAATTTTTCTACTGCATGTACATTACCACAAGCTTTCCAGCAATGAAAGAATCCGGCAAACAATTCTGGCTGGGTTCTTTCATCGCTGTGATACCATGTGGAGAAAAAACAGACTTCAGGGGAGAGGATTCATTACTTACCCACAATATTTGGGATATTACTGGATTGATGTTTTCTGTTGCAGCATTGACATTCAATGGGTAATATGGCAATAATGTTTTGCATTTAGAATGTCAGTACATGGGATCATTTGACAATTATTTACAACTGGCTTACTTCTATATTTTCGCAATGAGATGTTATCAGTTTTTTTTTCCACTTGACAAAGTTGGGAAGTTTATATCAAGATAACATATTCCTTTTCATCTTTGTTTTGCAGAATAATTAGATATGGCATATGTACTTGATTGCGCAGATAATTTAAACAGCACTTTTTTGTTTTCTTCTGATTGTAGTTGAGTGCATAATGTGACCTGTTTTCAGTTGGAATCATATGGTGGTATACTAACAGCTTTGAGTAGTCAAATGATGAAGCTTTATTATATAAAATTTCAAAACTAGTGAACGAAGTGCAACACAAAACATGAGTTGGTCACCTATGAATTAGGATGCTTTTGAGGGCACTCTTGAAGATGGAATTTCCATCTAGAGATTTCTATAGCTAATCCCAATGAATTTAAGGAGTTGGCAGGGTGGGAAGTCAATAGACTAAAGGGTTTCTAATAAGGGAAACTATATAGCCAGTGATGGAATTGTGTTCCATAACTTCTTTGAATAATTGCTTCCACAGCAAGGCTGATCAGGTGCACATTATGGTTATTGCGTTCAATGAGGATCATTGAACTTTCGTATATATTTGTGGCTCAAGTGCTAATATTATTGCCCACATGATATTTTGCAAGCTGGTTGAATTTTGGTTTGATAAGTAAATTGAATATGTGTGATTCTTGAGTGTGCTTTTCGTTAGGGATTTTATTGGGTGGAATAACAAGTTACATACATATTCGGACGGGGAACAAACCAAAAGCAGATTGCATGACGGCTTCTTGAGAACGGTCTCCACCTTTTGGATGTTTTACATTTGAAGAACTTAATATCTTTGGGCACTTAAAGGGTGAACTTTTATAATTTCTTATGGAGTTAAAAGATGCCAAAGCTGAACTTACATTTAGGGGGTGAACTTACATTTCAGTAATTGTGGCTTGAAAATACAATCCAGGTAGTTGAAACGGTCATGACAAATTTGAGAAAACTAGGTTTAGGGATGTTTGGATTGCTCCTTAAAAAAGCCACAAGCTTAAGCTAGTTTTAAAAAGTTACTTTTTAAATGGCCTTTCCAAGCTTAAGCTATTCTATAAAGCCACTTTTTTTAGCGCAGCGCCAAACACAGTTTAAGAAAGCCATAACTGCTAAAAAAGCCACATCCAAACACCCCCTTACTTTAAAATCTGGAGATCAGTAAGTTATGATTTGGAGTTAATGCGGGATCCTTCAGATGGTTAAGAAATTGAGTGGCAGTTTTTTTTAGATGTAAGTATTTGTTTGTCTTGGCATTTGCAGCCCTTGTGCTTTTTCCATGCATGTATAGGCAACATCCTCCTACAGAGGATGTAAAATTGGGTTTTGTGGGTGGTTATTGTGGAGCTAGTTCAGTTTATATTTTTTTAGCTTTTATTTTATTTTTTGGTGTCTTGATAATGGATTTCTGGCTGAAAATTTGAATACAGCTTTGTTTTTATGGTCCAACTTGTGTTCGAAGTTGAATAACAAGCTGTAGGGGACAACTGGTATGTAGTTAATGGAGAAAATGATAGTATCTTTACATGACTTATTTGGTGTAAGATCCAAGTAGAAAATGAGGTGGAAATTTTTGGGTTTTTCTCCTTGTGCCTTTTTATTGGTATGGATTTTGAGAATCCAATGAAGAGTGTGGACTGAATCACTCGTTGATGTTGCTTTTTTGTCTTAATTTTGTATAACATCTGGTTAGTTTTCTTTCTCACTTCTTGCTGTGCCAACTATATGTATTTGTCTATTATCACCCCCCCCACCACCACACCCCCCCCCCCCCCCCCCCCCCCCCCCCCCCCCTCTCTCTCTGATGATTTCATGCCAATTCCAACTAGAACAAAAGGCTCAAACGCTGTATCTTTATTGTATTTTTCATCTTTGATAGGACTTTATTGGGGATTACATGGGAATTCATTTGCATAGGACTTTATCTGTTTGCAAATCAAGGAAATTTATTTGTGAAAAAACCAAGTCGAGTGGGAGGGTTGTTCTGTTAAGAGGAAGGAGGAAGTGTCCCCTTAAGGAAAGATGAGATCATGGTGATAGCTCGCTCTGGTTGGTAACTTGGAACTGTATGACCAGCGCCCCTCACTGTAGTTAGAACTAATCCCTTGTACTCGACCACGTATCCTCCAACCTATAAGTCATAACATCAGGAAATATTTTTAACATGTATTTGATCACAGTTTCAAATTAACAGTGTATTACCTCATTGTTAGAATACCATGCCCGCCAAGCAGTCTTCACAGGAAGTTTTAAGGTGTTTATTGAGTACCTAGAGGATGTTGTTGGAACACGCCCATCAATGTCGCCACTGCAAGTTTCAGTTCATGTTTGGTGCAGTTTAATTTACCTTAATATAGAGATTGGGAATTGAAATAGTCAAGGCAGAATGTTTCAGATATATATTAAAAGATGCATTTTTTAAAGCCCTTATTTGTAAGAGAAGTATAAGACAAAGAAATTACTGCTGAAAGTTAATTTAGTCATTGTTATCAGTTGATAAAAAGAGATGGACTGACCTATAGACCCATATGCTAATACCACTTGCTATGAGCTGCTTGATTGTGGTTAGAATGGTTGATGGGCTGTCTGTCCATCCGACGCCGCTGGATAGAATTCATGAGGAATAACATTAGCTGAACTCCACTCTTCTGTTATATTTTTTTTTATTTTCATTCACATCCATTTAAATGTCAGCTTATAGGTGAAGTAAAACTTTTATCAGTTCAAACTTGAGGTCTTGTTTTGGCTGGTGGATATTTACTTTGAGTTTTAAATGTACGAAAACCTGTTATACTCAAGGAAAGAAGTACCTGCAAGATGACCACGATGTATTTCTGCCATGGAGAGCTATCTGCACCTCCGCTGAGTTCAGGTAGGAGTAGACATAATCATCAGAGCAGGGATCGAAGATTTTGACCTGATTTTGGAACATCAAGATCAGTTTTGGCTTTACTTGAAAAAGATATGGTTATTTGCTTGGGGTGAATCCCATCTGTATGGTTGGGTTATTGGCTTCTCTTCATTGATAGTCTAGTTTTTCTCTTAACCACTTTTATTACTAGGCATTCAGCAGAAGACACAGAGGGAGAAACATTTTGATCAAAACAAACAACACAACTGGTTAAATCAAATCCAACTGTATTTCATCTTGTGTAGTTTTATGCCCCCTCAGTTTTCTCTATCCACCATGAATGTGCTTTCCTTTTTCTTTTTGTTTTGGGTCCATGAATATGCTTTCAGAATATCTCTATGAACTTGTTTGTGGAATTCAGAGTAGCTTCTGGTTGGCACTTAAGCCTTGATAATACAGTAAAAGATTTTTTCCTCCCTTCTTTATATGGTGTTTCATGAAATTGTTTATTGCTATTTCTTACTTTTTCTGTGCTAATTCAAAAATTGTCTAGAAACGGAATGTCAATAGACTAGAGACTTACGGAACCAGTGGAGCCAGTTTTTGGTGCCGATGAATTGCAAACTGGTGCGTAGATGTTGTAAACATCAAGTTGCCCAATCTCTTCATCTCCTTGATTTTGGTATTGATAGCAGACGTTCGTGAAATTTCCAGTAAGAAAGTCACAGTACTTGTTGATACCTGCATTTGTTTCATCAGAGTTCATAGCATGTGTCCAGAAATTGTCATAAATCCCCTTTGTACCGGTATTATCATCTATCCAAGCATTCCCAATCTGTGAAATCATGTTGAAATTTGAGTAGTGTTATTATTCTCTGTCATCCCTTAAAATGGGGATAACAACTTGTATAATAGGAGTGAAGAGGTTAAGCTGTTGTAAACTTACGGCAATGCCTTTGAGGTTAATGGTGGTTTGATTTGTGTTCTTGTTCTTTGAGAGGATGGTGTAAGCAAGCTGAGGCACGTAATGACCGGCATAGCTCTCTCCGGTAATGTAGAATGCTCGGGTTTTGTACTGGGGGAACCTCTCAAGCCAGTTTATGAGGAAAGTATAAGAATCTTCAGCTGTGCTTTTGTCGCCAGCATTGTCATAGTCGGAGGAAGTGTTTGAATAAGAAAATCCCACTCCAGCCGGAGATTCCAGGAAGATCACGTTGGCCACTGACAATTTCCGGGTACGTTAGCCTTGTCTTTATGTTTAAGAAAGGAGAGGATTGATCAATTGGCTTACCATTGTTCCATGCATAGTCATTTCTGAAAAGTGTTTTTCCATCGCTGTTGACTCTGAAGGGTCCCAATTCTTCCATGGCTCCATATCCCAGGGATGAGCATCCTGGCCCTAAACGTTCATATGATATTTTATCAATCTCTATGAAGCAGCTATACACCAAACAGTAAACAGGAGTTTAGTTTAGTTGGGATGACAGGAACTATGTTCATCATGTCTCCTAGTGTTATTAGTACTTTTGAGTCATAAACTCTTTATGCTATACTTCCTCTTCAGAAAAGAGATTAAGAAAGAGGGGAGGAGGGGGTGGGGTACCCAGTTTTAACAAATCAGGTCTAACCGTTTGATCTGATCCATCACATTCGGGTTGGGTCTTGTTGGGTCCAGATCAGACCCCGCCCTATGGACGGGCCTTAGTGGACACAATGGCTAGCACATCAAGTAGGCATGTAACCTCCAATTCATAAATATTTTCAACAGCGGTCTCAAAGTACGAGGATAAAAATAGTTGGCCAAGGATTGTAGATGAAGTGAGAGATGTTCTAAAGGAAGGCTATACCAAACGGCAAAACAATCACCCAACCAAGCCTATGGTTTGACAATAAGTGCTGCTGGATCACCCACTTATTCAGTAGTGGGCTCTGTCTCATTGACCATCTGGGTCTATGGCGCACTTCCTATGATTGTGCTTAAGAGTATTGGCACTCCTGTATTGGTAATCAACTAATCGTTTAGGGTAATGCATGGTGATGAAAGAGTCCAAGAGTGGGGGAATTCACATATTGGGCAACAGGCCCATCCCACTTCCCCATTCTTGGTCACATAGGTGGAATTTTGAGGATTCCTTGGGCCCTGCTTTTGGCCTGTCATTGGGTGGAACTTTTTTAGGATTCCTTGACCCTTCAAATGTAAAGGCATAGTTCGATGGAACAAGGAGCCAGCAGACTCCATCTGGGTTTCACCTTCAAAATCTGTAGAGCCTTTTTTATTTTTTTTTTGTGTTGGAGTTAAAAGATATTAGTGTTTATTGTAATGGGGTGAGAATAGATATCCGAACATTAATTTTCTTGCTTTTTCTTCTTCAATTCCGAAGCAATTGAAATAGGGAGGTCATTGTGCAAATTTTTTTCTTAATTGTGAAGCTGATACTAATACTTCGGAGGAACTATCACAGGTGACTGTTTAGCAATTTCCTTGAAAGAGGATGCAAAAGTGACCTATGACTTATGTTTGCGGCTGTTTCTGTACTTATCGACTCTACTTAGTAAAAAGATAACGAATAGAAGAAACTTAGGAACCATATTACCTCCGTTTAGCCACAGGAGCAGTGGTTTAGTGGAAGAGTCGTGAGGTGACTCGACAAAGTAATAGAACAGTGCTCTTCCAGCCTTCGGATCCACCGTTACATAGCCAGCGTACTGATCGAAGTCCACTCCTTCAGGCTGCCCTGGTAAAGCAACCACCTTGTCAGCTTCCATCAACCCGTCTTGAGGTCCAACATACACCGGAAAATATTCTGTGTCTATGACCTCCAGTTTAGCCCATGATTCTGTGCGAGGAGGATTTTCTGATCTTCGGGACTTGATCAGCTTGTAAAGGCTGTCAATCTGACTTGCAGTACATGCAGCGGGGAAAGCCAATTGTTGGCAAGAGAGGAGGACCATCATCAGGCAAGCAAGCCATGGTGCCTTCATCCTCGAGTTGGAATTAGTTTTTCAGGATTGAAGTGCTTGTGGCATTTAGCTATCCTATATGTATGTGTATATATATATAAAGCCATTGCTAATGGGATTGCGTTAAAACGCATTATGTCTCAATTCTATAGACCCATAATAGGATTTTGGCAGCTTTGACTAGTGGTTCCTTGGTTGGCATTCAATTGCAAATGATCAATGTGATACATTGAAAAGTGACCGTGTGCTCCACTAATTTCATCCTGTGTACTGATCCTTTTGCTATCGTGGCTAATATTCTGTAATTTGAGGACTTTCTTGGTTGCTTCTCACGGGAAGCTCTCTATATACTGTGAGAAAGTGACCAAGAACTTGTTATAATGCCCATAATTCTAATTTTTAGCGTGAAAGCTTTGTTTTATTACCAATTAGCTACAAGTTTGATGTTGATATGCAACGAAGGATTAGCATTTTGAACATGAAACTACCCATATTACCAAAACCCACCTCGCTCGTAAACAAATGTTTCTGTTAAACTCTTCCGAGGAGCCGAGTCCTCATGGCCATTCATCAATGTAAATGGGAGAAATGTATAAACTATGGGCTTTTGAAACAGATTGATTGATTCTATATCGAAACAAAAAACAAAAAAACTGATTGATTGATTTGCTCTCATCCTTTTCTTATTCTTCTACATGCTCGTGACCCTCAAAAGCCATGAAGTCTTTGTCATTGAGCTTAATATTCTGAAAGCATGGAGATGGGGAGATGGGCGACTTCTTTTCTATTTTTCGTGCTCGGTTACAAGGAATGGCTTCTAGTCTTCCATATGAGGTGTATATATATACATGTATATATTTATATATAAATCTTGTAGTTCCATTGACTTTGTTTGATCACTTTTAAATAATATTGTTGTTTCTGGTTTTCTCCTAAAGTTACGTGATTCTTTTTGTTAGCATTAAAAGTTTTTTTTCTTCTTTTTCTTCTGTGGGATTTGTTCTGGCCTTCTTTATGTGATACGATTGGTACTTCGTTTTACTTCAGAAACAAGGAATTTTAATAGAAAATTGAGCTCCACCCACTTCATCCTCTCCTACATGCTTTCCTAGTGTTTTGCTCTAATCCTTTGTCTGGCCTAATCCCTTGTTTGGTTGCCTACAAGGTGATTGTGGTAAAAAATTTGGAATTTTGGAGAGGGCATTTTATCCTCTATACACCAGATTTAATAATCTTAATGTTATAAGATAAGCAGTATAAACAAGATTAAATTATTAATCTTTAGCAGATGAGATAAGCAATTTGAGAATTCAGAATTGATGATCAAATTACAAAATTATCAATAAACATCTTATGTAAAAATGGGTAGAGAGTGAATCCATTGCTTTTGCTTATCACTTAATCTAAAGGGGAAGTTTTCCATTTATGAATGCCAGTTGATTTAGGGGGTGCTTGAGTGATTGACTTATAGTTTTATGTTAGTTTCAAAAAGTTAACTTTCAAATAGCTTTTTTTTTTTAAAAAAAAAAAGTAATTAAATATAAGCAGGTTTTTTAAGTCATTTTTTTATCATCACCTAAACACAACTCAAAAAAATTATAAACTTAAGCTACTAAATAAGTTGGGTCTAAACACCCTCTTAGTATGATTTCTCTAATCGAACCCAAGTCCATGATATTGGTTGTTAATTATCCTACCATGGGGTATCTAGACGCAAGTTTAAAAAAGCTATAATCTATAAGTTGAAACTAGTTTTAACTTTTAATAAGTCATTTTTTAAGTGTCTTTTAAAAAATAAAAAGTGTTTGGATAGTAGGTGTTTTTTTAAGTGTCTTTTAAAAAATAAAAAGTGTTTGGATAGTAGGTGTTTTTTTAAGTGTCTTTTGCTAAAAGAATGTATGCAAATAAGCTTATTGTATATGTAAAGTGATTTTTTAATAAGTTACTTTTTAAGTGACTTTTTTAAAATGACTTTTTATTGTAAACCAAATACAATTTAAAAAAATTATAAGTTTAAGGTATAAATTGCGTCCAAATACTCTCTAAATATATGTATATGTATATATATATATATATATAAACACGTACATATAAACGAAAAGTAATTATCAATGTGAGTACTTATCTCTCCTAGTATATACCAAGGGTCCTGCTTCAGGATCTACTGTAACATATCGTGAATACTGATCAAAGTCCACTCCATTGGGTTGTCTAGGCAAGCTTTCAATCTAATCCTAAATATACTGATGCAGATGCATCAACTAGCCTAAAGCCAGTTGTTCTACGTATTTGGAATTTTGGTTGAGGTCCCAAGGGTATTCCCCGAAAGTTTGAAACCCTATATCTACAGAGAATCATTTCAAGAAATTTTACTTTTGTTTTCACGTTTTCGAAAACAAAAACAATAGAAAGTTTAAAAAACGCCATCATTTTCATATGAAAAACAAAATTTGATACCTCAAAAAATGATTTAAAACTGTTTTTTAAAACGGAATTTTTTCATAAACGTTTCTCGAAGACACTTTTTGCAATTTATCAAATAAAGTTTTCATATCATTTTAATTTTTAATGTCTTTGAGAACATAAAATAGTTTCCCAAAATGAAACAATTGCCCATTAATCACTGAAATTTTATTCTTGTCATATTTAATAGAAAATTTTCGATAATAGAATAACCAAAATACACAAAACTGAATAATAAAATATTCTATACATTCGATATGATGATATAGTGTATCTTACTTATTAAAAGTGGAGCACAAGTTCATATTCTTATGTCTATTGATATACTTTTTAAGATAATAAAAGAGGAACATGTTTTTTAGAGGTTATTGTTCAGGGTGACCGTCACATCACGTTATGTGGAGTGACATTTCATTTAAATAGTGACATGTGTAAAAAATTTTACATGATAAAATTTTTAAGGGTAATTTCATTTTACTCCCTTTTTGGTTTGAGTAAAAAATAGATAACTCTCTTGAAATTTAAAAATAAACACATGATTTTTTGTGGTGTAGACTTATTTGTAAAATTGGTAAAAAATGTTAAATTTAAAGAAAATTATTATAGGGATATTTTTGTCATTTAACTCTCCAAATTAGAATATCAAAAAGATGATTTGACTTTTTTATGCTAAAATAAATGGTTGTCTTTCAAGGTTTTTTTTTATTATTTCACCAAATCGTTTTTTTGATGTTCTAATTCGAAGATATAAAGTGACGAAAATATTCATATAACAGAAATTTCATTAAATCTAACGATTTTATGTACTTTGTACATAAATTTAAACCATAGAAGGTTATGTGTTTATTTTTAAATCACAAAAAAATTATGTAATTTTAGCTCAAACTATAATAGAGTAAAGTATAATTATTTTAAATTTAAATATAAAAACTTGTTAAGATAATATTTATTTATTTATTTTTTGCTAGCTCAAACTACAAGGGACAATCATTGTAGTAATCTTTGAACATATCCATAAGTATTTTTACCTATTGTAAAATTTCTTATTTAAGTTATAACTATTGACTTGCAAATAGTGAGCCTATTACGACAATCGCACCAAAATAGAAATGACATTCAGTTATTTCTTAGCAGTATCTAATTCACAGTGTATTCGGCGGACTTATAGGATAATTTCTAAAAGTTAACGTTAACATTCTCGACCGCTTCTTGCTCTCTTGGGGACGAAGATAACCGGCGAGGATAGGTAAAGAGTATGCTTTCTTACACAAATTAACAGATGACCAGTTCTCTCTGCTGAAAAAGACGGAGACCAAAACTGGAAACCCTAACGACCCCAACTGCCAAAACGGTGTCGATGATTTTGCCGGTAGCTCAATCATCACTCACTAATTTCTTTCTTTCTTTTTCTTTTTAAGTTTTTTTCTATACTTGTCTTCAGCGTCATCGAAATTGTTCCCTAATGTTTGTAAATTTCTCTCCATTCTTTTAATTTTATTTACGGTTATGCTTCAATGGGTTCTTCAAGAATAACGGGTATGAATTTCTCATTTGACTATGAACCATAATTGGGTTTAATTCTAAATTTTTGGTTTACTCAAAACTAAAGATTATATCTAATTGTAATGCCTTTTGCCTAAGATTTTTTTATCGTCCCATATGATTTAATAATCATACTAGTAGCGAAATGTAGAGTTATATGCTTTGAATTCTTCCCCTTTACGTGTAAATTTCATTTTTTTTAAATCAATATGGTCTGCTCTGCTTCAGTCTTATGGAAATCTTTAGGCAGTTGCATATGCTGCTATGGTAGTTCTACATTGCTTTCGAAGCCACTATCCTACCATGGCAATAGGAGTTACAATTTTGTAGATCACCCATTTTCTTCTTTACTGGCATCTGAAAAATTTTGAGTTCCATGCTTATAGGTGTTACAAACCCCAACCCCCCCGCCCCAACCCAATTTCTGTAGAATTGTATTTCTGATGTCACTAAATTAGGACATGCAAAATCGAACATCCTGTTTTGGATATATTCCTCCAGTTTGTTTATACTTTTGATTATGGTTACTCTGTTTTGTGTTTGTTTTTGGAGTGTGGGATATGTTGTTAAAAGGAAATGTACACACACCTCATACACAAAGAATGTAGAATTCTTTATTAAGTGCTCTGCTCTTTGTGTTTAGACTCATAGGAAATTGGCCTGTTTTGTATAGTCTAGTGGGTGAGAATGATCCTTTTATGTGATTCATTCTGGACTGGCAAGGCTTTTTTGCTAGTAGCTTGTTAGTCAGATACCTCTTATGACCCTAAAAGATGTCTACTCTCTATTCTCTTGAGCCTAGCCTTCTACTGGATATCATTTTGTTTATATGTCTATCCATTTCCTTAACCCAATTTCTTAAGTGTCATAAATAAGTGCAACTAAAATTCTTGTGGAGTTATACAGCTGTGTATCGTTAAGACCATTTTACTGTTTCTTGAAGCTCAATCTCTTCCACTGAGGAATCATATATGAAGAGCATTCATGAACTGCAATGGAAAATCTTGCTCCATCCATGTGCAAATATGTTATTGTAGCCTAATCTAGTTTGGACAAAAAGAAAAAGTGATGATCTAATGGATTGAAACGACACCAATAAATAGTCCTAATTAAAATCTGGGTTTTAGTGGAATTGGCCTTTGTGATGAGTAATATTGCTGGTTAAAAATCATATTAGCCCCCTTTTCCTCTATTAGTACATTATATGAAGCTGCCAAGCTTCTCCCAAAATAATAGCTTTTGGTATGGTAAAAAAATCTCTTGGGATATGAAGAGCAACTTAACGCCACAAATTAGAACGCGAAAAGTTTGTTTCATAAGCAGTTGCAATGCACATCTGAAAAGAAATGGAAAAGAAAAAAGAAGCAATTGGATTAGTATCTTGCATTTGTTTAGTGCAAAGTTCTGATCATGAGATGGATAAAATGTTCTTACTCATGCAGCATAAACACACTTACACATTCATGATGCACTTCATGTAGGGGTATATGCTTCAAAAAAATTGTGCATAAGGGAATGTTAATGGAAGAAATATTGACATGCTTGACTTTGAGCATTGAGTTTGGCAACGTTCAAACTAAATAGGAGTGGGAGAAAACAGAAATTAATTGATTAAGTCAAATATGTCCTCTAAATATGATTCTAGATGGACTACGATCGGGCGACCTTAATGTGGCTGGCCATTAATGGCTGTGATGAGTTGCTACTAGATGTTGCTGATAGTGATTGGACATAGATGAGTGCTTGCAATCTTCATCATTCATTATACATATGCCCATTTATTATTGGATGCTCTGTTGTTGGGTAGTATGTCATTAACAAACATAGTGCACTTTCATCCAGTTATGCTGCAAAGTTATCATCAGATGGTGCATGGAAGCCTGTTTCTACTTAGTGGTTTCAGCAATGACATAGCTAACTTTTTTCATTGTGATTACTACTAAGGAGTCATGAGAAATATTACTTCACTTTAAAAGCCCATTTTTTAAGTAAAAATGGTTACAATAGTGCTGAAAATGAGAGATCCCTTGTATGTCTACGGAATTTTCCAACTGCATGGTCTAAGTATCTCATTAATATATTTATCTTTGTTCAAATACGTTCTAGTATATTGTTCCCTGGTTATCAGTTATATAGAGCGTGGATTCTAATTATGAGTTGGGCAGTGTGTCTCAGCTGCATTAAATATCAGTATCTTGTTCCCTGGTTAAAATTTCAGCTGATCTTGGTCTTTTTCGCTATGTGATTATTAATGAATAACTGACAGACGATTGTAAATGATATTCACCATTGTCCATCATGTTTTGCTTGTTCTAAAATCTGTATCCATCCCAGTTCCCAAGATGTTGTCTCTATTTTGGCAACAACTTTCTTGTGTTGGTGATTCAGCCATAATTGGTGTAGGGTCTTAGGGCTAAAGATTTTGCAACTGACATTGAATCATAGAAGGATTTATTTCCCAAAGTTGAGCTTGAACAATACAGTCATAGACCAACAGTTGTAAAACAAACATCTCCAGGGACCACGACCACTATATTTGTGGTGGTTCTCTGACTAGTCTAGATTGCCCCACACATAGTTTATCATTGGGTATCCTATAGCCATAGCCAAAGTGGACTTTTTCTAGAGCAATGTACAATTGGCACAGCAGTATCTGTCACTGTTCAAAGGAGCACTTCCTTGGAAGTAGCAATTCAATTACCATTTTACACTGCACTTGCAGACGAGAGTTTTTGAGGGACTCATATAGGTTGTTGGTGGGCTAACAGCTCTTGCTGAAGTCTTGTCATAATCGAGGAGATTTTAGAACATACAGGGTTAGACATCACCTCTGTTCTACATAAAAGTAGACGCTGCTTGTTAAATGTTTAATTTTGATAAAATTAATCCTGGCTGTTATTCACTAAATGCTACGTGTTGTCTGAATAAGCTTACCTAACATTGTCAGACAAAAACTAAAGCGGGCTGTCATTAAGTAGCGTATTTTGAAGAATAGTATATATGGCATATATAGACAAAATGCGAGAACATTGTTATATGGATTGCTTTGTCTTTTTTATTTAATTGGGTATACGTTGCATAGAAAGCCTAAAGTTGGATTGATTATGCTGCTGTTGTTTATGTGGTAAACAGGTGTGCAATATTAATGGAAGAGCCAGAGATTTTTCTTGTATTCATAAATTTAGTTGGAAACAAGATATACGGGGACCATTCTCTCATGAAAGCTGGCAAAGCCAAATCCAAGAAAAAAGAGGACAATGACCAGTCTATGCAAAGCGTATTAAGCTTTGTAATTTTTTTTCCTTGTTCCTTTGTCTCATTATCTGTCTTCAACCACAAAACATTGAGACTCTCTCTCCTCTCTCTTCTTATGCCAGCTTTGGTCTGCTGCTGTCTTAATATCTTATTACTTGTGAAGCAAATATGTTCTGGGCTGCGGCAAAAATTACATACCAGTAGGTAGTAGATATGTCTGAAGCAACATGGGTTTTTGTTTATAACTAACAGCTGTTGTGGCTGCAATGTTCTCTTTGGCAATCAAAGTTATGCATTGAAATGCTTCGTCTCAAGTGCATTTGTGCTTTGTATTTATGTGTTTTGCTTTGAATAAAGGATATCTAGTTCTGGGTCTAGGAGATGTAGTTACCTTGAAGGATATTACCCACAAAATTCAGCTGGCTTCTTGTCGCCAATTCTCTATTGTGTGGTGTTTTATCTATAACCAAAACCTGTATTTATATATTCCTAATTTCCTATGGTGAGCCAGGAATGGACCACCATGACTTTTTTTTCTTTTTTTTACCTGAATGTGCATTAACATCACTCACATGTTTCTGTTTTCATTGCATGTGGAGTCCTTTTCTCATCAAAGCAATTATAATTAAACTTAATTATTGAGTAGTTGGGGTTTGTTGATGTTTCATGTTACCAATGACGGTACAAACATATGAATTCTGATAATTCAGGGTAGCCAAATAAGACAGCCTCGCAGTAGTTTACCTTACAAATTGCAAGTCGCAGGCGATCAAAGTGGCTTTTGATTGTCACCACTGAATGTAAAAAGGATAAGCCTTTTAGCATGCGGCTGCTTTTTCCCTTTTATCATGACTGCTCCCAATCCCAAGGACCAGTGTTCGCATTTCTATTTTGGCCTCACGCCCACCAAAAAAGTGAGACTCCCACTCCAGAAACCCATGTAGAGAGAGAGAGAGAGTCACGAACTTCCAAAAATAGTAGGACCACTAAAAGCCATTGGCCTGATTCTATGATTCTATGCAGTGGGTGGAACTCCCTAGATTTCTTCAGCTAGAGATGATATAGCATGTTACCTCTCATGCTAATTCTCACTTGTTTATCCTAGAACTAGCCATTCTCAACAATTGGTTTGCATATGAGAATAATGAGCCCTGTTTGTGATCTTTTGCTCTGCCCATTTCGAGGAGAGAGAGGTGAAAAAAGATAAAGTTGACAGTGGTAAGTGAAGAAGCTTTAGTGAGAGAGAGGTACAATCATTTGAGTAACATGATGATAATAGTCTCCCATTTCCAGCATCAGAAAGTCCCCCCACTGAAAAGCTTTAAAAGCTTTGAATTTGTCCAAAGATGGATATAGATAAAAAAAAATACTTGATCTCTTTGTGCAAGACATGACTGGTGGTGGGCATAGTTGGTAGTCCTTATGGAATATGGAGCATTGCTAATAATCTTATTCTGCAACTAATGATACTCCCTACTATCTCAAGACCAGACCAACCCTAAATCTGAAGGGTAACCCCCCAATTTCAGCTCAGGTGATGGGTTTATGGTGGAGGGTCACATATTCATATCACCAAATAACCAATAATGATTTTCTTGGCCTCTCTCTCAATTGAGCTACCTGTAGAGAGGTGGTGCTGGACATGGACCCATTGGCAATTGTAATATTTTCCTCATAAGGAGCCCACCTCTCTCTCTTCTGTCTTTATCTCCAAGAAAACCCTATTCAGAACCATTGTACATTGATAGAAATTCTGCTATTGTGTTCAACAGGACAGCCTAGGTTGATGTCTACCAGGACTTGTTAAGAGCTCGAAATGAATGATTGAATAAAGATGAAGTGGGGGCATGTTTCTGGGACCTGATGTCTTGTTTCATAATGTAAGGGGCTGAGCACTTTGGCAGTCCCAATATTCAGTGCAACGTGATATATCCCCACTAACTGCTTAATTTTAGGTGACTAAGGTAACAATCCATGCATTGAGTATAAGTTTTTACTGACATAGTTATTGATATATATGTATATATATATATATATATAAAGGGTAAAGTGCAATATGATTGGTCATATATGATGATTGTGAGAAAAAAAAAAATAAAGTGTCTTTTGGTTGGTACTTGGTAAGGCTCCTTGTAGCTATGTTGAGCAGTGAGGACAACCTTTGGTTTAAGGTAGAACTGTCAGAAAGATTGATTTAATGAGAACACACTACTAATTGGAATTGTTTCATTTTGGCAATCCTTTATACTGCATTGAACAAGAGAAGAAGTTAGATTGTTCTGCAGCCAATCCTAATTTAAGATGGGTCTGTATCAAATTTAGCTAGCTGCTCATCTCGAAAGTCCATCTGACTGCTGTCACCAACTAAGCTTGTTTTTTGCCACAATTGAAAGAAGATATGTCTATCCCATCCAATTGACAAGTGAACTAACTTCAGATTTTGTCCAAAATTTTATTGTTAGGAAAACCCATATTTTGACACTTTGGATGGATCTAAGTTCATATTGCAGTTACCTTATAGAGAAGTCTTCAAAGTTTAGTGCTATATTCGGATCTTGGACTTGTGGAGAAAAATAGAACAGATATGTAAAGAAAATGAAGTGAAAGAAATTAAATTCTTTTCTTTGATTGTGTTCATTAAGAGACTTGATCGGAAGAAAATGTAAGTGATTCTGAAAAAATTCATTTATTTTTATTTGCTTGATAAAAATGTAAGAAAATGTATATGTATATACATATATAATCTATTTCATTTTCTTTTTCCTTGACAAATTCAAGCTGTTCTTCTGCATCTGGAATAGATTAGTTTCATTTGTTTTCCTCTGACCAAAAACAAAGAATGACAACTGCTAAGATTATGTATTTATAGGTTATAAAAGTTAATACTCATTTAATTATATTTTTTTTTTCTTGAGATCGACATTTCATCTGCCAGGAAGCTGGATGCTACAAGCATCACTCTGGGAAGAAGAAACATTTGTCTCTATGTACATATTGTCTCAGCAATAATAATTCTTGCCATTTTAGTCAAACTATGGCTTCCCATATTGTATACATTCACATGTATGTACACATGGAGAGAGAGAGAGAGAGAGAGAGAGAGAGAGAGATTCCCATGTCTTAGTTTATCTGAGTATGATTTGGAATTATAGCTTCAATGAGTGAGAAGTGTTTATATATTATTCTATAAAGTAAATAACTATTGTTTTAAATGTCTATTGCAAACTAAGTAAAACTTACCGTGCACGGAGACAATGATGTCTTAATGTGATTCTCTAATAGTGAATTGAAAAGGGTCATTATCCATTTTAATCTTAGCTACCAATCTTCTTCCCATTATCAAATTCTGATTATGCAAGAAAGAGACGACTTTTATTAGTTTAATGCTCTTTTTATCTACTCTATTATGTTTTTATTTTTTATATATTAGTGTGCTAGATTCATGGTTTAAAGTCAGTAGTCACGACCAATGACTGGGTGATACTATACAATAATAGAGAAACAGCAATTTGTTAATAATATTAAGAATAGCGATATTAATTTATTGGATATGCGACTTAATTTTTTTGGGTAAATGTAGTTATGGATTGAACTAAATGTATATTGTTTAATTAGTATTTAAATTTATTGTAGGCTAAAATTAGCAACCGCTATATTGATGCTTTAAGCAATATGAATTTAATTAGATAGTTTGTTTTCAACTTCACCACTAAGTTCATATATTTTAGAAAATTTTCATTATTTATAATTTTATTTACAAATGTCACATGATATTGTTACTAGAAGGTCTGAAGAGTTAATTTTGAACAATTCTTTGTGAATATGTGTAATTTATATAATAATTTTTCATTTATTGTCCTAAAAAATTGTTAAAAAAATGTGTTAATTGATATAAATTAATACTTTAGAGGATTAATGTGTCATATTTTAAAGTATAGAGAATTTAGTAATTTTAAAACATAATTTAAGAGGTGGTATTGTAATTACTAAAAGTCATACCATTAACAAATGTGTCATTGTCACGTGGCTGTGGGTGGGCTGTCCATTTGCTTTTATACACTGGTTTTGGCCTCGCAGGCTCATCACCCATCAGTCTGTCACCAGAGGTCCAGACTCACACCACCCATCATTATAGCTTTTTTCCTCTTCAACCCCCATCCTATGGGTAATTATCACCCCCTCCTTCACTAATAAGGCTGTATTTGGAATTCGAGGAGAGAGAAAAAAAAAAAAAAAAAAAACAGAGCAACCATTATTTTGAAGAAGGGAAAAAAATAATAGAAGCCTAAAGTAATTTGCGTTTGTGGATTTTCCTTATTTTCCCTCCCAAATTAGGAAACTAATAGAGGAAGAAAATAAAATTATTATTCTTTAATTTCTCTTACTTTTCTTAAAGTTTCAAATACATCCAAAATGTAGTTAATTACAATATTTACAGGTAAATAAATTGAGATTATATAAACAAACGTAAGAAAATGGATTTTAACGGGCTTTTTGTTTATTTATTTTTTTTGTGGCCATAAGGTATTCAACCTTTCGATCGACTGCTCTTTCAAACTTGTGCATGGCTACATCCACATAAAGTATGTAAACTTTATACATTTGCAAGTTCAGTCCGTTTGGTACGATTTTTTTTGCCAAGTATTTTTTTTTTTTTTTTGTTTGCTTATCTTGGTTTATAAAAGCAAAAATTTTTTTTTTTACTTTTTGCTTATAAGTAAAAAACAAAAAAAACACCAGCCGACTATTGAGTTAACCTTAGTGATCAGAGTTTTTTTTATACCAAATTTAGTCTCAAAAAATTCTTTTTTATTGAACCCAGCTTGTTTTGAGCTTATCTAATTTTTTTTTAAAGTCATGTATTCAAATCATGACATTAGTTAAAGTTGTGCACGCTTCATATAAAATTTGAAAAGTAAGATGTACATGAAGTTATGGTTTGAAACCATAACTTCATTCAATGAAGTCGAAAATTGATCTTACAAATATTATGTAAACTATGCAAAACAAGTTCTAGTTGAAAGTTGTGATTTTAAATCACCACATCATGAGAAAGAGCTGCATCTTTTAAATAAGTTCAAAACAAGTTAAGTTTGATAAATAAGTATTTTTTGGAACTGTAAAAAAAAACTCATTGTGGTTAATAGGCTTTGTGATTACCAAAACAGCCTTTATCTCTCTACTATTGTCTTTTGATATGCCGTCGTTTCAAAGGTTAAAGTTAACGTTCTCTTTACAGGAAAGCAAAGGGAATGCAGGAGATGGATAAGAGAAAGCTTACATAGAGAGAAACAGGAAACATTTGCACGCGACGTGGGCTTTAAATATTGACAGGACTTTTTCTTTTTCTACGGATAACTTTTACACGTAAGTATTATGTAATTTTAACACCTTCAATTCCAGTGCATTAATGGCTATATTCTCAAGTCAGTGTACATTATGGACGAAGAAGTGATGGACTTTATTCGCTATCAATGCAGATCTTTACCAGATAAGTATTTTCCAAGAGTATATATAAAAATAAAATATTATTCATTTAATTTCTAAGAATTTTGAGATACTATAATAATATTCATCAATATGCCTCTCCATGTGAATTGAACATGACAATTGGCCAGTAATTCAAAAAGACAGATAAACAGATCTGTGTATTAAAACCCCAAAAGCACCCATTTCTTGGAAGGAAAATGTTTTTTTTTTCAGAATTATTATACATAATTTTGAACTAAAATAATGTGACAGTAACAGTTTTGTAATTAAAAGATATATTGAATTTTTTGTTTTTTAAAAGTGATAGGCCTTGCAACTAAACCACATCATTATATATATAAGGGTAAACAATCATTTAGTCTCTCCAACTTTGCTTTAGATTCTAATGTCATTCTTGAATTTTGATTTCTTCTATTTAAACCATCCAACTTTTAAAAAGAAGTCAATGTCGTCAAACTTTTTAAAAGAAGGAAATTTAATAGTAATTATACTTTGGCTTTCTAAACTATAACTTAATATTACTTTATTCTCATTCAACTAAAAATAGTTCCATTTTTACTATCATAAATTTTAAAATGATAAATTTGCTTGGTCAAAGTTTTAAATTAATTTCTAGAGAAAAAAATAATTTCGTGACTATAAAATGTTATAAATCATCTCAAAATGCCTAAGAAAATGACTATAATGATCCATAAAATCTTACTTTTGAGTTCCACCAATTATTAGTCCTAACAATATTAAAGAGATTTTTAAAGTATGCATTTGTTAATTAGGGACAAAAAATCTGTGTACTTTATCCAATAAAAAATGCTCAATTTATTTATTTTTTTGTCAATAGCGTTTAAATAGACTTAAATTCTCATAATTTAAGGATAAAATGTAACAACTTTTACTTTAGCGGGTAAAGTGAAACTAAATAATAGTTGAGAATGTTATAGTATAATTAATTTTTTAATTCTTCTATTGACTTCCTTTCAGAAGTTAAAGGGCCAAAATAAAAGAAATTAAAATTCAAAAATGATCTTAAAATTTGTGACAAAATTAAAAAGATAAAATGATTGTTTACCTTATATAATATTATTTTGGAATGCTTTCAAAATTTCTTTTCCAAGTGCAAACAACTTATGGTTGGCAGCCACGTGACTCTGGCACCTTCGCCTTCAAAATAGCCATGTGATTTGGGGAGCTTTGCCTTTCAAATACCAAGTTACCAACCTATGTCGAAAGGCATCATTTATATAAAGCATCAAATTTACTTGGGTATTTTGAAGGCGACTCTATATGAATTTAAGAGAATAATCAAATTCAAGAGAATAATGAAATGAAAATTTAGATAGCTTGTAACAAGAAATAAAAATAGAATAAAATGAGAAATGTAAGTAGATTACGACCCATAAATTAATTTATTGAACCAAATCAAAGGTTTGCATGAACCTCTTGTGTCACCTTGTATTTGAATATAAATGATAAAAATTGAAGTGAAAGAAGTGATATTTTTCACAGAATTAAAAAAATTGAGAAAAAAATAAACAGTTTTTAAAAAATGTATTTTGTATTTGGTTACCTAAATTAATATTTATATTAGTTTTATTTTCTGTATACTTTTTTATTTATAAATCCAAAATCCAATGATAGTACAAGGGACTTGGACAATGGACCATTTGAGTAAAAAAATATACTCCAACGGTTTATAAGCTGAAGTTGCAATTTTTGATGTTTCGAGAATAATTTAAGGGCATTTCTGGAATATTAAAAGAGAAGCGCACGTTTATTCATGATAGAGAGGTGGTGGTGTCATGTACATGTGTCTACTGCGTACGGCGCTATAGTGCGCTTGATGCTGCACTACCAGCCTTTTCGGAAAGCCAACGAATTCACCTTTCGCAGAGGTTCCCTCCTCTCTCTCTCTCTCTCTCTCTCTCCTGTTAAATAAATGTTTCGACATAGGAGAAGAAAATACAGTTGTAAACTCTCTCTACATATATATAGACAAATACATGATATTATCTATATATACTTTTTCTTCTATATAGACAAAATACAGTTCTGATAAGCTTGCTCTAATGTCCGATGATGCTTTAGCTGGAGAGCTCTCGTTTATATCTTCTACGCCTCCGAGTTCTGTTTATTCAATTCACACGGATCGAGGAATGCAGGGATTGGACTGATCAAGTTGTTTTTGTCTTTTTTGGGGACTTGCCATTCAACTTTCCCGCTTTGTGATGGAATGAAATTCCTCTGAAGGTTTTCATTCTTTCTTTATTGCAAACATTAATGTCAAATTTGATGTGTTTCTGTAATTCTGATATCTAAATTGTGTGTGTATATATATATCTATCTGTATATTGATATCGGTGTTCTTATGGGATTGCTTGTGTTCCCTAGTTCTCTCGGCTATTAGTAGAAGATGAATACCAGAGTCCGGACGACTTTGCAGTCAATGAAAGCTCCAATGAAGCACGGAAAAGTAATCAATCGATAATCTCTTTGTAATCACTGTGAAAACTGGGTCTTTGATACCGGTGTATTGTTTTATGTGTTTTTGAAAAACGGTTTGCTTTTTGTACTGTAGAAGTTGTTGGCCATGACTATTCACACATATCGGACTGGGTTTGGGAAAATAGCTTTCCGCAAGAAAGCATGGCCTCAACTTCAATGGGCAGGCTTCGGGAGCTGAAATCTCCCTGAAAATTTGGGAAAATAGGCATCTTTAATGAAATTTCCTGATGGGTTTTAAATTCAATCTGTTAAAAATAGCAAAATCCTACAATTTTTTTTTATTCAACTTCCCAGGACAGAAAATTTTATCAGGAAAACTAGACTATTCTCTTTTATCCTTTTCATTGTTCCTGGTGAAGGAATTTCTGATCTATGCCCTCTCAAAGCTTGAAAAGTAGCCTTCTTTAATTATTGCTTCTTTAATTATTGTCCACAATGGGTTTAAGATTTTCTTTTCGTTTCTTTTATTGTCCACTCTCTCTCTCTCTCTCTCTCTCTCTCTGCGGAAACTGATAGTCTCTGATTGCTGATAGGAAAAGGTGGAAATGCAGGGAAGCAGGCTAATGGATGCTGAGAAAGCAACCACAAGTCGAGGGGGCTCAATCAGACAGAGAAAAATGGCATTACAACAAGATGTATTCACATGTCATTAGCCATTGGTTTTTTGGATTCAATACCAAGATCGCCTCTACTGATTACTCTGCACTACTTTTCTTATATTTTCAGGTCGATAAGCTAAAGAAGAAGCTTAGACATGAAGAGAACGTTCACAGAGCATTAGAGAGGGCTTTCACCAGACCCTTGGGCGCTCTACCTCGTCTTCCTCCTTATCTCCCTCCTAATGTTAGTAATTCACTCTCTGTGTTAACATTTATGATATTTGATATTTGTTTTTATGCTCAAAATAGTGAATAATATTTCCAATTTGTATAGGCCTATACAAGTTTAGTAGTAATTGATATAATACTGGATATAGAATTTTGATTGCGAACAATTACAACAATGTGATGGCTTAAGCATATAAAACAGAGGAGATAACCCCAATTTCACTTAATATTTCCATCTACCAGTCAGATTAATTTCAACTGCAAAATTGTTGTAGATGATAATTGGGATTGTAATACTGAGTTTTGATGTTTTTAGACACTGGAGCTTCTTGCTGAAGTGGCTGTTTTGGAAGAGGAGGTTGTCAGGCTTGAAGAACAGGTTGTGAATTTCAGACAAGGCCTTTATCAGGAGGCTGTCTACATTTCTTCCTCAAAGAGGAATATGGAGAGTTCAGCTGATTTATATGGCCCATACCCAGTTAAGAACTCGAGACAGAAGCAATCCAAGTTTTCAGTTCAAACTGAAGGCAGTTTAGTTACAACCACATTGAGGCGTTTACCTTCTCTTCGCGGTAATAATTTATTAATTTCAATTGGCGCAACTGGCTTCTCTTCCCATCTATATCTACAATATACACTGGTTTTGATTGGCTTTGGAGAAACTTGATTCTTCTCTATTTTGATTTTCAGATGATGGGCAAGGAAAGGAGAACCAGTTGTGTACTAATTCCACAAAGAACACACAGTCGCCAAATGTGAAACTACAAACAATGAAGACTCCAGTAAAGAGACCTCTCATTGAGTATAGACCACCAGAGAGGCGCTTAGATCCTCAAAAACTAGAGGTACGTTCTGATATCATCAGATTTTATAAGGTAAAGAGTCAAGTCTACATGCAGTGGAATGAACATCACATTCCTATATGTCCAGCTAGAATGCAGAGTTACAGACCATGAAAGTGCAGAAGCGACAATTCCTGTTATCCAAGACGAAAGATTATCTGGAGATGAAAGTCCAAACAAAATTTCTGAGAATATTTTGAAGTGCTTATCGAGCATCTTCTTAAGAATGAGCTCTTCAAAGAATAGAGCCACAGCAGACACATTGCCCTCGTTATCTGCATTGACTTCATGTGAAAGCTGTGAGTCAACAGAGTTTAAGGACCCTTATGGTATCTATTCAGAATTTGGCAATAGAGATATTGGCCCATATAAGCATTTATTTGCAGTTGAAGCTACCTCAATCAATCCAAACCGAGCAACAAATTCTGTGTTTCTTGTTCGTAGACTGAAGTAAGTCCTCTGCTTCAGAATTGGATTGGGTTTTCAATTTTCACTATGTTCATGCTTTTTATAACATGTTATCTTTTGGATTTTCAGACTTCTCCTGGGGAAACTTGCTTCGATCAACTTACAGGGTCTTACCCATCAGGAGAAACTTGCTTTCTGGATTAACATGTACAATTCATGCATGATGAATGTATGAGTGAGACCTTCTATTGGCTTACAATCTCATAAACTATCTTTTTGACTAAATTTGGATACTTATTATCTATGGTGATCCACATGTATCATACATCTAATCATATTCAGTTAAAATTGTCCATACAAGTGTTTTAAAAGACAAGTTATGGTTATGTTATGTTCCATGCATGTCTTTTGCTGTGAACTTGTTATAGAAGAAAGAACCATTTACTATATACTTCATTGCTTCAGGCATTTCTAGAGCATGGAATACCAGACAGTCCTAAGATGGTTGTTGAACTGATGCAGAAGGTAATTAGTTCTAAACTGACAGCTTTATAATGTTAAAGCCCATTGTTTGGAAAAGAGCATCAACTTTGATATGTGCAGTCTTGTACCCTATATATATGTGTATATATATATATATATATCTATGTGTGTAGATGGAGATATGAAGTCATTGAAAGATGAAATTCTACCTCTTATCCTCAGGCAACAATAAATGTTGGGGGGTACTTTCTAAATGCAATTACCATCGAACATTTCCTCCTGAGACTGCCTTACCACTCCAAATATGTAAGTAGAGTCCCTTTCAATTTGCAAGCTTCTCTTTCACATTTAATTGGAATTTGTTGGCCATACATCTTATTGATGATTTCCCACCAGACCTTTGCAAAAGGGGTGAAAAATGATGAGATGGTAGCACGGAGTGCCTTTGCATTGGAGTTATCTGAACCTTTGGTAACATTTGCACTCTCTTGTGGAAGCTGGTCCTCCCCGTCTGTAAGTTTAGGCACAGGGTAGATAGGATTCAATTAATCATCTACCTTAGTCCCATAGTCATTTCTGAGAGAAATTTCAAAATTTTCAGTATCCAAAAGTAAAATGCTATTATTGACTCATGAACTTTGTTGAATGAAGGTGAGAGTGTACACAGCATCTCAGGTAGAAAATGAATTAGAAGTTGCAAAAAGAGAGTATTTACAAGCAGCAGTTGGCATTTCAACAAGAAGGAAGTTGTTGGGGATCCCAAAACTCTTGGATTGGTATCTGCTTGACTTTGCAAAGGACCTGGAGTCATTGCTTGATTGGATATGCCTTCAACTACCAAGTGAACTCGGTAAAGAAGCAATTAAGTGCCTCGAGAGAGGAAAAGGCGAGCCTCTCTCTCAGTTTGTTCGAGTTATGCCATATGAGTTTAATTTCAGGTACCTCTTGCACGCATGAATAAATTGCTTCATTTTTTTCTTCTTTCTTTCTACACGGTTTTGAAAACTTTGAGGTTATGGGTTTGTAAACAGCTATAGAATACATAGTAAATTAAAGGGAAAATGTATAATCTGTTCTCACTTGTAAGTAATTGGACTTATTGGAGGCATGTTTTCTTCCACAAAGAGGTTTTGGGTAATTACTTTTTGCTTTTGCTTTTGGGAAGAAGTTTTTCGTCAAATGAGCACATACTTGGAGTCTTTTTTTCGTTTTTGAGGTTTTCCCTTTATCTTCTCTCGGGAAGCAAAGAAATAAGGATGCCAGAAGAGTTGCAGAATAGCTGCCCATCAAAAACAAAAACAAAGAAAAGAGTTGCAATAGTGGGCAGAAATACACTGAAATTTTTTGCTAAAGAAACCATTGTCAGCATTCATAAAAGAGTAATGTTATGCAGACCGAAAATTTATACAGAATTTCTGCACAGAATATGTTGACAATGAAAGAGGAGATGATGGGTTGCTTCATTAATAAATTTTAGGTATGAACAGTGACAGCGCAATACCCTTTCTAGCCTGTTGGTGGATACCTGTGGATCAATGCTACTGAGAAGAAACTAAAAAAGGAATGTGGTTGGACTTCCAGACAAAAGTTATAAACCCTAGCATGCAGAGACAGCTACTGCTGCTCATAATTCCTTTTCGGCTTTGCATTATGGCATTTGGGCCAAAACATTCTAAGCCATTTTATGGTGCAAAGTATTAAGAAACATAGTAAGCAACTTAACCAATGCCTGGCACAGTCAAGTGACTTCTCCATTCTCCTTAGTACTAGCTAGATTTAAACAAAAGAAATTGGGGTCCAATTTAATTCATTCAACCGCGGATGAGCAAACAAAAACAGAGAAGGAACATGAAACTGCTCTGTATTTGTTTATCAGTCGCAAGCTGAACGAAATCAAAGAGCAAGGGCGGTAAATTGCTACGAAGAACCTAATGAACTCTTTCTTTTTTTTTTCGGTATGCCGCTCCGCGAGCAAGGAGCGAAAGAACCAAGTGGGCTGAAGTGGGCTGTGGTGATGTCAGAACTTCCGAATCAGGGATAATTAATAAAATTGAAACAAGATAAAATTGCATATCAAAACGACTTCTAGTATTGGACTGGGATGGACTAGGGCTTTTGGCCCAATGATCATGATCCTAACCCGACTTAGGCAAGATTAGGAGTTTGATTAATGGCAAGAGCGTGGTGCTTGGGACGGATAAGCTTTGCTCTTCCTACTGCTTTAACTCTATAAAATTTAGTATGCTTGCTAACTGCCCTACCACTAATTACGCCTCCTTGCTAATTATACATGTAATTGACCCTTTCGCAAAAAAAATTCACAATGATGCAAGTGGGCTGATTCTATCTTTTTTTTTTTTTCTTTTTATGACTCTGGAGTGATACTAATATTCTTTCTTCCTTTAGTATGGTACACAATCTCACACCTACAATCCCATATTTGAAGAAAAGAACAAAGCGCTTTTCCAAAGTTGGGGATTACAAAAGGGTATATATATAAGCCACAAAGCTGAGGCTGTTGTTGTACTTAAAACCATGTATGTTTAAAGATCAAGTGACCATTTATCCACATCTTCGTTAATGAATTAAGGATAAATGATGTAGAACATGTTGATGAAGAGTTTTTAGAAGTCTGAGAGCAAAAGTGGTCCTATCAGAGCCAAAAAAGCGATCAGGGACAAAAATTTTATTTTGTTGGACTAGCTCAAAATCGCCTCAATTTTGGTGAGTTGATTGAAAACAACTTGGAGAACAATATTTTGGCCCAATTCCATCATTTAAGCAGTCAAATCAACACTATTTTAAGAAAATTTCGTTTTAACTACGGCTTTGTTTAGGAGTTTTCAAATTAGACTAGTTTTGGTTTGAAAAGTTTCTCTACAATTCTAATCAAATTTAGGCCTAACTTAAATTTTTTAATTTTTTATTATTTTTTCTATCTTTTTAGTATTTTTTTTCTCAAATCATTAGGGTTAGTTTTGTTAGGAATGTAAGCCTTTATTTGCATTCATTCAAATTTAATAATATTCAGTCGTTTAGTCTTTGTGACTAGTTCTTGTTGTGCGATTAATGGCTTTGTCTTCTAGATCAAGATTTAGATCATTCATCTAATCGAACGAAACCTAGATGCGTGTACGCTACATCAATAAAGTAGCCAGTGAGCCCGTGGCTTGCTACATGATAGGGTCCTTGAGTTAGCTCACGAGGTTTGGAGTTCAAACCTTTGTATAACGTAAGAACTAAGAAGCATCTCGGTCCCGAATACCTTGGTCTTGATAAAATTTTTAGTTCCGTCCTTGGCAGAGACTGATTCGAAGGTCCAAAAGAACTTTCAGTTCCAAATTAACTAATTCCCGCTGAATGTTACACGCTAAATACATGTTAAAACTTCACTGAAGCTGCCAATGCCAGCTTGTCTTTACACATTTGTTTTGTTTTGTTATTTTTACTTACATATCATGCACGCAATGACCAAACCTTTGTAGTCATTTTCTGCTTGCTTTCTAGATGGTCTTCTTCAGTTTGCATCAGCAACCCAATTAACAACTGAGCAGTCTCCTTTGCCCGCTTGAAATTACTGTTAACAGTAGAATCAACATGCCTTTAAACACACATACACACACATATATATACCAGTTCAACAACTGCAAGTTGGCTTGTTAGACATTAGTAAAAGTTCATGTTGGAAAATTTTCAAACTAAAATTGTTATAATTTTTTGTATGGAATTTTAAATTTATTTTTTAAAGAAATGTGTAAAAGCACTCATGTCTATTTAAATAAAAGTGGTAATTGCACTTTATTCCCTTGTGGTTTGAGTTAAAATCAAATGACTCTCCTATGGTTTAAAAGTGAACACATGACCTCCTTGTGGTTTAAAGTTGTTTGCAAAATGTATAAAAACTGTTAGATTTAACAAAAATTTTATTGTAGAGGTATCTTCATCATTTTATATATTCAAATTAGAACATAAAGAAGACAATTTGGTGAAATAACAAAAAAAAAACCTCTCGAAAGACAACTCTTTATTTTAGCATAATATGGCCGAATTGTCTTTTTGATATTCTAATTTGAAGAAATAAAATGACAAATATACCCTTATGACAGAATTTTCGTTAAATCTAACGATTTTCACCTATTTTGCAGATAATTCCAAACCACACGAAGGTTATGTATTTACTTTTAAATTACAAATAAATTATTTAATTTTAGTTCAAATTACAAAAAATAAATTATAATTACCCCTAAATAAAAAGATGCAGTAGCTGGAAATCACACTCATTTGCAAAGGGTATAAGGAAGGAATAGACCTACCTACTGGGTGAAATAGCAGAATCTATACCGTTAAATTATGAAAAGAAAAAAGAACTAATGGGGACGGATGTCATCATAAGAAAAGCGACCTGTCGTGCCTGCGAAGCATTCTCCTTGATTCCCCTTCTTTCTCCTCCACCATATTTTCGAAACTTTTATTTCAACTTCCAACAATTCGTAATAAACATACTCGTGATCGTGAAATTTCACCTATAATAGAAAGAGCTCTGCTACGGCGTCGGCTTATGAGTGATTAGTTCTATGAAGAGAAACATGTCAAGGCGCCGGCTGATGGGTGACTTGTGCTATAAACATAAACGTGTCAAATCAGCATACGTATTAGATTAAAATGACAGTAATGTGTCTTCATGCCATGATAGCGCTATGAACCGTTAGTTCGAAGACCGGCCATAAAATCCCCTGTCAAATCAGCATACGTATTAGATTACCAGTTTTGGGTAGAAATCATGACAAGCTTAAAGTAGATATGAGGTGAGATTATGACTAACGGCCTTTTTGAAGCTTGGAGAGAAGGAAAAGGCATAGGAAGAAAAAAAAAATTGTAAACTAATTTATCTCTTTTTCTCTTTATTTTTTTATTTATTTTATAAAATCAAACAGAAATAAAATAGTAAATAGTAATTTTTCCTTCACTTTTTTTTCTTACCCCAAATTTCAAACAGGGGTCAATATGAACAAAAAGGAAATATGTATGTATATTTTTTTTTTTTTGTTTTTGAGAAAACACCAAAAATATCACTGTCCAAGGGAGAGGGGGAATGGAAATGGGGTACAACCCTTGAGAATGGTAGAATTGGAGAGGGCTAAACTCAAACTCGACACATGAGTACGGGTATTGAAGTTCCATAGCCAACTGAATACAGGACACTCCTTCGCTCATACATATAAATATTATAAGGTGGCATGCATTATGTTAGTGTTAGATTACATCTTATTATTTTTCACCACTAAATAAATTGCTAATGATTACAGCTTAATGAAAGTGAAAAGGCATGCTATGTGTGAACAGAAGATGAGTTATTATTACTTATTCACGTAACAAAATTTTTGTAATAATTTTTTGAAATTTTTAAAATAATTTTGAAAAGTTAAATAGCGTGTCAATACTCACCAAAATTTGAGTGTTTACTTTATTATATAGATAATTATGTATATTTTAAGTAACATCAATGTGTGTCATTTTGGTTTAAACTAGTGTGTCACAATCTGAAGTTTGCTTGCCTAATCTGCCAGCCAAACATGGCTGATGTGAAAAGTGTAGTTATTAGTTGTAGGTTTTTCAGGAGCCCACAAAAGCCTCCAAAAGCTGCGCCAAACCCAGCTGTGCTCGTTCCTCAGCAAGAGTCGTCTAATAATCTAGAAGTAAACATGTGATTTTTTTAGTATTGAGCACATGCTACAAACCTATTACAATATATAGAAATAACGATATAGTTGATCTAACAGTAAACGTTGGCAATTCTTCAACCAACCATAGCTTGAAAATGCGACGTATTTTAGAAAAATGATGTCGCAAAAGATCCTGTTGCCTAACATCTAAAAGGCTTGTTCAAGGGAGCAGGTGTACAAAAAAAGAAGTATGATTGAATGGCGTATTGAATTTTTATACCTAACTATTGTAAAACACTGTAGTTATCTAGTTGTTTATATTTTGATTAGGAGAGAATGGTTGTTAAAATTTGAAAGTCCTGTCATTTGAGGTAGCTCTTGATGACTACACGAGAGTAGAAACTACTGCAACTCATATTGCAAAAATTATTATCCACCACAGATATATATATATATATATATACGGAAAATGACATAAGAGAGAAAATGACATTAGAAGCTATTTTTTCTTTTTTAATAACAATTCAAGAGCAATTTATAAAATGATTTAACCTTTATGGATACTTTAGGACTATTAAATACTCATTCACATACCCAAATGTTCTTGATATGGGACGTCAGCTCAAAACTCAAATCCAGTCTCCAAACGTGAACCGTAAAACTCTAACTGCACCTACAAACAACCACATCGTCCTTGACTAAAGCTGGCCTAGGAACACCCCACATCTGCCAAAATGCAACAAATTTGTTTTTTATAGGAATCACAAAAGGATCAAACTTTTATTGGCACTCTAGGACCATTATATACTCACTCACACACCCAAATGTCTCCTTTGGGACGCTAGCCCAAAGCGTAAACCCAACCCCTAGCCGTAAAGTCCCAACTACACCTACGGACAGTCATACCGTACTTAACTGAAGCTGACCTGAGAACACCCCACACCTATCAAGACGCAGCCCGTTTGTTTTTTTTTTAGCAACCCAAAAATTACTCACAAAAAGATCAAATCTTTATGAGCACTTTAATACCATTAAATACTCACTCACACATTCAAACGTTTCTAATGTGGAACGCTCATCAGACGCTATTCTCTCTTATTATTTATTTGTGTATACCTACATGAAAAAAGTAATTCTTTTGTTAGTTGTTAATATTGTACTGATCAGTGTACCTTTTTATCATTAGTACATGACTTATCAGTGCTAGTGCATTGTGGATACCTATTTAGATATACCACTATCAATATTCAAAATTAAATTATTATTTTAAAATAACATGAATATGTTATCCAACTTAAGTTTATATTTAAAAATACTTAAAAGATATATCAACTGTCTACTATATATTCAAAACAAGTTCTATAAGATATCATCACAAGACAATAAAAATAAATTATTTTATCACAAATTACACAATCATGTATTGTCTACTACAAAACTCATCATTCTTGATAATTTTTTTGTCGCTATAGTATAATATTAGCCTGTAAGGCACAGTATTGACAATTATGATATCTCTAAAAAAATTTTTGTAAATGATGAAATTCAATTGGGAGCTGCTTTTCCCACCCCTTTTGACGAAGCTCCCGTCCGGCCCCATATCAAAATTTTCTCAATAATTACTATTATGCCCTCAATCACCCTGATTTATTTTTTTTTTTAGTTTTGTTTTTTTCATCAGTTTTGTTTATTCTTTTTTTATCAATTTTATTTTTTTTATCAATTTTATTTTTTTTGGATAAAATGTTTTTTTAATTATCTGTTTGTAATCTTTTGTTTATTTTTTAGTTGTAGATTTTGGGAGATATTATTTGTAAAAATTTTAAAAAGTATAAAAATATGAATCAAAATAAAAAGTATATATATGAAACTAACAAAAATACTAACAATTAATAAGCAAACACACTAATAGCTTACAAACAAACACTTTTTTTTAAATGAAAAGTCTCTTAGGTTAATATTGATTTAGCCATGTTTAGGAAAGAGGAGGTTTTGACATGTGTTAAGGGTTGGGAGGTAATTTAAAAGTTCTAATATGTGTCAAAAATTAAATAAAATAAAAAAATAAAAAAGAAAATTGATGAAAAAATAATAAGCAAAACTAACTGATTAAAAAAAATAAAAAAAATAACAAAACTAAATAAAAATTAAACAAAACTAAAAAAAAAAAAAAACGCAAGTGGGGTGTCGGGTTAGGAGAATAATTTAAAGAAAAGAGAATGTGCTAATATGTTTCAAGAGTTTGAGAATAATTTAAAAGTAGAGAGAGATTTTAACATGTATCAAAAATTAAATAAAAAAAATAATGAACAAAACTGATTAAAAAAAAACAAAATAAAATAAAAATTAAACAAAATTAAAATAAATAAAAAAACAAGTACGGTGGTTCATGAGTTGTAATTTTAAAAGAATGGAAAGAGTATAAAAATAATTATAACAGAAGACAATCGAGGAGGGCGGTGCCAGGAGAGGGGGAGAAGCAATTTTCAATTCAATTACGCATGCATTTCACTGCTACTGTCTGATATTATTATCTTTGCTCCCACCTACCCTCTTACTCCTCCAAAAATAAAATTCATACGTGTGTGCCGTCACCATGATTATATGCATCTATTAACGATGTGATTCCATGATTAGGATCAAAAAGCGAAACAGTATTCAAAAACTGAACAGAAAGCTGACAAATCAAATCACAAGGTAATAAAAGGCGGCTTGCTTTTTTAGATTTCATGGGTCAATTATATTGGCTCTCTCTCTTCTCTCCTCCTTCCTCCCCTGCTCCTCTCTCTCTCTGTCTGTGTCTTTATAGCCTCCACCTCACAAGAGTCTTAAACTGTCTTTGCTCTGTATCACAGAAAAGAAGATACAGAGGGTAGATCGATGGAGATGAAGGTGGTGATACCAACCATGGATTTCGACTTCAACAGTGCTCGATCTTCGCCGTACCTGAGCGCTCCATCTACACCAAAACGTTTCGGCGAGTACTATTTCAGTGCTCCCACCAGCCCGTCACGGCTGTCGGAGTTTTATCGCGACTTCGATGACTTCTATGTAGCAGGTAATAGTGCTTCAGCAACCCCATTCGACTGGGAAGAAAAGCCAGGAACGCCTAAATCACCAAAGTCCGAAGTTAATTTTGCATTCGATGTCGGTGCGGAATCGGAGAAGACAACTCTCCCAGCTGAAGAACTCTTCGACGGCGGCAAAATCCGGCCGTTAAAGCCTCCGCCGCAGCTACAATTGAGAACCAGGCTGGATGAGTCTGAAGCTCGGAAGAGCCCAGTAAGAAAGAAGAAAGAATTCGACCCAATTGAAGTCGAAGATACCCATAAAAGAGGAGAGCAAGAGAGAGGAAGAGAGAGAGTTCCTTCTCTTCCATCGTCGAATTCAGGCCGGAGAGGAGCAAGATCTCTATCTCCCTACAGGGTATCCAAGTACCCATGGGAAGAAGAAGAACAACAGCTGAAACAGGACACAAAACAATCTTCTAATTCTATCATTTCAGAGCCTGCTTTGTCTTCAACTACCTCCACCCTCTCTTCCTCATCTTCCAAAGGCAGTCACCGAAAATGGAGATTGAAGGATTTCTTCTTGTTCAGGAGCGCATCAGAAGGAAGAGCAGCCGACAAAGATCCTCTGAAGAAATACACAGCTCTGTTCAAGAAACACGAAGATGTCAAGAACTCAAGCTTCAGATCCAAGGAAGGCTCCAATTCAGGGTCCAATTCAAGAAGAAAGGGACCAGTACTTTCAGCTCATGAGTTGCATTACACTATGAACAGAGCAGTTTCAGAGGATTTGAAGAAGAAGACCTTCTTGCCTTACAAGCAGGGCATCCTGGGTCGACTTTCCTTCAATCCTGCAGTTCATGCACTTGCCAATGGCTTTGGCTTTTCGCGGAAATGAATTCCATAAATTTGAGATTCAATTCGTTTCTTTTTTGTTGTAAAGATATATTTGTTTTGTTCCTAGATGATGTTTGAAGGTTTTACTCAATTCAAGAACTAATTTGATAACCAAATTTCAGTGTTGGAGAGGTGGGAATCAATGAAAAGTTTTTGCAATTACATGTTTTCAAAGCAATTATCTATATGGATACTGTTATACAATCAAAAAATTTATACAGAATTGATTCGTTTAAAAATAAATCAATCATAATGGTGCTCTTAATTATTAAAAAAAATGTCACTCCTACACTGATTAAATTTTCTATACAAATTTTTATGAAAAAATAGCATTTTACTTTGGGCACAATGTGTACTAATGTCATATCTTTCTTATAAAGCGGAAGGAATGCAAACTTGACCAATGTGCATGCATCACCGGACCGAACAGCATATTGAAATTTTTTTAATATATATATTTTTTTGCATGGATAGTCTTTTTGGGGGATTAAAAAAAAAACAGAAAAACAATATTATCTTGCTTTTATTGACTCGTCAATATGTGCATATGCCATTTGGATTTATTCAAAATGTCAATTCCAGGACATGTCACATTTGTTGAAACCATTGACTAGCAAAAGCACCAAGTGTTAATTACACTTATACCCTTCACTTTTGTTTATAGTAATTAACACTTTTAATTTATTGTAATGTTAATTTTTTATTAATTTTTATTTGAAAATAAACAAAATAAAAAATTGCATATAACAAATACGTAACCTTTTTTAAGGGACAAATATTTAAAATCATGCCCATTCTCTAATAATCTATCACAAATTCCTCTTAAATCATTGAAAATAAAGAATGCAACTAACAATTTGATGTATATAATGTAATTAAACTTTATGTAAAACCTTCAATTTAACGTATGTGCTATACACATGAGACTTTGAGCAGAAAATGGATTGAAATTTACATCTTTGCCCAAAAAAGACCACTTACTTGTCATATGAAATTTTTTTTGTCTATTTCTCAAACATAACTTAACAAAAGGTTGGCATTATAAGAAATTACAAGTGTAAGAAGTTAATTGCTATAAATAAAAATAAATATTCTAAAATGAAATTTAATATAAAGTGCAGAAGAACAAGTGTAATTAACCCTAAATATAAAGAAGAAAGGGATTTTTTGTTTTCATTTATTTGTTATTGTGTATAGGGTGTGCTCATTACAATTAGAATAGTCAGTGCAGAAAGTTCATTGTCCGACTTGTAGAAGAGCTGAGCACATTCACCATGAAAAAACCTAATTGAGTATATCCACAAGTAATACTGCTGACTCTGACCCGTTAATCAAAGCCATTCAACATCATGTGGCTTTACTGGTAAAAAAAAAAAAAAACTATAAATATATATATATATATATATATATAAAAGCAGCACAACGTTCAATCAGACCTAAAAAATGTACATTTTACAAAACCTATTCTTTTCTTCTCATTTTCCTTCCCCAACCAAACAAAAGAAAAGAATTACCATCTTTCATTTCATTTTCTTTTCTTATCTTTTTCCCTTCTTTCCCCCTTCTCTCCACAAATCCAAATCCAAACATAGCGTAAAATGCTTGGGTTTATAATTTGGTGGTTAAGTAATATCTAGTCCCATTAATTAAATTAAAGACAATTAAATAAATAACAGCAAATCTGTGACAGGGATAGCCAATGATGCAAAACAAAACATGTTTCCTATGTTGAATTTTCTCTACTTATGGATAAGACAAAAATAAATACGTAATTAAGGAAAGATCTCTAATAATAGCTTTGACATGTAGCTTTAAAACATTGTAATTTACAACTACTGATGTTCCCTTCAGTGGTAAAACCCTGGAAGTAACAAGTACTCATGGTAACATAACCAAAAAACAAAAGAAGGGAGTATAGAATCTGAACACAGGCATAATATTATTATCATAATATTTCTATATAATTTCATTTTGGTTCCTGATCCGCAAACACGAGTGTGTACCAAACTCTCAGTACCCAGATTTAGCAATCTAATAGCAAATCCTCAATCGAAGTTATCAATTTTGATTGGAGTAATATTATCTGCAACCTTGAAGTGTCCCACTAAACGTGCAAAGAATACCATTTGCTGCTCCAGTGCGAACTTAATGTTTTCAGCCTGTGGAATATAACCTCATTAATGCTATTATTTTGTCAAGCAGACAAAATTTTGTACTTGAGATTTGTAGAATGCCATATACCTTGCGGAAACCATGCTGCTCTCCTTCAAACTCAACAAGTGCAACAGGTAAACCCTTTTCCTTTACTGCGTGGTAGATTTTACGTGCTTGATCAGGGGGTACAACCTGCAGCATTTGGAAAAGATTTTCGCAAGCAAAACAGAGGTTATTAAAATCAGAGTAAATAAGATATCAGGAAGGTTACAAATAAAAACAGAAGCTGGTTATTTATGCACATCACCCAATGCTGACCTATTTTCCATATTCAACCTAATACAACTTGCAAAGCAAGTTGAGGCACAAGACGAGCGAAATTCGAAGCCCAAGTTTCTCAGCTTGTAAAATTTTCTATATCATATACCAACCGCTTCCTTATTTGCCATCTAAATAATCACGGACAGCATGGTTTTACTAAAATAGGAATAACTATTTACTAAATGGTTGTTCCCTTCCTCTCAACAGTTACTGTGCATCTTTATATAGAAAGAGGTGAACAAAGGCATCATGTCCCATGGATATAGGGAAACATGGTTCAAGAAAAATTTGCATAATATAGAAGAAACAGAAGCAACAATTAAGTCACTTTTGGCTCATGAGGTGTACGCTTTAGCACCCCAGCATAGATTTTCAAAGCCTTCATCCTGAACCAACTCCCCCAGTGTTCTCTTAACCAAAACGGGTTGGACATTGTGAATGCTGAACCACTCACCCACTTAACCAGTTATGACTTGGGTCTTATAATTGAAACACATAGTATTAAAGGATTAGTAAGAACATGGATAACCCAGCTAAACCAACTGGATTGTACTGAAGCATCACCTGGATGCTCAAATTGGTACTTGTGCAGCTATATAGGTCCCGCTAGCAACTAAACAACTACCCATTGTTTAATGAAACTTGATAACTATATATGAACAACATTACTTCTAACATAAATAAACATGCAAGCCACTCCAACCAATTGACAAAGTGGTTGAATTAAAGGACCCATAGCCAATGTCTGTTGGTCTAATGGTATATGGTGAGGCTTGAAAAAACCTCAGCTGAGAATCAAAGGTTTAAATTGGGAGAATGGAATTAAGAGGCGAAGGGTTATACCATTTGGCCGATGGGAAAGAGTAATTAAAGGACTGGTGAAGTCATTCTGACAGCATTGATGCAAGGTCCATGTAGTCTAAGTCAATGCCCTCGACAATATAAGATTGGTACATGTGATGTCATAAGATCAGTTTTTAGCAAGTTTCATTTAGGTTAGATTATTTACTTGAACTTGTTCTAGTAGGTATAAGAAAGCTCCACCAAGGGTTACAAGTAATCATGTAATTTCATCAATGAATTTCTGCATTCCACAGTCCTAAATTTGATTAAATACAGATAAAAATGTAGACAGAATTGAAAAACGATGCTTTGAATACCTTATCTTCCAAACCTTGGAGTAGGAGTATGGGACAAGAAAATTTATCAACAAAATTGATGGGTGATCTCTGAAAGCAAACTTCATCATTTCCTGCGAAGAGTCAAAACACTGCCTCAATGCAAACATGAGTGGACCAAATAAGTAAAATGCTCACAAAAGGTGATTTAATCATTACCAACAAGATTATCAAGATAATGAGATTCAAATTTGTGAGTTTCTGCTCTCAGCAATTTCAAGTCACCTATCTGTTTGTAGAGCAGTAAGATAAAAAGAAAAAATGTTAGTGTACCACTTTGTAGGGAATAAAACTCAATTAGTTAGCTACATATAAATTATTTTCCTTTTCAAGAAACACCCACCTGATTTACAAATGTACTATAACTTATCAGTGTACAGTGCATTTCTGCACTGCAGTGCATGAAGAGATTTGCAGCCATTTTATTTTCTTCTCTAGACTTTCTCCAACTAATAACTGAATGATTATCTAACTAAAAAAACTATTTAAATAAAACAAACTTCTTCAAAGAGATATGATGAAACTGTAATTCATCATTAAAAGCCAACTAAGATATATTATAGCTGATCAACAAGTGAAAAGCAATACTAACAAAAAGAATCAAGCACTTACACCATACAAGGAAGCACCAGCCTTAAACGTTTCTCTGAAAGCAAGAGCAGCTAATGTCGTGTATCCACCAGCAGAACCTCCAGCTATACACAATCTTTCTCCATCTGCCTTTCCTCTATCCACCTGGGAAACTAAACAAATTTCATTACAAACTGAAGAATGTTTTACTGATCAAACCATCAAAAACCATGGATTACTGAATTTAAAATACCATTACCAAAAACTTGGCACAACTGCAACAATCATCAACATCAACAATTCCCCAGCGCCCCAAAAGCCTTTCCCGATATGCTCTTCCATAACCTTCAAAATTCAATCCAGATCATCCGTAGTAGAAGATATGAGAAGTTTAAATGTGGATTAAAGAAGTTGGTCTGACATGTTACAAAATCTGGAAGAAGGGTCAATATGTTCATGAAACAAAACAACAAAAATTCATCAGTGACCAGGTAGAACCTCGATGATCAATATCAACACCATATCTAGGCGTATGTATGTGGGTCAAGGTCCCTCGGTGTTTAACCTCCACCTAAGAGCACACTCCATTCTCAGGTCCTGACTCCTGAGCAGAGCCCAAGGACCACCCCTTCCGGGTGTCACACAGTCATGGCATCTCCAAGCAGTCATGACCCCATGTGGGCCTATCAGGGACTTGTGGATTGAAGGCTAGAGTTAATGGATTCGTCAAGGTGATAGTCCCTCCTATGCACCATCACCTATAAAGGAGACCATACTTCCCTTCAAATCATCACAACACGAGTATCCCATGGAGAGGATACACTTACATCCACTGCCCTTCCGGTCGCCCACACTAGTATCCTACTGAGAGGATATACTTACATCCACTGCCCTTCCGATCGCCCACACTAGGCAATAACCAGATCCTATATATATCAAATTCATATGTAAAGAAGGGCTAAAATTAGGACGTACCAGTGCTGCCACCATAATTGACATCCACAACCGCCCAACCTCGACTAGTCCAATACTGGAAATCAAGTTTTAGGACTCCCCGGGTCTCAGCAGTAGGCCCTCCTGCAATATTTCATGCACCATGCTATCACAAATTCAATGTATAAAAGAAACTTATCCTTCCATTCAAAGGAACGTGTACATTGGTACTTGATAGTCAGTTACTGGCAAGTTTCTGCGAAAAGCCTCATTTGCAATAAAAGCAAGCAACTAAAGCATTTCCACCTTCTCAACAGTAGCCTATTAACCATGGAACTAATCTAACTGAAATTTTTTCTACAACCTTTTTTTTCTAAATATATTTTACATAAAATGTAAAATCACATTTGAAATATCCTTGAGCACTGATACACCTTCTGCAGCACCTCAACAGTGCTTGCCAGTATTTCTAACAAGACATATAACCGAACTTAATATATATCAGTGAGAAAATGATTACAGATGCAAAATATATCCACAATAACATCCCAAGAACAACTAACTGCATAGGCAGTGGAAAATCAGGGCAAAATGTAGAGCTTGAATACTTGGATATGAAAATTATAAAACCATTTCAAAACCTTCCAGCACTACTGCAATCCAGCAGCCTAATGGCAGAAACAAAAGGTTATAAAAGAAGACACAATTGCTGTATATCTGGCATGAAATTTTGTCAAAAGCTCTCAATGTCTTTCCCCCCAATAGAGCAAGTTCATAAAAAGAAGATACACATACACACACACACACACACGTGCGCACGCGCTTGCATAGAGGATGTCCCCATTTGAGGAGGAAATAAATAGATAAGGTAGGACTGGGACAGAAATTTTCAGATGGAGGAAAGCTAGGATTATATTCAAGTTTGGACCATCTGCTCCGTAGACATTTGCTAAAACTTTCATCACAGTTTTTCCAGGATAGCAGTTTGCCATGGCAGAGGGAAAGAAATTTTCAAAACATTTTCTGAGTGCATGTAAATTCATTCCATAGGAAATATCTAAAAGGGGATGCAAAAGGCAAAGATAAAAGTTAAAGACCATAAATCAGAAGCATATGATACTTAAGTCTAAAAATGTTTAATGGAATGGGTCCATCACAGTATTCCCTATCAAGGATATTCCATAAAGCACATGGAAACAGAAATAAACAAATTAGAGGGGTGATGGAGAGAGAGGGGGTACTCTAAAAACCACACATCTTTCAATAGCAGTTTGATGGATAACACTTCAAAAAAAATATGACACCTAGAACCTCCTCCAACTCAACATCCCCCCTCTTCCTGCTCTCCTCCCAAGGCACAACCCTTTGCAGCTGCTTACGAGCAAGCCACCCCCGCTTCCATCTTCAAACACCACCACAGCCAAGGAGACACAGAAACAAACTCACTAAAAACCAAACATACTCTGATTAGAAATTCTAAAGCTATTAATGGAAGGCTTTCGAAGTTGAGTTAAATTTTTGCTATAACCATCATACAATCTCTTCGAGATCACATTTAAATCAGAACAAGTCATGTCACATCTTGACCCAAGCAAGGTCAATCTCTAATTAATATCCCTTGTAGAAGAACTTTTCACTTTTACTACCAAATGTTAGGAATTATTATATGTATCATACAGTCTAATAAGCCCTACTGCGACGAAAACCAATTGTTACCAATTCAAGTGGCCTGCATGTGATTACTTAAATAAATTGGTAGCAAAATTACATACTGTTGTTCATAAGCATAACCAATTCATAAAACAGGCATAAAGTTGTTACAAGACAATATATAACAGATAAAGGAGAAAAAGGAAAAAAGGAAAAAAGGAAAAAGAAACAATAACACCCCCCACATAAGTAGGACAGAGAATCCTCCAAAATTTGTTCTTGAGACATTTAGGAAAATAGTAATTGCACATGCCAACTGATCCCCACACAGTCAATCTCTCCTATAGTATGCAAGGTTGCATCAAAGTAGATCAATGAGCCAACAGTCAACAACCACAAGAACCCAAAACTACGCTCCCTGTGGCACACCAACAAACAGCAATGCTGATCACTCCGTGTTCATAAAAATAAAAAGGAGACAAGAGGAAACTACTGTCCTCCTAGTGTACTCAGTTTATAACTAAAAATTCATAAGTAGGTGCACACTGCACATTAAGCAACGTATAGCTCATCAAAGCCCACGGGTCATCTTCAAGCTTTGGGCAAAGTTAATACTAGGCTTATAGGAGCTTCACCTTCTGAAGAATTGCATGGATAAAATTGTAGAAGACCTAACAGAAAACCTATTATACAGAACTGGCCTATAGAAGGCCTTGCCACCGACATCAGCAAGGGTCTTACCATTAAAAATCAAATATAGATTCTCACTGATAAGTCAGAAATGTTGCAGACCTCTTCACTCTAAGTATCAAAGTAAAATGCTGTACAATGTCATATAAAGTACCCAGGTGCAGTGCTTCAGCCTTGCTACTTTTGACATGCATTGAATTTTTATAATAAATCCTTGATATCCTGCAATGAGATTTGGAACGCAGTTTGTTGGAAATTACAAAGAACATTATCAGCAATGAGTGGAGGTCCTGCAGTCAGCCTTGGCCAAACCTTTACACACTTATGTCAAAATGTCTTTCAAGTCCACCTGGGTCCCAGCCATTATCCTAATGCAAAAATTATATCTAAGAACAGTGACAATAAGCAGCAGGGGAATGTAGCATTCAGTTATCTCACTCCTTCAGCCCATATCATGTTTGTGAATTCGGCACATGTAGATACTCATATTTTAAGCTCAAGATCATAAAGTACTACCACTCCTGCAACACCTTAGACCTATACACACATGAATAAAGTCTTTGATAAAATAAAAGGCACTGGTTCTTGTAATGTTTAAAACTACAGCAATGCCAATTCATTTATGGATAGTGTTGAAACGGATGAACTCAACATTATAATATTTAGATGATCATCTTCAAATAAAAAAATAACCAAAACATACCATGGCTCCTCAACAATAGAGGAGGTTTTTCTTCCTGACTAGCTTGATAATCGGGGTTGGTTGGTGGATAAAAGTATGCATAGGCATTTTGACCAGGAACTTCAGTTGGAAACTCAATTAATTCGGGCAAGCTAAAGTATGATTTGTACTTTGAACTATCAGGTGAAGAAGACCAAACAATCTTGAAATCAATTACTTTTGATTTATGATCATCTAAAGTCACCTGATAACACAAGGAATGTGGAGAAACAGAAAAAACAGAGAACTCTTGAGTATGAATTTCAAAGAATTTTTTAGAACATCAAATTGTAAGGAGTGGGGCAGCACCGTAGCTATTGACAAAGGATGAACTGCTGATGCTCCCTCAATGTATAGGCAATGAAGCCCTGAAATCTGCACAAGCATGTATCCACACAATCCATCATAAGTTCCCAACTAGAGAAATTGTAAATTGCAGAAACCAGTGAGGATAAGGTTTCATGACCCTACAATATTATTTATGTCAGTGAAAGGAATATCAAGCAAAGATACTGTGCTATCAACATCATCAAGAATTCCAAAAGAAGACCTTCCATTCTGCCTGCAATGCCATCCCCACAACTATTATTAAATTAATGTCACATACATAAACACTGATAAATTCCCAACGAAGAACAAAATTAATACACAATACAAAAAATGTGAAGGCAATATATCTCTCTGATCACCTGTAAGTGCAAGCAATTAAGTTTTTTTGCTCATTACTCTGAAGTAGTTGATATGAACTTATGCCAAAAACCCATAATGGTATTGAAAACTCAGCATCCAAGGAATAAACTGGCAACACCCTGTTATCAGATTCAATCTGCCGCCAAAGAATAAAATTATGATACAATCAATTCAACGTGCGCTCATAACAAAGAAAAGGAAAATTGAATGTTATTTGACCAAACCAAGCTGAACCAATATGGGTGCTGTGCTAGTAAAACTCTTTCTCTATTTTTATAAGACTATGCAAAACCATATTATGTCATTTGGTCATCTGATTTTTTTATAATTTGAATGTATCCTGATGTTACGTCTTGCTTTTTCCTTTACTCTCCCACAAAATAAATTCATATTTTTATCAGTATTTATTCAGTGACTACTATATCCTAATACGTATTAGCATTTGCTAAAGTACTGCATATGAAAGTAATACCTAAATTGACAACGCCTCTCTTTTTGAACACAATGGTAATGACTGCCTTGATAAATAAGTATTTTATGTTATAACAGATTGCCTCTATCACGTATATAGATAATATGAACTACAGTCGGTATTAAATGTTTCTAACATATTATAATTTCTTTCATAATTATGATATTTGTTTAATAGGTAAGATGACTCTACTGTGGAAGAAAAAATTTAGTGGGAATGTAGCACCTTTATTTTTAAGTACTACATCCGTCATGATTTTTACATTTTACATATTTGATGGGTCTCCTACTATAAAGCCTAAATCTAAGTGGCAGCGGTTGGTTACTACTGTACCCACTACAAAAAATTTCCATACTTTGGCACCCCTTGAAAACTCTCTGCCATGAGTCCAGAGGTAAAAACCCACTTATCAGTTCATAATTCTGAATAAAATCTGCATTGGCACAAGGATTGTGATAGTGTTCAAATTCCATTGCTTGGGATGACATAATAGAATGAAGATAAGGGAATTATAGATAGAGAACATGAAATTAACATGCTTGGGACTTTAGATGTGAACCTAGAGAGAGAGAGAGTTCCTACGGTAGTGCTTATCTGTGATATGCTTCACCTATGATAATTTGTCAAAGAAAGTGATTTCCAATAATTTAATCTGGTTTGGTAGAGCAGTCTGACAAGTTTCTGGATGGGCCACTGCTCATAAAGGTGATGATAGTGATGACCGTTCATGGGAGTGATGGTGAGCAACGGATGGATGATGGAGGAAACGCCACAATTAGCCAAGAAGTTGACAAATAAGTAACTCCGTAACCTAAAAATACATCTCTTAGAAACTTTCAAAAACCAGGGTGAAATGGTAAAATGGAACTTTTAAAAGACCAGTTCAAAAGGGTAAAAAAAAATTTATCCGTTACACCAGTTTTCCGATAAACTCTGACAGTGGAGGTCACTGTATTTTTTTTTTCCAACTATTGGGACACATTGCAATAAAACTAAACCTAAGGGCAGTCAGTGTAATTTACCCAAAATTTTGTTCTCAAACATGTGCATTTGTAGGCACGAACCATTCTCACTAAACAAAGAATTTCCTCAATGCTCCAAGATGAAAGATTTTCAAGGCTACTTAAATTAAACTAGATTTTATCAGATAAAGAACTAGACAAGACCTACAACAAAACATGGTTCTAGACATTGACAAGAACAGATGACTTAACTACCCCTCTTTTCGCAATTACATAAGTACCGTTGATTGAGATTTATGATTTTACCAAATGAAAACATATTAGACATTGCAGATTCATCCCAGCCCATCTGAGAATAGCTTCTGGTCATTTAACACCAATTGTCGGACTGGTAAGTTCGTTCATATGTCGAACCTTCATGGATGTTCCTTTTTTCCCTTCCTTTTCCAAGCATACACTTTGAAAGGTCAATCCTTAGCAGCCAAAGGACCAAGAATGAGAATTTTTATAATTGTATCAGTTATCAAAAGAAGAGTTTCCATAAGGTTGTTAATATATAGACCTCCAACGACAATGACAATTCTACTATGTTGTTTATCAGTGTTTGACTTATTGGATTATTGCAACTACATGTGTAATCAAAGCATACCATACAAATAAAAGAGTTAGCTATAAAAACTTATCTACTAGGGGTATCTCAACAAATAAATCTAAGATGTTATAAATTTACCCATTTGTAAATATTCCAAAACCCACTTCTCCTGTCAGTGATAAAGAATAGTTCCCCTGCAATAACAAATGTATCAAATCAATGGATGCAATTAATTGGAGACTTTCAGAGATTGTACCTCCCATAATGAGTTATATATAAAGATTTTGTAAGACTACAAAGAGTAAAAAATGAACTCTAGTCTACTATGAAATCAAAGGAGTAAAAGGGAAAATAATAAAGCATAAGAAAACATTTGCGGAGCTTGAGCAATTTGGTAGGACAACATAGGAATTAGAACTTCATCTTAAGACATATCACAATTCTCTACAGCAGTGATCAGCGACTCAATTTTCTAGGAGTGTAATAAAGAGACATTTGATCTCATTGCTATATGTAACTTGTTTCCATAATAAGGTGGAGGAACCCAAATGTTGCACCTTCTACTTCATATCAAACATCTAAAGCTTGACATTTGAAACTATGATGGCAAAACTGAGGGGTTTGATTGCATATGGTAATATTGTCTACGACTCTACAACCAAGGGCTTCAGAAAGCTAAGCCAGCCCCGGATGCTAATAAAATAAAATAATACATAGATCAGGACTTCCAAATCAATTTAACCACAAAATAACAAAAACCATTCAAAGAACACAGAGCAGAAATAATAAGATTCAGTTCCAGTTTCTATGCAGGACTGTTCATCAACAGTTCATAAAGTGAAAATTATTACCTTTAGATGACCACTTAGGCTCGGTTGGAGACTCCACAAATGCGGGATCACCACCAGCAACACAGATGCGTCTGCAGATATCTCTGCATGACACCATGGTGAAGATTGATGAGAACTGTAGATGGATAGGAGCATTCACACATAATAAATAGTCTAAGGAAAGCTTTAAATCTTCTTCTACGCAAAAAGAATCATCCCATGACACATCTACTGATATGAATTTTAGAGCAAGATCAGTAATGTCCTTAAGACTACAGTAACTAGAGGATGCTAAGTAGATGATGAGCGTGAGTTTTGGTCTAAGAAACATGGATACGGATGTGGGACAGGCATACGACACACAAAATTGAGTCACAAAACTATAGGCACATGACAAAAAATAAATTTAAATTTTTATATATAAGTGAAAATAACAATAACTTATTAATTTTTTCACGTTATAAATATGTTTATATTTTAGTATATTCAAATAGTAATAAATATTTTTCACATTCTATATGTGGGAAAGGAAACGTAAATACTAATATCTGTTTTTAAAAGCTTTATTCACAAACAAATTGGAAGTTTTAGATTTTACATTTCCTAAATTAAAATCCTCAGGAGGAGTGGTTAATACATATAAATGCACATTATTTCAATTTTAATCATTAGTACCCATGTTTTTTTAAATTTGTAATGGATTTTATATGAGATAAGCAACAGATGTCTGGTTCTAATACCAAGAATAATATGGCACATTTAAATGCGTGTTTGACATGTACCGAAGTATGTCCGATGTCCATTAGAGTAACATGGCAACTTCTTACAAGTGACCATACTTCTTAGTCAAATTTATATTTAAATATGAGCCACAAAGACCACTACTGGACCCGCGAGGATAAATGACATGTTATTGGTTAAAGTGCTACAAGAATGACGAGAAAACCAAAAAATGTACACTTTGAGATTGAGAAATCAAACAAGCATATAACTAAAATAGAACTCCATATTCCAAATAGCTCGAACCAGGTTTCAATTGAGTTGTGTGGATAGGGGGCAGCAATGAAGGGAGAAGCCTAGTAGGATTCAATTACTTAATGTAGAAACCTAAATTCTGCCATCAACAATTTAACTTTGTCTTTTCAAAAAGCAATTTGATAACATATAACATATTTTAGGTGAAATGAGGATAAGACTAACTAGCTTTGTGTTGGCCTATGTTTGTTAGTCCTTAGTTTCCACCAGCAAATAAAAGGTCATTTATTTCTGGATTGGTTCATGTCTGCCTAGAGAAAAAAAATGGAAGAAGAAAAAGGATAGACAATGAATATTTTCCAGACCAATTTAGCCATGGTTTTCCTGTGAACAAGAGAGACAGTCTATCGGCCCTATACCACTTCTTGAGATACTTAACAACCTTAGCAAGCTCAACTTGCCAGTTTTTTCCATCCTAAAATAGCCCCTTCATATGCCACGCAGATAAAACATAACACGCATCAAGTAAGCAAAGAAAGTAAATTCTAGTGCAATTACAATCACTGCAAATAAAGACAAAGTGGAGAAGAATACATAGTGAAAAAAGGGCAACCTTACTCACCCATTCTCAGAAAAATAACCAACCCAAAGTTCTGATTTATCCCACGGCATGTTAGGGTGTCCCCATTCAATCCATGCCATCCTTTGTCCTTTCGGGTCCAGACGTGGGAAGGCATAAAAGTCATTGCCACCAACTAATAATTCTGGCTCTGTATGTCATATGACCGCAACAAGAGAAGGCAGATGATCATTATTCCTCATCAGAATATAACAAAATAAAAGTTATGATAATGACTTAGAATCAAGGACCTTAAACGGTTCAAATTCCTCAAGAACCCAAGTATAAAAACACGTTATCCCCATTAGTATTTTTATGTTCCCTACAAAGGTAAACCCAGGCATGCATGCAGAAAACAATAATACATTGTTAAGTAACAACTCCTTACCTTGGAAATTCTGGTCATTGAGGTCAATCGATACGATAGTTATTGGTGGATTCAGACTATCTTCACGACGATCTATCAGGTGAAACATATGCAGGTAAATGAAAAGCATACACATCACAAACTAAACCATGTAAGCCTTGGAGGCTAAATGGTATATAGCAATCTACCTTCCCTTACAGTAACAAAACGGTTAAAGCGTGAATCGAACACTCCATCTGCATAGCACACTACTGGTCCACCATAGTCCGGAGTAAGTGGCAAAGGAGACGGATCTGCCAGTTCATGTAAGCTCTTAAGTTCCAAGGATTGCATCATACGAAAGAAGTAAAAGCTCCTCCCCATACACAGGAAGAGAACCAATTTTTCTTTTTTTTTGGGGGGGTAAATAGGGCTTAAAATCATATTAAAACTAGACAAATTGCATATAGTTGAAGTCCACCTGCAGACAACTCGCACACATGAATCAAATATATGGTTCAAGAACTAAGAGAATTAGATAATGTTTGTATGAATTGCAGTCTAAGAAAGAAAAAATCGAAGGACCAAGAGGTTGACCTCTGGAATCAATTGACTGCTTGTAGAGTCTTTGATCTTTGTAATTCGAGAAAATTACAGTATCCCCCACAATCTTGAATGCACCGCCTCCGTATTCTTGAGCCACAGTCCTTACCGAGAACTCTTTGGGCGTAATATCTATAGGTTCATCGCCAGGCTTCTCTGGAGCTTTAACAAGAACATATCGGCTGCATACAACGGATTTCAAGAAAGTTCCAGAAACGAATCAACTACACAGATTACTCAACATTAGGATTCACGGGGTGCACATATATACACACACGTGTTTTTATATACGAACCCTGATTCGGCGGGGCGAGACTCGAGCCAGAAGAGACGGCCGTGTTCGTCGACGGCGGTGCCACCAAGACGCTTCTCGGCGCCGGAAACGACGTCGGCGGTGATTGGAGACTTCCAAGAACCGTATGGTGCAGTGATTTTCTCACGGGTCACTTGGGTTGATGATGCGGAAGCCATTGACTTCCAACTCTGCTTTCGACTCTGTTTGGGTATCAATCGATCAATATGATGAAACAGCGACGAAGACGAAGACGAAGACGAAGAAAGCCAAATGGGAAAGAGAGTAACAGTAAGCGTGACTATTGCCGACAGTGCCATTCATTCCATGAAGAATTGCGCGTTTTACGGGCGTTTGGGTGACTAGTTATAATTTTAAAAATCGTGTTAGATATAAGTTAATTGTTTTATTATTTAAATACAATTAAAAAAATTTATAAGTTGGGATTCAAATTATTAAATCTTAGTAGTTCACCGTCCAGTTGGTGCGTCTAGGGTCGCATAAGTCTCTGTTTAATTTATTTTTTTTAATAATTACACTTTACGTTTAGACAAAAATCAAATTATCTTGCAGTTAAAATATATTTAATAAAATAACAAAAATATTCGTATCAACAACAACTCATTAATTTGACATAAAAGTATAAAATTATCTTTTAATGTTTTATTTTAAAAAAATAAAATAACAAAAATATCTCATTTCACAATTAAGTCTAAATATTATGTGTTTACTTTAAACCATAATAGAATTATCTGATTTTTACTCAAATCATAATAAAAAAATTATTCTTTCTCTGTGCAGTTTTACAAGTTGGGTTATAACAGCCGAATGGGAAATTATACCTTTTCTTTGCTTTTTTATTTGTACAAAGGTGGCCAAAGCCCGAGCGTGATCCTTTCTCTTAGGGCTATTCAAAAAACCGATCAACCCGGCCAATTCAATTGACCTGACCCAATTAGTCTCTAAGTGGAGAACGGGTGAATTTTGATCAACTTGATTATTTTAAATTATGGTGCTGGACTTTTATTTCTGCTACCCGACCCAAAATTTTAAAACTAAAATTTGAATTATTTTATCTAAACCAATCCTACCCTAATTCAATCCGATCATCTATGAGTCGAGTGTAATTCTAAAAATTTTTAACCCGGTCTAATCAGATCAGGTGACAAATATCTCCTTTACCCGACCGTAAAAACTCCTACTATCCTTATGCGGGACACCCCACCTTCTAAATCAGCAACCAGCAACTGACAAAGAGACATTGGAGGGCCTTTACAGATTCGAAAGTGAACCCTACTCTACGTCAAGTTATTAACTAATTATGCTTCATGTTCTTTGCTCAAGTCTATTCCACACCAACAATAGCATTATTCCTCACCAAACATTAGGCATAATTTACCAAGTATGTTTTGTCAATAAATTATTCTATATAACCATCAGTGTGACAGTCCTTATAATTTTAGCATTTATAGTAAGTCAATAATATTCAAATTATAATGTGCATCACATACTATCTAACGGTTATAAGATGATAAATTTCTACAAATAGCAAAACTTTTGATTACCCAAAAGCCAAACTTGTGCAAACATTTTAAGTTACTTGATGATTATGGCATGTTGACATTAAGATCTTTCTTTCAACAGTAATGCATCAACGTAATCAGAAGTGCAAAACAAGAAGATTACCCATCCAACGCATAGAGTATGAAGGTGTCTGTGAACATAAACATAAAGAGTAATGCTATACAATCAAAAAATTCATACAGAATTTATCACTAGAATGATGTGTCTAAATAGTAGTCCTATCACTTCATGATAAAGAACCAGTCAAGGTGCATGTTAATTACAAAACTACCATTGTCATATCATTCTGGTATAAAATTATGTACAATAATTATGAAAGAATAGCATTTTTCTTTTACAAAAACACGTATGGATATAATCTAACAACGAATAGGCTATAGTGACATCAACCAGAGGAGTCGGTAGGAAATGCTGGTGTGATACTGCCGAGGGAATTAACCAGATGGGCTGTGATCACCTCCCAAATTAATCTCAAGAAATCAAGTCTTATCGAGATGACATTTTTTTTTCCCTTTTTTGATAAGTACTCTTATAATTCAGGTCCATTTGGTAGAACTTATTTCAAATTTTTTTATTTGACCTTTTTTATTTGTAAGCCAAAAATCTATTTTTTTTTTTTTTGCTTTTTTGTTTTTATAAGCCAAAAAAAAAAAAGCAAAAAAGCCACCAAAAAAAAAAATTAACTTTTTTGCTTATAAGCTAAAAAAAAGCTAAGCTAAAAAGCTCAACCAAACAGGCCCTAAGTGAATTATTCACTGCCATAAGAAACCACTACCACTCTCTCACCTACAGTGGATTATTCACACAAATTGGAAACAGAAATGGTATGTACCACCTCGAAAACCTTATATATGAGTAGATATAATCTAAATTTAATAAAGTGTAATTAACGCTAAATATAACTATGTTTCAATTTAACAGAAAGTTGATATTACAACAAATTAGAAGTATAAGAACTTAATTGTTATAAACAAAAGTGAATGTTCTAAAGTAAAATTTAGTGTGAAGTGCAAAAGTAAAAAATGTAATTAACTCTAACTATAGAGAAGAAAAAGATTTTTTTGTTTTCATTTATTTTGTTATAAAACTAAATGAACATAAAACAGATAAAATAATTCAAACATAGGGTATAATAAAATTAGTTTCTTCTGAAATTATCAAATAATAATTAGATTAGTTTTTTCTGAAACTATCAGGGATAGATCTTCTAACTTTATTTATATTATAAGACAAAATATAAAATACAACTTGATCTTTGAATATTTACCTACACCCTTTGCTTCTTCACTCTTCTCTTTTTTTTTTCTCTCCTTCTTTTACTTTTCCACTACACCTTCTTTCATTACTCTCTTTCTTAGATATATATAGGGTAAGGCAGCAAAAAAGAACCAAAAAAATAAAAAACCCAATCAATTTGGCCTCTTTGAGTTGGGAGTCTGTGAGGAATTCAATTCAATTCTGAGTTTAAAAATTAACAAATCGATAAGTTCAGTTTAGTTCTTGGTTTCATATTTTCTAAAGTTCTTGGTTTCATATTTTCTAAACCCAATCTGACACAAGAGTCAAATTGAGACCCAATATTTATATATCATAAAAATCCGTATATATGTTATTAGATCATTGTTATTTGTACTTAAATATTTATTAATTTTTATCTATCATTTTTTATTTTTTTTTAAAATAAAAAATGTAATACCAATCTTATTATTTAATTTTTTTAATAAATAAATTAAATTAAATATATAAAAGTAGACTCAACCGGACCGAAGTATAGAACCGAATCAACGTGACCCGAATTATAGAACCTAATCCAATGATTGATTATCTAAAAATCTAAAACCAATAAAAATCTAAAACCAATCATATTCAAATTGATTTTGAGAACTGATCCAACCCAACCCAACCCAACCCAACCCGATTCTGCACTGCCTTAAATGATAGGGGTGAGATACCACACACACAGTCCACACACCATGCAGAATGCCATGCCTTCTGCAGTGGAGTTGGCGTGTGGTTTTTGGTTTGGCCACAAAAGTCACCCAAATGAATATTGCTCACTAAAGTCATCCAAATGAATAGTTACGAACTGTTCAAACATGTTTGTCATCGCTCAGAAAAGTCATCCAAAAGACTAGTTACTAACTGTTCACAACATATTTGTTATCTTATATATGGTGTCCCCCATTACAATTAGAATAGTCAGTCTAGAAAATTCATTGTCTTGACTTGTAGAAGGGCCGAGCACATTCACCGTGGAAAAACCTAAATTGAGTATCCACAAGTAATACTGCTGGCTCTGACCTGCTCGTCAAAGCCATTCAATCAACATCATGTGGCTTCCCTGGTTTGAAAAAAAAATACAGAGAGAGCGAGAGAGAGAGAGAGAAATGCAGCACAACATGAACGAGAAAGATTAAAATGAGGACATGTTGACAAATCGGATCAATTAATCAGACGACAAAAGGGGGAGCTACCTCTCTACACGGGGGCTGTATACAAAGAATCACAAAGCTCACCAGACAACCAAAGCTGAAATGTATTTAACAAAATTTTATTTTAAACTATGAACAGGCAAAAATATATTTTTAAAACAAAACAATATCTGAGGAATTAGTCAGGTCCATGAGTGGGCTCTGAAGTCGAATGACAGTAGCAAATGCCCTATTCTTAGCCTATGAAACAAAATTGCAAACTGTGTGCACAGCATTCTAACACTAATGCTATGTTTAGATATTAGATTTGTCAAAGGAAAATCAAATTACCTTTGCATATCCACTTTTTCACATGCAATCAGACAAAAAAACGTAATTTTTGACAAAACCTAATCATTTTCTTCTCATTTTGCCTACCCCAACCAAAAATAAAAGGAAAAGAATTAGCATTTTTCTTTTCCTATCTTTTTCATTTCTTTTTTCTTCCCTCCACAAATCCAAATCCAAACATAGAATAAAAATTTTGGGATTATAGTTTGCTGGTTAAGTAATAAATAAATAACAGCACAATCTGTGATAGGGATAGCCAAAACAAAACATGTTTCTTATGTTGAATTTGCTTTACTTATGGAGAAGACAAAAATAAATATGTAATTAATGAAAGATATCTAATAATAGCTTTGAAATGTAGCTTAAAAAGATTGTATATTACAATTACTAAAGTCCCCTTCAATGGTAGAACCCTAGAAAGTAACATGTATTCATGCTAACCTAACAACAACAACCAAAAAGAGAAGTATAGAATCTGAACTCGGGCATAATATTATTATCATCATATTTCTATAAAATTTCATTTTAGTACCTGATCTGGCAAACAAGATTTTGTACAAACCTCTCAATACCCAGATTTAGCAATCTAAGAAAATACCAAATCCTCAATCGAAGTTATCAATTCTGATTGGAGTAATATCATCTGCGACCTTGAAGTGTCCCACTAAACGTGCAAAGAACATCATTTGCTGTTCCAGTGCGAACTTAATGGTTTCAGCCTGTGGAATATAACCTCATTAATGCTATTATTTTGTCAAGCAGACAAAATTTTGTACTTAGATTTGTAGAATGTCATATACCTTGCGGAAACCATGCTGCTCTCCTTCAAACTCAACAAGAGCAACAGGCAAACCCTTCTCCTTCAATGCGTGGTAGATTTTACGAGCTTGATCAGGGGGAACAACCTGCAAAATTTGGAAAAGATTTTCACTAGTAATAACGGAGAATCAGAGTTAACAAGGGACTATAAGCTTACAAATAAAAACAAAACCCAGTTATTTACACATATCAACCAATACTGACCTATTTTCCACATTCAACCTAAAATAACTTGCAAAGCAAGTTGAGACACAAGACAAAAAATTCGAAACCCAAGCTTCTAAGTGTGCAAAATTTTCTGAATCACTGTACCAAAAAAAAATAACAATAATAATAATTCCTAAATCATGTATCGACCACATACTGATATGCCCTAAATGATCACAAACAGCCTGCCTTTTACTAAAATAGGAATAACTACTTACTAATGTCTATTGACTTCGTCTCAAGGGTTATTGTTCATCTTTATGTATAAAGGGATGAACAAAAGCATCACGTCCCATGGATATAGGGAAACATGGTTCAAGAAAATTTTGTGTAATATAGAAGAAACAATGAAGTCACTTTTGGCTCATGGTGTGTATGCTTTAGCTCCCCGGCTTAGATTTTCAAAGCCTTCATCCTGAACCAACTCCCCGAGTGTTTTCTAAACTATAATGGTTTACTACCGAACCACTCAACCTGACTTAACCAGTTATGACTTAGATCTTCCAATTGAAATACATTGGAATAAGGGATTAGTAAGAACATGGATAGCCCAGCTAAACTAACTGGATTTTAGTGAAGCATGATCTGAATGCTCAAATTGGTACTAGTGCAACTATAGGTCCCTCTAGCCACTGAGCAACTCCCCATTGTTTAATGAAACTTGATAACTATATATAAACAACATTACTTTTAACATAAATAAACATCTCTTGTAAGCCAGTCCAACCAATTGGCGATTGGTTGAGTTAGAGGACCCATTGACCAATGTCCTGTTGGTCTAACGGTATAACCTCTGCTGAGAGAATCAAAGGTTTAAATTTGGGAAATGGAATTAAGAGGCAAAGGGTTATATCATTTGGCCGATGGGAAATAATAATTAAAGGACAGGTGAAGTCATTCTGACAGCATTGATGCCAGGGTGTCACAGGCTGGGCACCACACGGTAACAGTAATGCGACCTGCCATGATCAGACGCAGCGGAAATAACCTATGAGGCGACTATGCACCAAGCAATAGTTCCGCTAAGCTCAAACACCGAGGCATAAAACTATGCGTTCATTTAGGATCCATCCGTAATACCTCACATATCTTGTTAAGCTCCGTCCTCCGATACTCAAGTCATTCGTCTTACCCAAGTTATAAGCGATAGCAATGTCATTATTAAATGCGCGCACATATGACAAGTAATGTGTTTATCGCTAATCTCTCTCGGAGCACAAGCAAGGTAACCATGTGCAACCAGATATTTGCGTGAGCCAAGTATCACTCGTTAGGCATAATGCCTCCAACCATGAAACTCTTAGCGGCAAGCATCAAGGTAGTTGTCCGCAAAAATAGGCACAACTGAATAGCAACCGATAAGCCCTCAACATAATGCCCCGCGACACCAATGCTAGCCAAACCAAGCGGCCGTGCACACAAACTTGAACCCAACGCGCAACTGCACAAGAGGTACACAGCATGCAAGTATGCACACCAAGCTCCAATCAGTCATGAGTATAAGCCCTACTACGACACGAATGTGGCATAGGGATGCGAATGCCACGATCTCTTCCTCAATGCCAATGGCCAACATCTGCCCCACCGGACACAATGCCGCCTATGTAACCCTTTGACTAGCATGAGGACTATAGCAACGTGCTATAGCCGGCCCTCAAGTCTTGTCCACTCCCTTGGGGGACTCACTTGAGTGTTGTTCCTTTCGGTAGCACCAAGTAGTAGAGTCAACACTAGACCCCTCCTTATAATAGCATTCTAAGCCATCTCCTAATTGGCAGGAAAAATCATCCTTGCCCCCTCGAGGAGTCATAATTCATAAATTCAACAACTATGAAAAATACAAATTACGAGATTGCCGTGCCACCAGCCAACCATACTCAGACATGCCCAACGCCAAGATTCCTCGCGGCCCTAGACGTGCCACGAGTGGCAACCCGTAGCATTATCTACCACTTCAACTATCATCGTCTTCGATGATGTCAAAACCCAGTGCCAACTCCTGACACAGAGCCATGTAGATTTTTCCTTTTTCCCAAGGTCCGCAAGAAAGAGTAGTCAATGGCTTCCACGGTTAAGATTGGTACATGAGATGTCATGAGATCTGATTTAGCAAGTTTCATTTGGATTATATTAGTTACTTGAACTTGTTCTAGTAGCGTATACGAAAGCCCCACCAAGGGTTACAAGTAATCATGTAATTTCATCAATGAATTTCTGCATTCCAGTCCTAAGTTTCATTAATTACAGACAAAAATGTTGAGAGAATTGAAAAACAATGCTGTGAATACCTTATCTTCCAATCCTTGCAGTAGGAGTATGGGACAAGAAAATTTATCAACAAAATTGATGGGTGATCTCTGAAAGTAAACATCTTCATTTCCTGCAATGAGTCAAAACACTGCCTCAACACCAAAAAAAAATGAGTGGACCAAATAAGTAAAACCCTCACAAAAGGTGATTTAATCATTACCAACAAGGTTATCAAGATAATGAGATTCCAATTTGTGAGTTTCTGCTCTCATCAGTTTCAAGTCAGCTATCTGTTCGTAGAGCAGTAAGATAAAAAGGAAAAATGTTAGTATACCTCTTTGTAGGGAATAAAACTCAATTAGTTAGCTACATATAAATTATTTTCCTTTTCAAGAAACACACACCTGATTTAAAATTACTATAACTTATCAGCATACAGTGCATTTCTGCACTGCAGTGCATGAAGAGATTTGCTGTCATTTTATTTTCTTCTCTAGGTTTTCTCCAACTAATAATTGAATGATGTTTTTTTTGATAAATAAATATTATTAAAACAAAAAGCAGAATCTCCTCTTGTACACAAGATGTATACAGCAAAGAAAACCCTAAAACCTCCCCCTCAGAAATAGATCTCCTATGAAATCTATCATACCAAGAGAAGAGTTACAAAAATACCCAGAAAGCCAAAAATGAAAAGTATAAAATAGAAAAGCCTTTAGTCTATTGACTAGTAATGTAGCTTCCTCAGAAGTTCTCCTATTACACTCCTTCCAAAGGCAAATTATCTACCCAAAAAAGCTATTTAAATAAAACAACAGCTTCAAAGAAGCATGATGAAACTAATTCAACATTAAAAGCCAGCTACAATATATTATAGCTGATCAACAAGTGAAAAGCGGTCAGTACTAACAAAAAGAATCAAGCACTCACACCATACAAGGAAGCACCAGCCTTGAATGTTTCTCTGAAAGCAAGAGCAGCTAATGTCGTGTATCCACCAGCAGAGCCTCCAGCTATACACAACCTTTCTCCATCTGCCTTTCCTCTCTCCACCTGGGAAACTAAACAAAATATCATCACAAACTGAAGAATGTTTTACAGACCAAACCATCAAAAACCTGGAGGATTTCTGAATTTACAATACAATTACCAAAAACTTAGCACAACTGCAACAGTCATCAACATCAACAATTCCCCAGCGCCCCAAAAGCCTTTCCCGATATTCTCTTCCATAACCTTCAAAATTGAATCTAGATCATCCTTAGCAGAAGATATGAGAAGTTCACATGTGGATTAAAGAAGTTAGTCCGACATGTTACAAAATTTGAAAGAAGGATCAATATGTTCATGAAACAAATCAATGATAAAAATTTATCAGTGTTCAAGTAGAACCTTGACGATCAATATCAACACCTTATCTAGGTGTATGTATGTAGGTCAAGGCCCCTTGGGTGCCCATCTCCACCTAAGAGCATTCTCCATTCCTTGGGTCTTAGGCAGTGCCCAAGGTCACACCCCTTCCGGGTGTCACATTGTCATGGCATCTTCAAGCAGCCATGACACCATGCTCGACTATCAGAGACTTGTGAATTGGCGACTAGAGTTGATTGGTTCGTCAAGGTGCTAGTCCCTCCTATGCCCCATCGTCAATAAAGAAGACCATACTTGCCTTCAAATCATCACAACACAAGTCATCCTACGGAGAGGATACACTTACACCCAAGACCTTACGATCGCCAACACTACGCAAGACCAGATCCTATATATCCAATTCATATGTAAATAAGGGCTAAAGTTAGGACATACCAGTGCTTCCACCATAATTGACATCCACAACTGCCCAACCTCGACTAGTCCAATACTGGAAAGTAAGATTTAGAACTCCACGGGTCTCACCAGTAGGCCCTCCTGCAATATTTGATGCACCATGCTATCACAAATTCAATGTATAAAAGAAACTTATCTTTCCATTCAAAGGAAGGTATACATTGATACTTGATAGTCATTTAGTTGGCACGTTTCTGCAAAAACCTCATTTCCAATAAAAGCAAGCAACTAAAGCATTTCCACCTTCTCGAATATAGCCTATTTGCCATGCACCACGGAACTAATCTAACTGAATTTTTTTCCACTACCTTTTTTTGTAAATATAATTTACAGAAAATGTAAAATCACATTTGAAAAATCCTTGAGCACTGATACACCTTCTGCAGCACCTCACCGGTGCTTTGCCAGCGTTTCTGACAAAACATATGACTGAACTTATATATACCAACGAGAAAATGCGTACAGATGCAAAATATATCCACAATAACATCCCGAGACCAACTAATTGCATAAGCAGTAGCAAATCAGGGTAAAATGTACAGAAGGTTGGATGTGAAAGATATAAAACCATTCCAAAACCTTCCTGTGCTAATGCAATCCAGCAGCCAAATGGCAGAAATGAAGGTTATAAAAGAATACACAATTGCTGTATATTTGGCATGAAATTTAGTCAAAAGCTCTCAATATCTTTCCACACCATAGAGCATGTTCATAAGGAGAAGATACACATACAAGTGCACACCTGCCCACCCCCACGCGCGCGCGCACGCACACACACACAGAGGACGTCTCCATTTGAGGAGGAAATAAATCAATAAGCTAGGAGTGGGACAGCAATTTTCAGAATGGAGGAAAACTAGGATTATATTGGAGTTTGGACCATCTGCTCTGTAGATATTTGCTAAAACTTTTATCACAGGTTTTTCAGGATAGCAGTTTGCCATGGCAGAGGGAAAGAAATTTTCAAAACCTTTTCTGACTGCATGTAAAGTCATTCCATAGGAAAAATAAAAAGGAGATGAAAAAGGCAAAGGTAAAAGTTAAAGACCATAAATCAGAAGCATTGGACACTCAAGTCTAAAAATGTTTAATGCAATGGGTCCATCACAGTATACCCTATCAAGCATATTCCATATAGCACGTGGAAACAGAAATAAAAGCTTTACAAATTAGAAGGGACAGGGAGAGAGAAGGGTGGGTGGGTGGGTAGGATGGATCACTCTAAATTCCACACATCCTTTCATAGCAGTTTGATACATAACACTTAAAAGAAAGAAAAAACAAATTATGACAACTACAACATCCTCCCTCTTTCCCCTCTCCTCCCAAGTGTCACAATCCCACATCAGATAAGAGGAGGGAGATCTTGGGCCATATAAGGGGGGTAGACAGCACTACCTAATAGTTTAGACTTTTGAATCGGATGGCAAGCGCTCGGCCCTTGAAAAGTGGTATTAGAACCCAACTCTTGATCCGATTCTACACCAAGCACTTAGGTGGAGTAGGCAGGGTGGTCTTGGGCCATATAAAAGGGGTAGGCAGCACCACCTAATAGCTTAGGCTTTAGGGTCGGATGGCAAGTGCCCGGCCCGTGACACAAGGCACAACCCTTTGCAACTGCTTATGAGCAAGAAGCCACCACTTCCATCTTCCCACATCACCAAAGCCAAGGGCACTCGAGAAACAAACTCACTAAAAACCAAAAATATTCTGATTAGAAGTTTTATGGCTATCAATGGAAGCTTTTCGAAGTTGATAGTTAAAATTTTGCTATAACCATCACATAAACTCTTACATATCACATTTAGATTAGAACAAATCATGTCAAATTTTAACCCAAGCAAGTTCAATCTCTAATTAAATGAAAACTGATGGTTACCAATTCAAGTGGAATACAAAACGCTAGCTACAGAGATTACTTAAAGAAATTGGTGGTAAAAGTACATACTGTTGTTCATAAGCATAACCAATGCATATCACAGGCATGAACTTGTTAGGAAACAATAATAGATGAAAGAAAAAAACGAAAAAGGAAAAATAAACAATATTACGGACAAAGAATCCACCAAAATTTGTGCTTGAGACATTAAGGAAATGGTGGTATGCTCCCTGTGGCACACCAACTAACAGGGTGCACAGTGCACATTAAGAAACGTATAGATCATCAAAGCTCATGGGTCATCTTTTCAAGCTTTGGGCACAGTTGATAATAGGCTTATTGGAGCTTCACTGTCTGAAGAATTGCATGGATAAAATCATAGAAGACCTGACAGAAACCCCACTATACAGAACAGGCCTTTAGAATGCCTTGCTACTGACATCAGTTAGGATCTTACCATTAAAAAATCAAATATAGATCCTCACTGATAAGTCAGAAATGTTGCAAACCTCTTCACTCTAAGACTCTTAAGTACCAAAGTAAAATGCTATATAATTCCATATAAAGTACCCAGGTGCAGTGCTTCAGCCTTGCTACTTTTGACATGCATTGATTTTTTTCTAACAAATTCTTGATATCCTGCAATGAGTATTGAAATGCATTTTGTTGAAAATTACAAAGAACATTATCAGCAATGAGTGGGGGTCCTGCAGTGAGTCTCGGCTAAACCTTGACACTCTTAATGATAAAATGCCGTTCAAGTCCACCTATGTCCTACCCATTATAGTAGTGCAACAACTGTCACTAAGTCCACCTTGCTAACTTTTGACAGGCATTGATTTTAATCAGATCCTTCATATCCTGGAATGAAAATTGGAACGCAGTTTGTTGGAAATTACAAAGAACGTTATCAGCAACGAGTGGGGGTCCTGCAGTTAGCCTTGGCTAAATCTTCACACACTCAATGTCAAAATGTCTTTCAAGTCCACCTGGGTCCTAGCCATTATCATGATGCAATAATTCTAACTAAGAACACTGAAAATAAAAAGCACGGGAATGTAGCATTCAGTTATCTCACTCCTTCAAACCATATCATGTTAGTGAATCCGGCACATGTAGATACTCATATTTTAAGCTCAATATCATAAAATACTACCACGCCTGCAACACCTTAGACCTATACACACATGAACAAAGTATATGATAAATTAAAAGGCATGGGTCCTTGTAATGTTGAAAACTGCAGTAATGCCAATTCACTATGGATAGTGTTGAACTGGGTGAACTCAACATTATAAAATTTGACATGATCATCTTCAAATAAGAAAATAACCAAAACATACCATGGCTTCTCAACAATAGTGGAGGTTTTTCTTCCCGAGTAGCTTGATAATTGGGGTTGGTTGGTGGATAAAAGTATGCGTAGGCGTTTTGACCAGGAACTTCAGTTGGAAACTCAATTAATTCTGGCAAGCTAAAGTATGATTTGTACTTTGAACTATCAGGTGAAGAAGACCAAATAATCTTGAAATCAATTACTTTTGATTTATGATCATCTAAAGTCACCTGATAACACAAGGAATGTGGAGAAACAGGAAAAACATTGAACTCTTAGTATTCACATTTCAAAGATTTTTTGAGAACATCCAATTATAAAGAGAAGGGCAGCACCTTAGCTATTGACAAAGGATGAACTGCTGATGCTCCCTCAATGTATAGGCAATGGAGCCCTGAAATCTGCATAAGCATGTATTCACATAATCCGTAAGTTACCAACTAGAGAAATTTTAAATTGCAGAAACCAGTGAGGACAAGGTTTCAGGACACTACAATATTGTTTAGGTCCGTGAAAGGAATATCAAGCAGAGATACTGTGCTATGGACATCATCCAGAATTCCAAAAGAAGACCTTCCATTCTGCCTGAAATGCCATCCCCACAACTTCTACTAAATTCGTGTTACAGGCATAAACATTGATAAATTCCCAAAGAAGAACAAAATTAATACACAACACAAAAATGCAAAGGCAATATCTCTGACACCTGTAAGTGCAAGCAATTAAGTTTCTTTGCTCATTACTCTGAAGTAACTGATATGAATTTATGCCAAAAACCCATAATGGTCGTGAAAACTCAGCATCCAAGGAATAAACTGGCAACACCTTGTCATCAGATTCAATCTGCGGCCAAAGAATGAAGTTATGACACGATAAATTCCATGTGAGCTCATAATAAAGAAAAGGAAAAGTGAATGTTATCAGGCAGCCCTTGCAAAATTTATGAGTCCGCCACTAGTCATATGTTATTCTAGAGTAACCCATTCCTCTCTGCCATGAGTCCAGAGGTAAAGACCCTCTTATCAGTTCACAATTCCGAAAAAAAAATCTGAATGGGCACAAGGATTGTTGTCATAGTGTTCAAATTCCATTTCTTGGGGTGACATAATAGAATGAAGATAAAGGAATTATAGATAGAAAATGTGACATTTTAAAGGATTTAACATGCTTGGGACTTCAGATTTGAACCTAGAGAGAGAGAGAGAGAGAGAGAGAGAGAGAGTTCCTGCAGTAGTGCTTATCTGTGGAATGTTTAATCTATGATGGTTTGTCAAGGATAGTGATATCCAATAATTTAACCTTGTTTGGTAGAGCAATCTTACAAGTTTCTGGGTGGGCCGCTGCTCATAAAGGTGATGACAGTGATTACCGTTCATGGGAGTGATGGTGGGCAACGGATGGATGATGGCAGAAATGCCAATTAGCTAAGAGGTTGACTCATTTAAGTAACTCTGTAACCTAAAAATAAATCTCTTAGAAACTTTAAAAAATCAAGTGAAATGGTAAAATGGAACTTTTAAAAGACCAGCTTGAAAGGGTACAATAATTTTATCCATTACTACTGTTTCCTGATAAACTGGAGGTCACTGTAATTTTTTTCCGAATTATTGGGACGCACTATAAAAAAAATTAAACAGAAGGTAGGTCTGTGTAATTTACCCAAAATTTTGTTATCACTATATTACAATTGAGTTTCCCATAAAGAGGCACGGACCTTTCCCGCAAAATAAAGAATTTCCTCAATCCTCCAACACAAAGGATTCTCAAGAGTCAAGACCACTTAAGTTAAACAAATTTTAACAGAGAGAACTACATAAGACCTACAACCAAACAAGTTAGAACCTAGAAATCAACAACGAACAGATGACTTAAATACCACTTATTTTTAAATTACATAAGTGCTGCTGATTGACATTTTCGGGTTTTACCATTTGGAAATATATATTAGACTTGCAGATTCATCCAAACCCATCAGAGAATAGTTTCCAGTCATTTAACACCAATTGTTGGACCAGTAAGTTCATATGTCGACCCTTCATGGAAGTTCCTTTTTTTCCTTCCTTTTCCAAGCATACACTTTGAAAGGTCAATCCCTATCAGCTGAAGGGACCAAGAATGAGAGTTTTTTTATAAGCGTGTCACTTATCAAAAGAAGAGTTTGCATAAGGTGGTTAATATATAGACCTCCAATGATAATGCCAATTCTACTATGTTGTTTATACGCGTTTTACTTATTGGAATATTGCCACTACATGTGTAATCAAGACATACCATACAAATTAAAGAGTTAGTGATAAAAACTTATCTACTATGGGTATCTCAATAAATAAATCAAAGATGTCACTATATAAAGTTACCCATTTGTAAATATTCCAAAACCCACTTCTCCTATCAGTGATGAAGAATAGCTCCCCTGCAATAACAAATGTATCAAATCAATGGATGCAATTAATTGGAAACTTTCAGAGATCATTGCTCCAATAATAAGGAGTTACATATAAAGATTTTGTAAGACTACAAAGTGTAAAAAATGAACTTTAGTCACTATGAAATCAAAGGAGTAAAAAATAATATAATAAAATATAAGAAAAACTTTGAGGAGCTTGAGCTATTCAGTACTACGAATTAGAACTTCGTCTTAAGACATCACAATTTTCTAGAACAGTGATGAGCAGCTCAATTTTCTAGGAGTGAAGTAAAGAGACATTTGATCTCATTGCTATATGTTACTTGTTTCCATAATAAGATGAAGGAACCCAAATGTTCCACTTTCTACTTCATGTCAAACATCTAGAGCTTGACATTTAAAAATTTGATTGCAAAACTATGGGGTTCAATTGCATATGCTAATATTGTCTACAACCAAGGGCTTCGGAAAGCTAAGCAAGCCCAGGATGGTAATAAAATAAAATAATAAATAGATCAGATGGACTACCAAATCAATTTAACCACAAAATACCAAAAACCATTCAAAGAACACAAAGCAGAAATAATATGCAGGATTGTTCATCAACAGTACATGAAGAGAAAATGATTACCTTTAGATGACCATTTGGGCTCGGTTGGAGACTCCACAAGTGCGGGATCACCGCCAGCAACACAGATGCGTTTGCAGATATCTCTAAATGGTAGCATTGTGAAGATTGATTAGAATTGTACAAGGATAGGAGTATTTACACATAATGAATAGTCTAAGGAGAGCTTAAAATCTTCTTCTACACCAAAAAAATTATACAATGCAACATCTACTTGATATGTATCTTAGAGCAAGTTCAGTAATGTCCTCAAGACTACAGTAACTAGAAGATACTAAAAGAGCTAGTCAGAGTGGATGATGAGCATGAGTTTTCGACTAAAAAAAACACAGATACCGATACGGAAGAGGGATACAACACAAGGAATTGAGTCACGAGACGGTAGGTACATGACAACAAATAAAAATAAATTTTCATATATACATGAAAATAATAATAACTTATTAATTTTTTCACCTATATATTATTACATCCAAATAGTGATAAATGTTTTTCACATTCTATGTATTGGAAAGGAAATGTGAACAAATCCCAATATTTGTTTTTAAAAGCTTTATTCACAAACAAATAGGAAGTTTAAGATCTTAAGAATTCCTCAATTAAAATCCTCAAGAGGAGTGGTCAAGACGTATAAATCCACACTAATTTTATTTTAATCATTATTTCCCACATTTTTTTAATTTGTGATGTATTTTATATGCACCAAGTAATGGACACATGTATAATGTATACCTCAAGTGTCTAGAGCGTGTCTGGTCTAATTCCAAAAATAATAGGACACATTTAAACATGTGTTTGACATGTGGCGAAGTGTGTCCAACGTGCATCAGTGTCTGACATAAACAAAGCACCTTCTTAGAAGTCACAGTACTTCTTAGGTTTTGGCGGTTTTATAATGCCACAAGATCTAACTACAATTTATATTTAAAACATGAGCCACAAAGACCATTATTGGACCCGCGAAGATAAATGACACAATTTTTGTTAAAGTGCTCTACAAGGATAACAAGAAAACTGAAAAAGAAATCAAACAGGAGTATAACTAATATACAAATCCATATCCCAAATAGCTCAAACCAGGTTTCAATTGAGTTACGTGGATAGGGAGCAGCAACGAAGGGAGAAGCCTAGTAGGATTCAATTACTTAGTTTAGAAACCTAAATTATGCCATCAACAATTGAACTTTGTCTTCTCAAAAGCAATTTGAAAACATATACAGATTTTAGGTCAAGTGAGGATAAGACTAACTAGTTTTATGTTGTCCTATGTTTATTAGTCCTTTATTTCCACCAGCAAATAAAAGGTCAATTATTTCTGGATTGGTTCATGTCTGCCTAGAAAGACCCAAAAAAAAAAGAAGAAAAAAGATAGACAACAAATATTTTCCAGACCAACTTAGCCATGGTTTTCCTGTGAACACCAGACACCGCCAATAGGCCCTATACCACTTCTTGAGATTCTTAACAACCTTATGCAAGCTCAATTGGCTAGTTTTCTCCATCCTAAAACAGCTCCATCGTATGCATGCAGATAAAACATACCAAGCATCAAGTAAGCAAAGAACTTAAATTCTAATGCAATTACAATCACTGGAAATAAAGACAAAGTGGTGAATAGTATAAAGTAAAAAAAAGGACAACCTTACTCACCCATTCTCAGAAAAATAACCAACCCAAAGTTCTGATTTATCCCATGGCATGTTGGGGTGTCCCCATTCAATCCATGCCATCCTTCCTCCTTTCAGGTCCAGTCGTGGGAAGGCATAAAAGTCGTTGCCACTAACTAATAATTCTGGTTCTGTATGTCATATGACCGCAACAAGGGCAGGCCGATGATCATTATTCCTCATCAGAATATGACAAAATAAAAGTTATGAAAATGAATTGGAATTCAAGGACCTTAAACAGTCCAAATTCCTCGAGAATCTAATATAAAACACATTATCCACATTACTACTTTTATGGTCCCCTACAAAGGTAAACCCAGGCATGCATGCAGAAAGCAGTAATACATTTTTAAGTAACAGCTCGTTACCTTGGATATCCCGGTCATTGAGGTCAATTGATACAATAGTTGTTGTTGGATTCAGACTGTCTTCACGGCGATCTATCAAGATGAAACATATGCAGGTAAATGTATTGATGCTAGACAGGAAAAGCATACACATCACAAACTAAACCGCGAAAGCCCTTGGAGGCTGAATGGTATATAGCAATCTACCTTCCCTTACAGTAACAAAACGGTTAAAGTGGGAATCGAACACTCCATCCGCATAGCACACTAATGGTCCACCATAGTCCGGAGTAAGTGGCAAAGGGGACGAATCTGTCAGTTCATGTAAGCTCTTAAGTTCCAAGGAGTTTATCATATGAAAAAAGTAAAAGCTCCTCCCTCTACACAGGAAAATAACCAATTTTTTTTGGTAAATAGGGCTTAACACCATATGAAAACTAGACAAAAATTGAATAAAGTTGAATTCCACTTGCAGACAACTCGCAAACCTGAATCAAACATTGATATATGGTTCAAGAACTAAAAGAATTAGCTAATGTTTATATGAAGTGCAGTCTAAGAAAAGAAAAATGCAAGGACTAAGAGGTTGACCTCTGGATGTAATTGACTGCTTGTAGAGTCTTTGATCTTTGTAATTCGAGAAAATTACAGTATCGCCTACAATTTTGAATGCACCGCCTCCGTATTCTTGAGCCACAGTCCGTACTGAGAACTCTTTTGGCGTAATATCTATGGGTTCATCACCAGGCTTCTCTGGAGCTTTAACAAGAACAGCTCGTCTGCATGCAACGGATTTCAAGAAAATTTCAGAAACTGAATCAACTACCTAGATTACTCAAAATTTTAGGTTTACGGTGGGGTTTGTGTCCACAAAAGTTGATTCTGGAATGCGTACCCCGATTCGAAGGGGCGAGATTCGAGCCAGAAGAGGCTGCCGTGTTCGTCGACGGCGGCGCCACCAAGACGCTTCTCGGCGCCGGAGACGACGTCGGCGGTGATTGGAGACTTCCAAGAACCGTATGGTGCAGTGATTTTCTCATCGATCACTTGGGTTGATGATGCGGAAGCCATTGTCTTCCAACTCTGCTTTCGACTCTGCCTTTTGACTATCAATCGACTAATATGATAAAACGACGAAGACGAAGAAGAAAACCAAATGGGATACCGAGTGAGAGTGGCTATGGCCGAGAGTGCCATTCACTCGATGAATGAAAATTGCTTTTTCATTATTCCAGTTGATGCGACTTGGCACAATGGGAATCTATTCTACGTAATTTTCAGATAATGGGCTCTTTGTCTGCTTGTGAAAGTTCAAGAGAGCCGCAAAAATTGTGAATAACCTGCTTTTTTTTTTTTCTACTAAAACATGGAGGAAATTAATTGATGTGTGACCAAGCTAAAAAATCAAATTTTTAAAAATTTTTAAAATTAAAAAATAATTATCAAACATGTTTTATATTTTTTTTAAAAAAAATTAATAACAAAAATATTACTAAGTTTTGTTTTACATTGTTTCATGTGAAAATGGAATGACCATTCATACTCTTAAAATAGAAAATGATCATTCTAACAAAATGTGATAATAATTATTCCATGAAAATAGCCATTCTACTTTTAAATAGTAGTACCAAACAAGAGAATAAGAATGAGAGTGGAAATGGTCATTCCATTCCATTCTCTTGTACCAAACATAGCATAAGGTCTTCCGTTCAACAGCAACGCATCAACATAACCAGAAATGCAAAACAAGAAGATTACCCACTCAACCCATAAGTATGAAGGTGTCCATGAACATAAACATAGATACAGTTTGAATCAGTTGATCATTCTGTGGAAACAAGATTCATTGCTAAAATAGAGTTATGTGCCATTTTACAAAAACACATATGGATATAATCTAACAACTAATAGGCTATAGTGACATCAACCGGAGGAGTCGGTAGGAAATGCTGGTGTGTGGATGCGTATTGCTGAGGGAATTCTGGATTAATTATCCAGCTGGACTGTCACCTCCAAAATCCGTCTCAAGAAATCGAGTCTCATCGAGATGGCATTTTTTTTTTCCTTTTTTGATAAGTAGTCTTATTGATATGGCTAATGTCGCCCCATGTTTTTATTATCCATTCTTCCTGACTGGATAAGTGAAGTATATTGACAGAAGCATTCATTATCTTCCTCTGCAACCTCTCTGTTGGAGCAGCTCGCCTGTGAAGTGCCCGGAGGACTCCACCATGAGTAACCACTACCACTCTCTCACCTGCAGTGGATTATTCACACAAATTGGAAACAGAAATGGAATGTATTAGGCTAAAGCACCGTTCCATCCACCTTGAAAACCTTATATATGAGTAGGTATAATCTACAACTCAACTTTTGATAAACCATATGAATGTAACTATGTCTCAGTTATAATGAGGGAATTGATATACTTTTTCCACAATCCCATGACTTGAACTGCAGAGAACATCGGTTCTATTTACATGTGAAAATTTGAAGTCTCGACAAGTGGGCGAAAGATTGAAGTTATTTCAATTGTTGAAATTGAAGTACTGAGGGTGCAATATAAGATGTCCTAAAATCCTTACGTAGAAAGATATTTCTAAGATATTAAATGCCTGCTCTAGACCGAAGAGCATTTGTAGAGATGAATTCTGAACAATTATGCAATAGACTGGGAAAAGAAGCCCAAGCAGCAATAATAGTGAAACTATACCTTTATGCTTCATACCAATACTCTGCAATGAAGATGTGCATCGGCCAAAGAGTTGATCAAGACTTTCTCCGCCACCCTGAAAATGGCGAAAATTGGATTCTGTTGGACTCAAGAAGATGATCGGATCGTAAAAATGTTCAAAGGTTTTCTAGAAACTAATAGAGCATGATTTAGCAAATCATCAGCACATAAAGTTTTTACTTTAACTACAATAACAAATCTCAAAAGGGAAAAAAAAGAAGGAAAAGAAAAAAAAAAGAAGAGGAGAATTCCGAGTTACTGATAAAAAGATGGAGTATCATAATAAACACACCTTAAAGCAAGATAATGTTCTTACATGACTAGCAAAATTTTATGACTTCTCCCACAAGGTTTTCCAACATAGATATTGAAATGGAAAAAGAAACTTTTGTAAAACTGTGATTTTAAAAATCCAATCAACAACTAAACTTTGAACTTGTTTTAATTGCTTACTGGGATTTCTTGATCAGTCCTCGCAGATAGATTTATTTGGTATGAATTTGGCCTAAGCTTGGCTGCTTCATGATATAAAAAACCTTGAAGATCTCCCAGATGTCGTTCTCTCAGGTTTGGATCTTGTATAACCTGAAACATATCAAGAAACAATGAATAGGAAATGTTATCAGGCTACAGAGATAATGTGGATACAAAAACAGTGGTTCCAACTGCAAGGGATGGAAAACAAAGTGCAGTTTGATCCAGAACTTGCCAGTCTCAAGAAGAATGTCTAGCTCATTCTTCTATTTCATAAACTCCTATAATTTTATCCTCGCTCAAACCTCTCCCAGATGGTTTCACTTAATTGGTCATTCTTAATCAAGTTTAATCACCTTAAATTCCAAAGCCTATGAAGAGAATCCCTACATATCTAAATTTCAATTCACTTTACCTTGTGTTTTCACCTCTCTGCCTCAACTTTTATCAATGCATTAATTTCCTCTAAAAAATCTTATAATTTCCTCCTAACAATCAATGAGAGTCAGCCAAAGTGGCAAAGCTGTTCCCTGTAGCAAATAGGGACTCTGCTGTTTCCAAAGCAAAGCACGTAGCCAATGCACAAATTGGGAACAGGAACTATAATTTCTGTTCCATCAGTCGTTAGCCAAAAGTCAACAGAATTGACTTACAAAAATTTAGAGAGTATAAGATACAAAAACGAAGTAATGCAGAAATCAAGAGCCAAATTTATGACATTAGTACAGGTATATAAAAAAATAATAAAAAACTATAGAGAAAAGAATATAAATATTTTGATCAAGGTAATTAATTGATAAGAAACAAGCCAAAACGATGCAATAACTGGATTTTTCTACTACCTATAGTAAACATGGTAGTAGCAGGCTATGTGAGAAAGTTTTTCTTTCTTTCTCTCTTTTTTTAAAAAAATATTTATTGAATCATACCTCAGGCACACCACATTTTCTTGCTATAATCTGAGCTGTCTCAAGAGCTCGTTTTAAATCAGATGAGTACACAGCAGAAATTGCACTCTCTTTAGACAGTCGATCAGCCACCTTCAGGAACACCAGGCAGTCTAATAAGCATGCAGTTCTTATAAACAAGTAAATGATATCAGCAGTGTCAACTTACTGCAGCTGCTTGTCGTCTCCCTACTTCATTCAGTTCCACATCTAGGTGTCCCTAATTATTAGTCATAGATTCAAAAAAAAAAAAAAATGCACATAAAACAATTACAAAGCAACAATATAAAAGAATAAAATAATTCCAAAGCATAATGGATATGGCCACTCATCAAACCACAAGCATTTAGTAAACTATAAAACACCAGGATAATATCATATTACATGGTTTTACAGATCTCTTTAGAGAATAACAACCTTCAAAAGGAAAAGGCTACAAAGAAATGAGGAAAAAATTACTTCGTAAAATTTAACAAAAATATATTTGGCTCCTAATAATGGCAACTTAGTGTTTCTTAAGATTTTTCATTAATCCAGTGTATGGTTGAATTACCATTGCCAAGCCCAGAAGAAATCCATGGACCTCAGATGAGCAACTAACTTGAAGATCAACAAAATCCTGTCACTCCTTTTTTTGAAGCGGACGCCAGGGCATACCTCAGGGTGAAAGGCTAGAATAGCAGTCAGCCACATGAAAATGGTCTCACACAACACTGATTGGGAAGGGTTAAAAGTCCAGTAAAGTATACATATATATAGACCATCCACCCACTTCTGGATACAAAGACTTCAAATGGTCCAAAACTAGATGCATCAATGGGTTTGCAACTCATATATTCTTCCAATGCCAAATTTTTATTTAACGAGAATTGTGGTTGAATGCGAGAATGAAAGTGCCCTACTTCTGGAGTGCATGACTAATTCCACAGTCTTTTTATTTTGCCCAACTGCATCTTTTCCATCCTTTAATCCACCAATTTCATTACCAACACTTCTTGGTCTAAGCTGTTTACTCCCTTAAAGCCTTTCTAATTGAAAACAAATCATATCAAAGGCTCTATGAAGATATCTATACCTTGCAAATTCTATCAAATTTTGAGTTCTAGAAGGAAAAAAACATCAAGCAAGATTTCTGTTGTCATCCTCATTCAGTGGTGGCATGGATTAGTAGAACTCTATAAGCAACCTGTTCCTACACCATACCTATAAATTTAGCTCGAAGGGCTAATGTGTAATGTGTCAGTAGCGTTCACCAAATTGTGGAAGAAACATGTGAGTGTGGCGGGTAACTTGCAGCAGCAAATTACAATTACGCCTTTTTTTTGTAAAAAAAATTCTCAACTCCTCAAGAAAAGAGATTCAAGAGCACTTGGATAATTCAGATGCAAAAAGGGATTCTCCCTTGTAGAATAGTATCCGTATAAATTCATTCTACAAAATCAGTTTCAAACAATTAGATATTGAAGAACCTTTATAATTAGAGAGGGATTAAAGAAAAGGAACAGAATAGGGGACCTGAACTCTTCCCTCAGCATTCCATGCTGTTTCTCCATGACGAACCACGACAATCTCAGCATAATCAATAGTCGCAGATTCACAAGACAACCTATTCATACGAATACCAGAGTTACTAATATACATATATTCATGGTTATGCCTTTGTTTATGGCGATACGCACAGAGAGACACACAGAAGGAGAAGAGAACCTTGGATCAGGGTTCCCCATGTTTGACACAGCCATATTGAGGGGGCGATTCCAGAGTCAGTATCATCTGAAGACCAAGACCCACCACCTTAATTGCTCAATTTTGATCGTTATATCATTTATATATGGCCAAGAACCTGGTTCGAGAAGCAGAGGTCTCGGATTTGCGTCACTTAGCGATTTGTCTGGAGCCTCTTTTGATTTTTTGGGCTATCAAATTATCAATGGATGCCTTCCCTTTCCGATATTTTTTTTTTTTATCTCAAATTACAGAGTAACGTGAATGTAACTTTTATCATAACTAGATGTAAACCTGCAATTCACGGAAAAGTAAAATTTAGGACAAATTACAGTGACTTATCTGATAATTACAGACAATATTCTTGTAATATTTGAAAGGGTCCTGCTAACATTGCCCTAAAAACACATATTAAGGATCAATTAATGCAATAGGTTTTATATAAAATATAAATTACAAGGAACACATTCATTCAAGACTTTTAGATTAAATAAAATATGATATAATACACTCATTTTCTAATACAACTACCACATTAATGAAGATTTTAAATTTTAAATCTCTTACAATTTGTCACAACTACTCTTAAGATGTCATTAATATAAATAAATAACACATTTTAAACCAAACTTAATAATACATGCGTTTATCATAGTAGAATTACATACTCACACAATACTCACCCACATATATATATATATATATATATATTATTTGACATGTGTTTTAATTTTTATATTTACCTATTTATTTACTATATCAATTTAGTTTTTGCTGTTTTAATTTCCCATGAATTTTTTGGGTTTTTGTAAGGTAATGGTGATATGCAATAGTATCAGTTTAATTTAAATATTTTAAAAATAATTTTTATATTATTTATAATTAAAATAATTAAAAAAATATGTAAACATGATAGCAGTATATATTTGAAATTTAAAATGCACAAAACAATATAAATATTGAGAAGATACCAATAACATCATTTATTATATTTTCAAAAAAATCATTAAAGCTAAAGAATTAATATTTTATTTTTTTAAAAAAAACAAATACATTAAATCTCTCCTTAACATGTGCGCTGAGAGCACATGTTAACATTTACTTATTTGAAATAACACCAACCTCCTCTTTAAGATTTGTCCTTGTTCCTGCCAATTTATCATTTTAACCCTAAACTGACTGAAGATATTTCATACACAAAAGTCAATGAAAATTAAAATGACAAAATTGCCCTAATCATTTTTTAAACAAAACCCACTACTTCTTGTCTCTCTTCTCTTATGTGTCTCCCTCACGCAAATTGCTTCTCCCACCACTACCTAGCAGCGCTCCTTCCATGTGCAAATTTTGTCCCTCAATTAAATTACCTTTATATCTTTTTTTTTTTAAAATAATAACTCACTTGAACCCTTCACTTATTTTTTTTTCAGTTTTATTTAGTTTTGTTTCTTTTTTTATTAGTTTTTTTTTAATCAATTTTGTTTATTATTTTTTCATCAATTTTTTTTATTTTTTTATTTTATTTAATTTTTAACACATGTCAAAATTTCTCTCTTTCTTTAAATTACCTTCCTAATCCGACACCCCACATTTTTATATATTTTTGTGTATCTTTTTTTTTTACAGTTTTGTTTAATTTTTAGAGCGTTGAGAAATAATTATTGTTTATGTTGGCAATCACTTCGTGCAAGTTTTTTTTACACCCTCATAACTCTGTACCACCTATTTCAATGTGGTGGTGACAACATTCATCGTACGAAGTTAAAGGATGGGTCGCTCGCTATAGGACACGTGTTTATTTGTGGTACGAAGTAATAGATACAACACCAAATGCATCTGGAGCAGAATTTGAAGACAATATTGATTAAAATTTGTATTTTTATATATTTTCGTGTATTTTTTTTGTATATTATTACATATACTCTTCATTTGAAAAAAAATATTTGTTTGTAAGCTATAAATGTGTTTACTATTAATTGTTAGTATTTTTTGTTAGTTTCATATATATAATTTTTATTTTGATCCATATTTTTATACTTTTTAAAATTTTTACAAATAATAACTCTTAAAATCTACAACTAAAAATAAATAAAAGAGTACAAACATATAATAAAAAAAACTTTTTATCTAAAAATAAAATAAAACTGATAAAAAAATAAAATTGATAAAAAATAAAAAAAAATGGTTAAAAAAAACAAAACCAATGAAACAAAACTAAAAAAAAAAAATACAAAAATAACAAAACAAAACTAAAAAGGATATGCCAAAGGGCATGAATATAAATGTAATTAAAATTTAAGATGGGACCGAGAAGGGCTGTGTCAGGGAGGGGGAAAAGCAGGTCTCCTCCCTCACCCATGGATCACACCCACCACTTCTCTCTCTCTTCTCTCCGATGTCTCCCTAACCCATGGATCACACCCGCCATCTCCTCTCCCTTCGCCTAATTGGTTTACCACGACTGCCCTTCCCCCTGTTCGCTCTACCATTGCCTTACTCAACCAAACCTCCTATATAGATGGCACCTCCCATGTCGTCGTCGTCAACATCATCATCACCGCCAACACATCCACTGCTTCCCCTTCTCCTGCTCATCCTCTTTCTCTCACACAACCACATCTTCTTTTGCCCGCCTTTACCGCACCTAGAATTGCCACTTCACCATAAACCTAGAACCCCAGCCCATACTCCACAAGCCACCCCACCAGAACCACCACCTCCACGGTCATTGCCGCTGTGCCATCACCCATTCCTCTTTGTCCTCTATTTTATTTAACAACACAAAACATATAGTTTTTCTTTTCCAATTCTCTCTGTGTGTGTATATATATCGAGTGTGTTGGTTTGGAAAATTGTGAAAATGATCGTAAAAAATGGTGTTGATCGACGATGGCAATGGAGTATCTGACAATGGTCTCGCTGGCTTTATTCTGTCTAAAAGCTCACTACAATCACAGCCATATCGCCATTACCATACATTCTCCTTCAATTACCCAGTTGTTCATTTCTTCCATATTTGTGTATATATATGTATATGTGTGTGTAGATGTAGATGTAGCGTACATACACATATAGATATTGATGGTTTTGATTATCTTTGATTCCTATTTTGCCTGCAAATTGATTTTAGTTTTTGCAAGTCAGTTGTATTGCTTTTCTCTCTCTCTCTCTCACAACCCATCAAACCCACCACTAGAACATCTCTCTAAACCTAATGAAACACCCACTGCAGCATTATTTACAATCTAATTCACATTACGGGATTAATTTTTTTGCAAATACAAAATTAGCATTTAATTCATTTTGTTTCTCCAGCCCCACCCCCCCTCTCTCTCTAAACCAGCAAACCCACCGCTCTCTGTCTCTAAACCTAAAGAAACCTACTTATTTACAATTAAATTCACTTTAATGTATCAATTTTATTTTGCATCACCAATACAAATTTAGCATTTAATTCATTTATAATTACATTGATAAATTAGATTGTAATATATCAATGTGAATATGTATGTATATATAGTTGATTGTTCATTTTGGTTTGAGCTACAGTTTGATTTGAGCATTAATGGGTAGTGGGTTTTGGAGCTTTTGTGATTCTTACACAAAACAAGCATAGGTTTCTTCGCTTTCTGTTAGTTGGCACATTTCGTTGCGGGGTCCGAGGAGTGTGTATACTGTATTAAAAATATTATTCTTTTAAAATTTTTTAATAAAATTTTAAATTAAAATAATATGACAGTAATAATTTTATAATTAAAATATATTTTGATAAATTTTTTTATTTTAAAATGATAGATTTATAACTTAAACACATCATTCTGAATATAAACTCTGTGTAAATGGTTTAAATTTACAGCATTATCCATACTGAACAACAATTCATGGTTTTTTTGAAAAAGAGAGAAAATGAGAGAGTAGAGCAAAAGGACAAATTTTGTCTTTTTATTGCCCAGCTAGCATGGCAATTTAGGCTTTTTGTCTTATTTGGTAGGGTCATTTATGTCCTCACATTTACTAAAAGGGCAAAATTGATAATGAAAAATTAAAGTATGCTGACCTCATTTTTTTTTGGTCATTGTCAGTAACAATTTGTAAATGGAAGGGGTAATAGGTAACAACAATCATACCGGAAGGATGTTAGTATCATTTTTTAAATTACAGAGGTACTATATGCGATTATGAAATATCTCAGGGGAGGTCTCTATAATTTATGTTAAAATTTATTCAAATTCACAATAAAAATATTAAAATTAATAACCCTAATTTGTTTTAAGCTAATAAAATATTAAAAAAACTAAAATAAGTTTTACACATGTATCATCTTCACATTATTTTTTCGTACTCTACATGAAAAAAAAATCAACACATGAATATGCTTACAGCAAACTAATAGGTAATGTTATATTTAATAGAAAACGTGGGACAGTGCTTTCAAAAGTTATTTTTCATTATTTTTTTCACTCTTGTTTTAAGAAGCAAAAATTAGTTTCATCTCAAAAGTTCACAAATAATATATACTATATATATTCCATTGTTTAATAATATATTACTATATTCATTCCAAAGTAACAAAAAAATAACATATTACTATATATGTTATACTATGAAGTAGTTTAATAAAACTCAAACACTTGTAGGCTGTACCACAACCTTTCCATTTTTTTTAAAAAGTTAAAGTAAATATATATGTGAATACTTTGTTTAACTATAATGGGAATTAAAGTCACTTGCTTAAGTTTGTTTTTTGTTGAACTTAAATAATAAATATTAAGTTAACACGTTAGAAAACTCTTAGAGAAACGCAAATGGCTGCCGGGTAGCATTGCATTAAGTAAATATATATATATATATATATATATATATATATATATCTACTATAATAAAAATGAGAGTTCATCCGGTTTCGTCCTCTGGTAAAATTACAGATATGTCCTTATTAAAGAATCGAATGTCACATAAGACCTGCACAACTATTTCAAAAAAACAAAGAGAAGATTCGGGAAGATGGACTACAAGTCTGTAATCAATGGCCGTGCTTACATAAAATTTGTTGAGGAAGAAATATAATAAAGAAACTAACGAAAAGAAGACACTGGAAGAAAGGAGAAACACTAAAGGCTAACCCATTACTTCCTCAACTAGGAAGAAATATAATAAAGAAAATGACAAAAATAAAAAATTGGAAGGTAAGAGAAACACTAGAGTTTTCTTTCGTGCTATAATAAAATATTGAACAAATCTCGAAATTATGTTTAAATAGGATTGTATAGAAAAAACAAAGAAGGCGGAAAGAATACAGAAAGAAAAAGTTACACAATAAGAAGAAAGTTAACGCAATAAGATATATGAAAAATAATAAAGAAAGGAAAAAAACAACAACAAAAAAAAAAAACAAGAAAAACAAAAAGCAAAGAAAAGAACCGTGGCTAATCCATTTCTTCCTCTAGTAGGAAGAAATATAATAAAGAAAATAAAGAAAAGAAGAAACTAGAAGAAAGGAGAAGACACTGAATTTTGCTTCCGTGCCGCAATAGAACTTTGAACAAATTCAGTCATAAGCTTGTGTTCAGACATGATTGCATAGGATTAGATGCATCTATAAATACCCCATCAAGCATAAGTGTATTCGGAGAGCACCCGAACGATTCAATTATTGCCTATAAATCAAACATCACCCGGTAAAGAAAGGAAATAAGAGAAATAAAAAAGATAGAGACTTAAGAAGGTAAGAATAAGAACAAAATGAATGAGAGAAGAAAAAGTGATTGGAGAAATATAGACAAAAACAAGTTTTAAAAATTCAAAAAATTCGGGTGGAATTTGGGAGGAATTTTAGGATGAACATAACAATTAGAGGGAGAAATTGAGAGATCTTGGGAACTGATAAATTTATTTTGTGTTTTAATTTTTTTGTTTCTTTGACAGAGAGTGTGGGCGAGGTGCTTGGGAAGGTGGGCAGGGAGGGAATTTGCTATGTGGCACTGTAGTCTTTTAGAATTTTTAATAAATTAGAATTGGATTTTTGGAGATAACTTCAACTATATTTGCATATATAATAAGATATATCTTACAACACTAATAAAAGTGGATTTAACAGTTATCTAATCTATGTATTGCATTAAGTAGATATATCTGACAATACTAAAAGAGTGAATTAAATAGTTATCTGATCAATTACCCTTGTGAGGTGTTATTTAAAAAGTATCAAAGCAATTAAAGTGCCACATAGGATAGAGGCAATTATAGGGACAAATATAACTTATATATATGATTAGGTGTCAACCTGTGCATTACACAGGAGTAAGGCTTCTTCAAATGACAATAGAAATATGATAAATTATTAATTCATAAAAAATTATAAAATCTATATCATGCATCACAGTTGAGAACTATCCATAAAAAAATAATGTCAATAAATAAATTGACGGTATATATAATTTTAGAACTCTATCAGATAAAGTGGTTGCATTTTAATAGTATTTTAAGATATCTTAAGTATTTGAATCTTAGTTTTTATGAATAAAAACCAAATATGTCTTATCAATAATGAAATAGGATATCAACTATTATTTTAAATAAAAATTAAATGCAATAGACAACTTAATGACAACTTGACCTTATTTGTAAAATAGGAAGCTTAATCATATTAGTATAAAGGAATACAATACCCACCTCAAATAGGAAACTCTTACATAGCTATACGTATAAACAATTAATAAGGATATTCATTGCATATATATTTTTAAAATAGGATTTCTGCACAAATAGAGAACTTAATAAGATTAGTGATAAGAATCTTCATTGCCTATGTAACATTGCATTTAAAAAATATAATAGCATAGAGAGTGCCACGTATGAGAGAGATAAAATATAAGAACAAACACAACTTTTATACACAACTTTCATGCATCACAATTGAGGACTATCCATCATAAAAATAATATCAATAAATAAATTGACGATATATATAACTTCAGAACTCTATCGGGTAAAGTGATTATATTTTAATAGTATTTTAAGATATCTTAAGTATTTGAATTTTAGTGAACTATTTTATGGATACAAACCAAATCTATCTTATCAATAATGAAATAGGATATCAACTATCATTTTAAATAAACATTAAATGCAATAGACAACTTAATCATAACTTAACTTTATTTGTAAAATAGGAAGCTTAATCGGATTAGTATAAAGAAATACAATACCCACCTCAAATAGGAAACTATTACATATCTATACGTACAAACAATTAATAAGGATATTCATTGCATATATATATATATATATATAAAACTAGGATTAAGCCCGTGGTATGCATATGCATGGAATAAATACAAATATACTATTTGCAAAGTTCACTATTATAAAAAATTAAATGTTGTCACATATATCTCAACTATTATATTATACTACAACCAAATATATTGGCAACCTACTAACAGAATTTTCAAATGGAAAACAATAAAAATAAATATCATACTACATTCAAAGAATAACTAAATTGCAATGACTACCTATCATATTACATTTAGATTCTAACGTTATGCTTTTTAAAATCAAGTTTAAAGCTAAAATTTAATAGATTTTAGAGAGTTGTAAAATTTATAGTAGGTGTACTTGCCTAACCTACATTTGCTCCATGTGTAGCTAAAACGCTAAGTAATCAATGTATTGTTGCATTGGTAAAATTTTGAATACACTAAATGTTAATTGAACGATCTGTCTTAAGCCTCAAGGTCCACAAGCTCAAATCTTATACAAAAAAAAAAAGAGGTCCACAAGCTAAAAATTAACATATAAATGGTTGAAGTTGAAGGAAACCCAATTCTCAAAAAAATTGACCTTTACTTTCAATAAATGAAATTTTCTATCAAGTGTATATAATTTCTCTTGAATAATACATTAATCCTTGAGATAAGATCAATAAGAAATACTATTTCATTGTATACAACTTTAATTTTATTGAATAATACAATAAGATGCAAAGTAAAATAAAAAATAAAAAATAAAAAGGAGAAAACAGTAATATCATAGTTCAATTGGATAAATTGGTGAACGCGGCCCAAAGTCAAAAGCACCAAAGCCTGAGTTTTCCACCGAGCTCATCAGGTCAGAGACTAAGAGATCAATTGGCTTGGAAGTTACTGATCTTAATTTATCATCCCATAGCCCAACACTAAATCATACTCCAAACCATCATCAACCTGCAATAATTTGATTGTCAGTGAAGTATGGTAAGTTTGAGTTCAATTAAATTGAAGAGGGAGAAAAAAAAATAAAAAAGTGTATGAGAGAGATGGAACTATTATGTATTTTTTTTTGATCAATAGTTGGAAATTAACCTACTCGTACATGGATAGGAGAATGGGATTGAGGGGATGAGAGCTGCTAAGCAGTAAATGAAAAGAGATAGGAAGTATTTGAAAAGAAAGAAAATAAGAGATCAACATAAAAGAAAGTGCTTACACTTAAACAGTCATTATTAATTTCAAAAAATCAACTAACGTTAACATAAAAGAAAGTGCTTACAAAAAATGAGAGACACTATGCAATGATCGTGCAACCCACTTCTCATGAGTAGTATGTTACTTGTACATAAACGGGCTGTGGATAGATTTTGATACCAAAGAAAGAGGGAAAAAAATTCAAATGGAATTATCTTCAAGTTCTTGATACGGAGTGTTTAAATTTTGAAATCATCTATCTACGATCGTAAGCTAAATTAATATTTTATCTGTTTAGATGCTTCATAATTTTAGGTATGTATGGTTAGTATTGTGACACTTGGTAAATGAAATAAGGTTAACTTGTGATAATAATTAACCAATCAAATTGTTACATCAAATTTGACATGTTATTAATTGAAATTTAAAATTCCAAAATTTGAAAAAAATACATTGAAAGTTTTGGCCTCAAAGACCTAAGAGTTTCCCACCTCAAATAGGAAACTCTTACATATCTATACGTATAAATAATTAATAAGGATATTCATTGTATGTATATTTTTAAAATGAGACTTCTGCAACAAATAGAGAACTTAATGAGATTAGTGATAAGAATCTTCATCGCCCATATAACATGGCATTTAAAATATATAAAAGCATAGAGAGCGCCACGCAAGAAAGAGATAAAATATAAATACAAACACAACTTATATATATATATATGTATATATACATATGATTTGAGTATTTAGAAATTTAAAGAGGGCTTATAATAAATACTGAAATTATAGTGGAAGCCATAATTTTTTTTCTCTTTTCAGTGCCTACCCAGCTACCCTATGAACAATTAAGGTCACCATTACTTTTCTTTTATGTGGGTAATACTAAACAAACAGTATTTACATACAAAATGTTTGTATAATAGGATGCGGCTATATTTAGTCTTTTCATTTCAAATAAAAACATTCACTATTTTTCTTTATAATTTCTGAATTCTCATTGTTAAATTATTCTTGTAGATTTTTCTACATAAAAATTATGTAAAAATGAAATTTTTTTTTTGTGCCTACAGAACAAAACAACCAAGGCCTAAGTCCTCCTAATAAATAAAGTTCCCACCTTATCAACAAGTAAGAGAGAATTTACGTATGGAGGTAGGTGATCATTAAACATAAAACGGTTTCCCTTGATCATTTTCCAAATTCGCTAGTTTATCAACACAATGATTTCCCTCTATTTCATGCTACAACGGCATCTTAAGTTGGAGGGCAAGGCAGAAAATTTATAAAATAATGGCAGAAAAAACATCATAATAGTTTTTTTTTTTTTTTAAATGAAAGACTTTGATCATTTAACGTACAGAAAGTGATAATGCAAATGACAAGTACGGTCGGTCAGCCCATCCTTGGACAGACCAGACCAGCCCGACTCGCATATCCAGTTCAGGTCACCACCCTCCTAGGTCAGGTCCGTTAACAGAAAGAGCGGCAGAGCTCAAGCGACACACTGGGCGGCGGCACGAAGGCACCCCGAGATTCTCGCCTGGTAAATAGCCCCTACGATCCCATGATTCGAGCGTTTCTCCCATGAACGGGAGCATGATCCATGGGGGCGAAAATCAAGACACGATATACCCCCATGAAGTGGGAGGCATGACGGGGGGGGAGCGCGATTAACTGACCCACGAAGGTGCCCACGATCAAGGCCAACACTCCTATAAAGGGAACAGTTCTCACCTCCAAGAAGGTACGATTCTACACCACCTTAGATACTGTAATTCTGTCCATGTTTCCCTAAGCCTAACTTTGGCATCGGAGTATCTTTGGCAGGCACCACACCGGTGTCCCATAGAGAGGGGAAACTCATCGCACCAGCAAGCTGCACCAGGGGTTGGGAAAGACGTACCAGTTTATCGCATCATCAGTTGGCGCCGTCTGTGGGAACGATACTTCGATCTTTTCATGGTCTTGACCCGATCCGGTGCCGCATCAACTAGGGAAGGTGGAGAGATCGAGGAACAAAGCACCGCCAGAATCGCTGCTTTGGAGCAGCAGATCATGGAAATGATGGCAACTATGAACCAACTCCAGTCCTGGAATCAAGAGTTGGAGAGGAGATTGCCTCCCCCGCTGGCGGCCCCAGGAACGGTAAACCCGCCGCCGCTAGGAGACCCACCATTACCTGCGAACCAGCCAGCGGCAAGGAACCAAGGAGGCGACGCCGGCGAAGGAGCGGAAGACCCAGCGCCTCCAGGAGAGAACCCCCTCCCGAGAGGGGCCGGATTTCACGCTGACGAAGCCCAGAGTCACGCCGACCGGTCCAAAGCACCAACCGTGGTCCTCCCAGAACACACTGCCGAAACTTAGCCGATATGGGACGAACAGCTGAAGGAAATGCAGGCTAAATTGGCAGGAGTGATAGCGGCGGTAAAAGAAAAGGGCCCCAGCACGGTGGAGGAGCTGGTAAGCCGGACAGACACGCCATTCACACCAACAGTGATGAGGGTGCCCTTGCCCCCGAAGTTCAAAATGCCCACAATAGAGTCCTTTGACGGCACCAAGGATCCCCTGGATCATCTCGAGACGTACAAGGCTCTGATGGACCTTCAAGCGGTCCCCGACGAAATCATGTGCAGGGCATTCCCTACCACCCTTAAGGGTCCAACAAGGATTTGGTTCCACAGGCTCTCCCCTGGGACAATTAATAAATTCGTGGACCTGAGCAGGCTGTTCATTAGCCATTATATCGGGGGACAGAGACAGAGGAGGCCTTCCACCTCCCTGTTCAACATTAAGCAGCGCGAGAAGGAGACCCTGCGAGAATTTGTCACCCGTTTTAACCAGGAGACCCTTTATGTAGATGACCTGGACCAGAAAGTGGCGGTGGCAGCTTTCATCGTAGGGGTCAGGACGCCCAAGTTCCTGTTCTCCCTGGCCAAGAAGGCGCCCAAAACCATGGCTGCGCTAATGTTACGAGCGCAGAAGTACATGAATGCGGAGGACACACTAAGAGCTCGGGAAGACCAGAAGGGCGTTGCAACCAGCCTGGACAAGAAAAGGATGGCGGAGGAAAAGAAAGACGACAGAACAGCAAAGGCCCCACGAGTGGCAGAGCAGAAGCCAAGGGGAGAGCGCGATAAGACCAAGCAGGCCAGGTATAATCAGTACTTCACCCCATTAAACACTTCTCTGGATCAAGTGCTCTACGAAATCAAGGGAGATGCGGCGCTGAGGTGGCCCGGGAGGATGAGAACTCCACCAGAGAAAAGGCCGACCAACAAGTGGTGCCGCTTCCACCAAGACCACGGGCATGACACAGAGGACTATTACGACCTTAAGTGGCAGATCGAACACTTAATCAAGCAAGGGAAGCTGGGCAGGTACATAGCGGGGGGCAGACGTGATGAAAGGCGAGAGCCGGCACCAAGACAGGCCGAACAGAAAAGCCCAGAAAGGGGAAGGCCAAACCAGCAGCCTATGGGCGAGATTAGGGTCATTTCTGGTGGGTTCGCAGGTGGGGGAGAATCCTCATCGGCAAGGAAACGGCATGCAAGGGATGCGCGGAACCAGAGAGAAGTTATGTCCGTAGACCGGTCATCCAAAAAATCCCGGGCTGAGCATGACCCCATCACATTCACAGACGATGAAGCTGGAGCCATATGCCAACCTCATGACGACCCTTTAGTCATATCAGCTGTTGTGTCAAATTTTTTAATCCGTCGGGTCCTGGTAGACAGCGGCAGCTCGGCGGATATTCTCTTCCTGAAAGCCTTTGAGCAACTGAAGGTCGGCGGGAAGCAACTACAACCAGTTCACTCCCCCCTTGTTGGTTTCACTGGAGACAGAGTCACACCTCTAGGCTCCATCGCTCTGCCGGTAACGCTAGGAACAGCGCCCAAACAGGCTACCAAGATGGTCACGTTTTTAGTAGTGGATTGCCCATCAGCTTATAACATCATCATTGGCAGAACAACCCTCAATGAGTTCAATGCCATACCATCAACTTACCACTTGAAAGTCAAGTTCCCCACATCCGAAGGAGTTGGGGAAGCTAGAGGCGACCAGCAGACCGCCAGAGAATGTTATATGGCGTCCCTTAAAGGGGAAACCCGGGAGGCTATGTTAATTGAAGAGCTGGAAGTTCGAGATGAAGAAGAGATCAGGAGAAGGGAACCAGTGGAAGAGCTCGAGGAGGTAGTAGTCGGAAAGCATGACCAGACCCAGACAGTGTAAATCGGAACAGCAGCTCCCGAAGAATTCAAGGAGAAGTTGAGGTCCTTCCTCAAGCATCACGCCGATGTTTTCGCCTAGTCTCATGAGGATATGCCGGGAATTGACACCCGGATTATTGCCCATTACCTAAACATAGACCCAAAGGCAAAACCGGTCAGACAAAAAAGGAGGTCTTTCGCCCCGGAACGCAACGAGGCTGTAGCAGACGAAGTCGAGAAACTGACCACCGCAGGCTTCATAAAAGAAGCCCAATACCCGACCTGGCTATCTAATGTGGTGATGGTCAAAAAGGCCAATGGAAAGTGGAGAATGTGTGTGGATTTCACCGATCTGAACAGAGCGTGTCCCAAAGACAGCTTCCCCCTCCCCATAATAGATCAACTGGTGGACTCAACGGCAGGGTACGAAATGTTAACCTTCATGGACGCTTTCTCAGGATACAACCAAATAAGAATGGCCGAGCACGATCAGGAAAACACAACGTTTGTGACAGACAGAGGGCTGTATTGTTATAAGGTAATGTCATTCGGCCTCAAAAACGCCGGGGCAACTTATCAAAGGCTTGTGAATCGAATGTTCAGCAGCCAGATCGGGAGGAACATGGAAGTCTATGTCGACGATATGCTAGTAAAAAGCAAGCGAGCCATCGACCACCTAGTTGACTTGGAAGAAACATTCAAAAACCTACGAGCCTACAAAATGAAATTAAACCCTGCCAAATGTGCCTTCGGAGTAGCGTCAGGCAAGTTCCTAGGGTTCATGGTGTCCAACCGAGGGATAGAGGCTAACCTCGAGAAAATCAGGGCAGTGTTAGACATGCAGTCCCCAACATCCACCAAGGAAGTCCAAAGGCTGGCTGGCAGAGTGGCAGCGCTGAACAGATTCATTTCCAGATCAACAGATAAGTGCCTACCTTTCTTTAAAGTTCTGCGTAAAGCTTTTGAGTGGATTCCCCAATGTGAACAGGCTTTCCAGCAGCTCAAAGGATATCTGAGTTCAGTACCACTGCTGAGCAGAACCACAGAAGGAGAAGAGCTCTACCTCTACCTCGCCGTATCAGAAACAGCGGTGAGTTCTGCCCTGGTCAAGCAAGAGGAAGGTGTCCAAAAACCCGTCTACTTCACCAGCAGGGCTTTGAGGGGCGCGGAAGAACGATACCCCATGATGGAGCTGCTGGCCCTCGCCCTCGTGACCTCAGCAAGAAGATTGAGACCATACTTTCAAGCGCACACCATAGTTGTCCTGACCGATCAACCATTGAAAAAGGTCCTCCACAAGCCAGAGACGTCGGGCAGACTCGTCAAATGGTCCATAGTGCTCAGCCAATTCGACATTCAGTACAGACCAAGACAGGCAATCAAGGGGCAAGCTGTAGCAGATTTCATCGCTGAGTTCACCCCTCCCACAATTGGCCCCAGTGCCGACGCCCTACAGCCACAATGGATACTCAATGTCGACGGTTCCTCAACGGATAAAACAGGAGGCGCCGGGATCGTGATCGTCACCCCTGAAGGACACAAACTCGAATATGCCGTCAAGTTCAAATTCCCAGCGTCCAACAATGAGGCTGAATACGAGGCCTTGATTGCTGGTCTCCAAATGGCTTGGCGAATGGGGGCAGAACATGTCTTGGTACGCAGCGACTCCCAACTTGTGGTAGAACAGGTCAAAGGAGAATATGAGGCCAGGGGAGACAAGATGCAAGAGTATTGCGAGATGGCCAGAAATTTGACGAAAAAATTTCCCAAAATACTTCTCGAAAGAGTACCAAGGGTACAGAACGTGGAGACAGATCGGCTGGCAAGGATCGCGTCGTCCTAGGAAGACGACCCCGGAGTGCCAATGGAAGTACTGGATTCGCCAAGCATTCGGGAGCCCAAAATATTGCAAACAGAGCAAGAGGTGGAATGGGCAACGCCAATCAGGAACTACTTGGAAAAGGGGTCCTTACCAGCAGATAAAGTTGAGGCAAGAAGGATTCAATACAGGGCCAGCAGATACGCCCTGATAAACAGTGTCCTGTACAAAAAAGGACACACCATGCCCTGGTTAAGGTGCGCCGGAAAAGCAGAAGCGGACTATATCATGAGGGAGGTACACGAAGGAGTCTGCGGCAACCACTCAGGAGGGAGATCTTTGGCTAAGAAGATTCTCAGAGCAGCCTACTACTGGCCCACAATGAAAAAAGACGCCCAAGAGTTTGTAAGAAGATGCGATAAATGCCAAAGGTTCTCTAACATCCCAAGGCAGCCAGCCCAGGAATTAACACCGATTCAGAGCCCGTGGCCTTTTGCCCAATGGGGCATAGATATAGTAGGTGCTTTACCCCTGGGGAAAGGCCAAACTAGGTTCGCGGTGATAGCAGTTGACTACTTCACAAAATGGGCGGAGGCGGAGGCTGTCACCGCAATCACAGAGCAGAAAATGAAAAATTTCCTATGGAAAAATATCACATGCAGGTTCGGCATCCCAAAGGTGGTTGTCACAGACAATGGAAAACAATTCAAAGGCGGTCAGTTCGATCAGATGTGTTCAGACCTACAGATCAGCCACCACTATTCTTCTCCAGAGCATCCCCAAGCCAACGACCAGGTTGAAGTCACCAACCGGACCCTATTCAAAAACATCAAGACAAGGCTGGAGCAGGCAAAGGGTTTATGGGCAGAAGAGCTTCCCAATATCTTATGGGCCTACAGAACAACAGAAAGGGTCGTAACAGGGCACACCCCCTTCTCTCTGACTTTCGGATCAGAGGCGGTAATCCCGGTGGAGATAGGCCTCCATAGCCCCAGGATTGAACGTTTCGAAGTAGAGGCTAACAATGAGGCCCTAGAAGTAAGCCTGGACCTACTTGAAGAGAAAAGGATGCAAGCAGCTGTGAGGGTGGCTGCTTATCAGCAAAGGATGCGCAGATATCATGATGCCAGAATAAGACCTAGAATGTTCAAAGCAGGTGATTTGGTTCTCAAGAGGGTTAATCAGTCTACTAGAAAGCCTAGAGATGGCAAACTCGGGCCTAATTGGGAGGGCCCATATACAGTTAAAGGGTTTTCCAGGAAAGGGACCTACTGGCTAATTGGGGTCGACGGCAAGGAGCTTCCCAACCCCTGGCACGCCGAACACCTGAGAAAATACTATGTGTAATGTAACCAGCAACCTTTAATGAAAAGTCTTTTTATGACCTTCAAAACCGATGTCTAACAAAGCGAAAGGCCAATAAGGCTACTAAGCCCAACTGGTCAGCCCACAGGGCTGACCAACAAAGCCGAAAGGCCAATAAGGCTACTAAGCCCAACTGGTCAGTCCTCAGGGCTGACCAGCAAAGTCGAAAGGCCAATAAGGCTACTAAGCCCAACTGGTCAGCCCTGTCAAAGCCGAAAGGCCAATAAGGCTACTAAGCCCAACTGGTCAGCCCACAGGGCTGACCAACAAAGCCGAAAGGCCAATAAGGCTACTAAGCCCAACTGGTCAGTCCTCAGGGCTGACCAGCAAAGCCGAAAAGCCAATAAGGCTACTAAGCCCAACTGGTCAGCCCACAGGGCTGACCAACAAAGCCGAAAGGCCAATAAGGCTACTAAGCCCAACTGGTCAGTCCTCAGGGCTGACCAGCAAAGCCGAAAGGCCAACAAGGCTACTAAGCCCAACTGGTCAGTCTTTAGGGTTGACCAGCAAAGCCGAAAGGCCAGTAAGGCTACTAAGCCCAACCGATCAGTCCTCAGGGCTGACCAGCAAAGCCGAAAGGCCAACAAGGCTACTAAGCCCAACTGGTCAGTCCTCAGGGCTGACCAGCAAAGCCGAAAGGCCAGTAAGTCTACTAAGCCCAACTGGTCAGCCCTGTGCCGAAAGGCCAATAAGGCTACTAAGCCCAACTGGTCAGTCCTCAGGGCTGACCAACAAAGCCGAAAGGCCAATAAGGCTACTAAGCCCAACTGGTCAGTCCTCAGGGCTGACCAGCAAAGCCGAAAGGCCAACAAGACTACTAAGCCCAACTGGTCAGTCCTTAGGGTTGACCAGCAAAGCCGAAAGGCCAGTAAGGCTACTAAGCCCAACCGGTCAGTCCTCAGGGCTGACCAGCAAAGCCGAAAGGCCAACAAGGCTACTAAGCCCAACTGGTCAGTCCTCAGGGCTGACCAGCAAAGCCGAAAGGCCAGTAAGTCTACTAAGCCCAACTGGTCAGTCCTCAGGACTGACCAGCAAAGCCGAAAGGCCAATAAGGCTACTAAGTCCGACTGGTCAGTCCTCAAGGCCGCACAGGCCGAGAGCCCGTAAAAGTTACGAAGTCCAGCTGGACAATAGTCAGACGTTACAAAGCTACCAAAGAGCCTAATTAATCAGGTGTTCAACATGGAAATACAGTGCATCAAAATAACCGTTCATTGATTAAAGACAGGTTACAAAAAAAAAAAAAGAGACGCCACTGGATGTTTTTACAAAGTACTCAGGACTGGGCCTCGTCTCCCTCTTCTGTCGCCGCGGTCTGGTCTTCCACGCCAGGCGCATTGGAGGTTGTGTCGTCAAAAGGTTTCAAGGCAGAAAGATCAAGGTCTGGGAAGAGCTTCCTGGCCGCAACCTTGGCGTCAACGAAGCCTTCCATGTAGGCCTCGCTGAGTTCATCTTGAAAGGCCTCCCCAGCCCTGAACTCCTCCACTGCATTGTCCTGAGCACTTTTCAGCTGCCCCTCCAGCTCAGCGACCTTCGAAGTAAGGGACTCCTTGATTGCCCCAAAAGCCTGGGCATCAAACTCCAGAGCTTCCACCTTTTTCCTGAGCTCGGATACTTCGTCCAGTACAGCTGTCTTCTCTGCCTCTACAACTGCCTGGGCTTCCTCAGCATCCTTGACCTTCTTCTCCAGGCCACTAACGGATGTGGTCAAGGTCTCAATGACCTGCCCTTTCTTGGCGCACTCGGTTGTCCTCGCCTTCAGACGGGTGGACAGGCAGAGCGCCTTTACATGGAGCTGCAGAAAAATTGCAGGGTCATACACAAATAAATAAAGGAAAAGGGAGAGAGTGGGATGGAAGGGAAAGATAACTAAAGCCCTCACCTTTACAGCGTCGAGGTTCATGCTCCTTGTCAGTTGGGCGTTGGTCCAGTCAACAAATGGCCCCACGTCCTCCATGCTGATGAATTGCTTCATCCTCTCCCAAGCGGCCTGGACGTCCTCCACAATGAGGGGCTCGTTTTGCGGAGTTTGGGTCTGAGCAGCAGCTGTCGCTTCTGCAGGAGGCGGGGGCATCCCAGTTCCGGCCCTGGAGGACTGACCAGCGTTGGAAGCCTTGGGTACTGCGGGAGTACTGACCGCAGCAGGACCCTTGTCATGGGACTGCTCGACAGCCCTCCCCCTAGAGCTAGGCCTGTGGCGTTTGCTTGGCCTCTCTCCAGCAGCCTTTGCCCTTTCCATCTCTTTAAACTTCTTTTTTGCAGAAGACCCCATGCTCCTCTTATCAAAGCCCATGTATGATCCCTGTCCTGCAAAACATACGGGGCAAGAGTCAGTGCACTAGCGCTAGATGGCGGCCGCAAAAGACAGACCAGACTCACTCCTCTCAGCGCGAAGGGCTTCGATAGAAGGGTCTGGACCTAAGAGATAGTCTGCCAAACTCTCACCAGCCACAAGAGGGGCCCAGCTCTTGACGGGGTACTCCCTCACCCTCGCTAAACGGCCTTCCCTCGACTCATCCTCCAGTATAAGAAGGCGTGCTGAGTAAAAGAAAAGAGGATGATTGTTAGACCACTACCCTCAGAAGGAGTCAGGCATAAAAGCACAAAAGGCGCTTACCCTTCCTACTTGGTCTACCCCACTGCCTGGGTATGCGGGGGGTCTGGTCAGTCACATCTTCCCAATGAGCGATCTCCATACTCTCGCCGTACACAAAGAAATACTTCTCCTTCCAGCGCTTATGGGAGACCGAGAGATTGGTAATCAGAGCTGGCTAACTTTCCCTAGCTGAGAAGTAGTACCAGCCTAAGCTCTCGCTCTCGGTTATCTTGTAGCAGAAGAAGAAATCTTCTGGGGTCAGGATTTCTTCCTTGTCAGTGGCGGCCTGCCACAGAGCGGCACAACCTACCAGTATGCGCCAAGAATTGGGCATTAGCTGCCCAAGGGCTAGTCTAGCCCTACTCAGGACCCCTCTAATAGGTGGAGCGATGGGGAACCTCAGTCCCCCAGACAACGCGCTCTCATATACAGCAATTTCCCCTGGGCGAGGGAAGCACGCTCTGTCTTTGTTCCCTGGCACTCGGTAACTCATGGAGGGAGGAAATTGATAGACAGACCACAACTTTTGCACTTTTGCTCCATCTAGGATGGAGGCAAAGTGCCGAGCCTCGTACCTACTTTCTGGAGCAGGGGACACTGCCCCTACCTCAGCTATGGCCATGGGGGCACTCTCAAAGGCGTCCACAATGGCCACGGGACTCCTTGCCCTCCTAGGCCTCACCTCTTGAGTAATCTCCTCGAGATCTGCCCCAGAGTAGTTCACCGAGGCATTGGATGCCTCGTCTGGTCTTACCCTATCTAGGTCCATGGAGGCAGTACGCTCAGAGCCGCTCGACAGATCAATTGGCAGTGGGTTCATGATCTTAGGATCCTTAATTTCTCGAAGGGTGTCAAAAACTGCTCTGGATGCTTCAAGAACACCCCAGTATACCGACTCAACGAAGGGGGGATTACCTATAAACCCTAAGGGGTATGAGACCCTAATCCTCCACTCGTAGTACCAAATAGCCTTCTGTAGGAGCCAAAACATAAACACTAACACTACGTACCTTGATGGGAATGGATTTAGGAAGTGATTTTGGAACCCCTCCGAACGAACAACAGTGAGAAGGACGAAGGGAGAGAAACAACGAGCACAGTTGAATGCTTGGGAAGAAATGTGTAGAATAAGAGGCTCTTTTCGACGAACCGCCAAGGTTTTATAAGCCCCCTCTATTCGAAATCAACAGTGTAGATCGGCCCGAAGCTCTCAAAATCGGACGGGCAGTGTAATTGATGTCTAATCGACATACGGGGCCAACCACATGAGGCCACGTGGCAGAAAGGCCAACAGTCGCGTCGATCCACCTGGCATAGTAATCATGACGGTTATACAGCGCTATAAATGCGCCGGTTCGACGACACTCGGTGACTCTTCGAAATTCCCGTGGGCATACCTTTGGAATTCCCATAGGTCGACCTGGGCTGCCTAGGGAATTGGGGGCATCTGATAATGCAAATGACAAGTACGATTGGTCAGCCCATCCTTGGACAGACCAGACCAGACCAGCCCGGCTCGCATATCCAGTTCAGGTCACCACCCTCCTAGGTCAGGTCCGTTAACAGAAAGAGCGGCAGAGCTCAAGCGACACACTGGGCGGCGGCACGAAGGCACCCCGAGATTCTCGCCTGGTAAATAGCCCCTACGATCCCATGATTCGAGCGTTTCTCCCATGAACGGGAGCATGATCCATGGGGGCGAAAATCAAGGCACGATATACCCCCACGAAGTGGGAGGCATGACGGGGGGGGAGCGCGATTAACTGACCCACGAAAGTGCCCACGATCAAGGCCAACACTCCTATAAAGGGAACAGTTCTCACCTCCAAGAAGGGACGATTCTACACCACCTTAGATACTGTAATTCTGTCCATGTTTCCCTAAGCCTAACTTTGGCATCGGAGTGTCTTTGGTAGGCACCACACCGGTGTCCCATAGAGAGGAAAAACTTATCGCACTAGCAAGTTACACCAGGAGTTGGGAAAGACGTACCAGTTTATCGCATCATCTGAAAGCATTACCCAAATTAAAACATCGATAAAGTCGAAGTAAACCATCGTGATGGGATTGGGTGAGGGTTCCAGAACTGAATATCTTTATATCATTGACCTTTCAATGTTCCACTTAAAATATATGCACATGCTGATAACAATAATAATAAAACATAGCACCAGATTCCGGTTCCGATGAGCAGAAAAGTAGAAGATAATGTATGTAGAAGCCCATGCTGTGATTGGAGATATATATATATATATATATCATGCAGCCGAAAAGCTCTGGACAACCCCAATTATAACACACAATATGTCCAAATACAGATCTTTTGGATGTTCAAAATCACAAGTGCTTTCTCTTCGGTTTTTACTCATAAAGGTAATATCAGTATAACTCATGGCAACTTTTTTAGAGCCTGCTCTCCCAATGGGGATTCGGAAAGAGCTATGAAACTGGTTACGCTGTGTTTTGATCAATGACTTGGGGGTTGAAAAAAAAAAAAAAGTGAGAGACAAAAGAATAAAAATATTCTTTTATTTTATTATTTTTTCTGTCACTTTTTATTTTTTCTTTATTTTTTTATCACTATTTTTCTTTTATTTTACTTTTTCATCGTCAAATTGAGTTTCAAACACAACCTTAATGAATTTAATAATCTTCTTGTGCTTGTGGGTTTTCATTCTTTCTAACGCTCAACAAAAGGGTGTTTCTCTCGAACACAACTTGTTTTAATTATTTCAATCAAATAAAGAGTCAAGTACTATGTGTAGAAACTACTAATTAATAAAGCTGAAACACATGGGATCGGACCCATCACATACACAATTATTGAAAAAAAGCAGCCACACAAAATTAGATTGAAAGAATCATTTCAGTTCACATTTTTTCATATGACACTTCGACATATCTCTTAGTCAATTGCCCAAAAGCACTCGGCCATGGCCAACACATAAAAAGTGAGAATGACTAATGATATCGATATATATATGTTTGATGTTCATCTTGGCTTAAAATATCAAAAAGTTTAACATAAGGTTTCGTAAATCAACTTCATCAGAAACATCTAATCCATCAATCTATAACTTATCCTCCATCAATCAACGATGGGGTTCATGTGTTCTTAACCAAACTTTACGTTGCATCAGTGCAAACCAGATTGATGTAAGTATGAATCGAATGCAGCTATTCATACGCGTGATGAATGTTTACATCTATGTAGCCTTTGTTTGTTGAATCACTTCATGTGATCGATAATTCAGCATATGGGTCCTTGTTTAAAAGTAGAACAGTCGAGGCTGATCCGAATTGGTATATAACCACAAAAAAAATTTCTGGTTTCTATACCTTCACTTATTCATGAAGCACAGATTATTTTGAGTGTCGGCCTATAAAAAAAAAAAAAAAAAAAAACACTTCATATATGTTATGAAAACAGTGAAATTAGTGAATGATTTTTGCAATCATAACGTAAGTAATGACGTTTTTCTCTCATTATTGACGTTTTCTTCGTATATAAATAGAGTTGGAGAAAGACAAGAGGAAAGAGAGAGAAAGACGAAAAGAGAAAATAGAGAAGAAAAAAGAAAACCGAGTGTAAGTAAAATATTTAAACTCAAGTTGTATTTTATGTTTTGATCTATGATATAAATAAAGTCTTAGGTGATTAAGAAGATCTATCCAAAATAGTTTCAAAAGAACTATTTAACTATTATTTAACAGTTCTAGAAGAATTCATCTAGTTTTATAATATTAGATTTTCATTAGATGATGGATGTGATTTTTGTGTAATTTTGTTCAGGTCATGCTATCATGCTGAAGCGGATGCGACGCTATCTTTTTAATAAGTCATACGATTGATGGTCCCTATTTTCAATGGTGATTCCAAGAATTTTTATCAGGGGTGTCATTTAAAAGTATAAATTCTACAAATTAAAAAATTTACTCCAACAATATCCATTACCTATTCCAATAAATTGACAAGGTAATTTAAACTCTTCAAATCATAAACAAAAGGTGATTTTTATATACTGATACTATTATTTTAACAAAAATAAATGCAAATACATGAACTTTACAATTGCCCTCGACGAGATTTCATATTCTGAAATCGTTGCATAATAAGCTCATTGTCAATATTATCAAATACACATTTTTAATATATATAATCAAACAATCATTCATCCGTTGAACTCCCATTTGGTTACGCAAACAGTTCTTTATGAATTTCATTGTTAAAAAATCTCTTTCTACGGTTGCAGTCACAACGGGTAAAAGTAATGCCAATTTCACAATTAAATAAATTAAAAATTAATGGATATATGATATCTTTCTCTGTCTCTACTAACTTTCTAGTAAGATCACCAATTCTTTTGAGTTAAACAAACTCGTTGTTGGAGTGCAAATCAACAATGTAATTTATGAATTTGATTGTCAAGTGTCATAAGATCTATCGTAGAAAAATTCAATGGATAAAACTCAACAAGTTGGATCAATATTTGCTTATCAAAAGCAATAAATAAATTTTTAGGGTTCAAGCAAGCCACACAAAGAAATAATTTTGTATTCGCCTTGATATTAGGATAATTACTGGATTCAAGATCAATATCCGGAGTTCAAAAGTTCTATAAAAAAAAATTACAAAATTTTACCCAATAAGTTTTTTTTTCAGGGAGTTCAGCCTAACCCCTCTGGACATAGGGTAGAGCCGCCCAGGCCAGAGCCGCCCAGGCCTATCTTCATCACTGACTTGCTTTTTGTGGACATCCTTGCATCACAAGAAAGAAAATTTTGATTTCTATAGGAAAATTTGCACCTTTCTGCTTGTTTGCTCCCAAGTTTATATTTAATGCAAACCAAACATGTAAAATTCTATGCGCTTGGAAGAATTAAAGTTCTCATCAAAAAACTAAATGAATTTAATTCCAATCATGTTAATAAGTGAACTGAAAAAAAAATAATAATAATAATTTGCTGATCGACCTAATTGAGTGTGTTGGGCTCGATCTTCATATTGGTTGCCAAACATGCTTTACTCGATGAGACGATGGTCTCACAGAAAATGGTAAGCTAATGAGAATGACAGAAAGGGATAGCCATTTATTCAAGAAAAGTGAACTGCCAATGGAAAACAGGAAGAAATGTTTCGGGGAAGATGAGTTGCACCTCAATAATTAGGGATCGTTTGAGAGGTGGGATTTGGGGGGGAAACAAAAAAGCATAAAGCTAGTGATGGTGATAACCCATGTAATGATCAGAGAGGCACATGCCAAACCAGCATTACAAGAGTCCTTTTTCATCTTTTTGGGAGTTTTTTCTTCCTCTCCTCCCCCACAACTTGTGGTCCGACCGCCCTTATCTTATCACATTCAAGCAACCCTTCTTTTCATCACTAAACTTGGTCACATCAAAGCTTTGGCCCTTAGCATTCCAAATAAAGTTTGGAAAAATGATATTCTTTTATAAATTTATACAAAAAAATTTAATCAAAATGATATAACAATGATATTTTTATAATTAAGAGTCTTCCTAATAGGTATTCTATTAAAGTAAAAGACATTACCTTAAAGTTTAAAAACAAAAACTTAATCGAGATACGTACAAATATACAAATTAGTACAAGTTGATTGGGATACCTCACTGCTGAACCAAAAAACAAAAGAAAGAAGAGTTTGGTAGCCTTTTTCCCTTCTCTCTTAACCAACTTGGGGGGTCCCTTCCCTTCTCCACTTCAAAGATTCCAAGTGACAACACAACCAACCAACCACCTTCCTAACTCCTCTTTCATCCTTTCCTAATAGCCTTTCTATATATTCACCCCTTACATCTCTCACACTCTCCTCCAACGTACCCTTCCAAGTCCCCGAAAAACTCAAAACCCTAAACAAAATCTTCCAATGCCAACCTTGCACTCAAGTAATCCATACAGCCAGATGGAAACTCCAGCCCTGCTGTCACTACTTCACCACACCGCCGGTGACAAGAGAGTCAAGAGCTCCGGCGGGGGCTTGTTTCGCATGTTCAAGCTCTTCCCAATGCTAACCTCCGGGTGCAAGATGGTTGCACTGCTGGGCCGGCCGCGAAAAGCTCTCCTGACGGACAGAGCCACCACCGGAACTCTCTTTGGCCACCGTAAAGGGAGACTAATCCTAGCCATACAAGAGGATCCTCATCGCTTGCCTGTCTTTGTCATAGAGCTGCCGCTTCTCACGAGCGCATTTCACAAGGAAATGGCGTCGGACATAGTGAGAATCGCGCTAGAAAGCGAGACGAAGACTCACAAGAAGAAACTACTGGAGGAGTATGTTTGGGGAGTGCATTTTAATGGAAGAAAAATTGGTTATTCTATTAGGAGGAAGCAAATGAGTGACGATGAGCTTCATGTGATGCAGCTTCTCCGGGGAGTCTCAATGGGTGCAGGTGTGTTTCCGTCGGCCGTCTCCGAGAAGGAGACGGCCGACGGAGAGTTGACATATATTAGGGCGAGATTCGACAGAGTAGTTGGATCAAAGGACTCGGAATCTTTGTACATGATAAATCCAGATGGTGCAGAAGGGCCTGAGTTGAGCATTTTCTTTGCAAGAGTGCATTAGAATCTATATATATATATATATATATATGTAACACCATAGATATTAATGATAAGCTCTTCTTAAAGATTAGATTTTACTCAGATTAATTACCTAGGGTGGGTGTAAATTCAGATGGAGATTGATTGAGTAATTGGGTTTGCTGTTGTTATTGACTGTAAAATTGGAATGAAAACATGCATGCTCCATGCTAGTCATTAGGAGTGCAAGGACTGATTGAGCTTTTGTAGCTTTGGTCATGTCACATATAAATGTATTGCCTTATTATTTTCACAAAGAGGTGGATATTTGAAATAGAGCAGGATTGCGACAGCTATTTTGGGGACTTTTTGTATGCATTGGTTGGAAGTGAAATTTCAATAAGTTCTCTTGAAAGACAGTGGAAACAAGCACAACAATCTAGTTAGGGATTTGGGCTCCCATTTGCATGTCAATAGAGATGTAAATTGGACCCCGGCCCATGGGCGGTCCAAGCCCGTGCCCCCTTAAATGGGTCTGGGCCCTACATACCCAAGCGCCGAAGCATTTACAAAAGAAATAATTAAAGAACAAAGCCTGGCCAAGAAGATCAGGGTCCGGCCTTCCTGACTGGGCCCAAGGCCAATACCCTATTGAAAGTGGATTGGGCCTAAGCCTAGCAATTGAAAGCTAATTAGGCCTAACCCAAAAATGGCACAACCGGGACAGGATGACCCAATTTTTAATCCAATACCGTATTAGTAAAGCAAGCGCATTTAGTCCATCTGCTAAGCCAGCGGGTGGACTCGGTGGGCCGATTGCTCTGTTTTTTCAAGAATGAGAATAGACAAAGTGCAATAGGTCTAGCTCAATAGTTGAGCCTTATAACTTGCTCATTTGGATAGAGGTTCGAATTCCTTCTAACCTCTACCCAACGTTCGAATCCTTTGGTCTGTGTTATGTGATGTGCTTTGTTTGAATAGGGTACAGGCCCTTAATATGTTAGCCGTGGATGGTTTGAAGCCAGTACAAAAACTCTTCAAGTCTGGCCTGGATCTGCAGAAGCCACCCGAAAGGGAAAACCCACATCCAACCAACAACAGTGGCGCCAAAAGGCTTGACCAAGTGGTCAAGGGCCTTGTTAACCTGGCAAATGGTATGTGATTCCAACTTAACTAGCCGCCCCATCCTTGTGGCAGGTGGATTACTTTCCAGTGATTTAGTTACAAAAGGTTATGGGTTCAATGCATGCTAACGTTCTTTGTTCAATAACCCTACTGGGTCGCTTGCTTATTCACTTGATATTTGGTGGTTTTGTGGTGACAAACTCGCCTTATCGAATAATAACTATGACTTAAACTAAATATTTTATGATGAATGAGAGCTTTTATAATTACATTCAGAAAAGTCACTATCATCGGTTCGCCCCTCCACCCTTTTTGCTCAGTCAAACAAGAAATTAGCCGCCCCAAATCCTTTGATCAATCGACTTTAGTTGTTGAATCCTTTTAGCCGTAGTTCTGTGGCTGACATAACTTGTTTTGTATTTGGGATTGGGTCATGGGTACGAGGAGAGTATAATGTTGTGACTTGTGAGTGCGCATTCATTGAACAAAGAGAGAGAGAGAGACGTTCCAAAAACAAAACTAAGTACTAGACTAAACATGGCAAAGCTAAACATGTTTTATTAGCCTTAATTAAGTAGTTTGGTGCTTGTCTTAAGGCAAATGTGTCGCACTAATAATTGAACAGCTGTTTTTCTCAAAGAAAAGTACAAAACAAAGGACTAGTCAAATTCATTGTATATGCACCCAACGAAAGTAGACTGAGCCACCACTGTTCACGCAGAATTGTGGATTTCTGGGTTTATTCAGGGGATCGGCTGGGCCACCACTACTCACACAAAATTGTGGGCAATTTGGCAGGCAATTCAAGCGGCTTAGAATCTGGACATTCAGCATTTGGTCGTGGAGTCATATTCTCAAGAGGCATCGGCAGACATTGCAAACCCTTCAGCTTATTACCCTAATTTTAGTTTGATTGTTGAGATTAAGAGGATTATAGCTAGGAATTGGACTTATAGTCTGCAGTGGGTAGGTATGGATGCTAATGGTAGTGCGGATAGACTTGCGCATGATGCGATCATAGCTCCCCGTGAGCTTCAGATTCTGCACACCTCCTAGGTGGTTGCGACCTTTCTTGGTTAGAGACACTCGTGATTGGGGATGTGCTCAAACTAAAATCCCATAATAGAAAGAAAAAAAAAATAGTTAACCAAGACAAAAATGTTAAGTAAATAATTTGATCCCACCAAGGTTGTATAAAATTTTCCTAATTTTGCTAAACAATTTAAACGAGCTCTCAAACATGAATCTAGGAAGAAGAAGCTCAACAACCAAAGCGAACCAGGTTGATCATGGACGAGAAGCAATCAGGCAAGAGAAATTATTTAAGGTGATAGTCACACCACCTCATCATAATGTGATAATTTATTCACGTGATATCATGTACAAAAAATTTTTTTTTTAAAATTACAAACATTATCATAATTGTATGGTGAATTTTTAAATTTAAAATTTGTTATATAAAAAAATTAACACGTGTTATAATTTGAATAGAGATACAATCATCTTGCATAATCATTGGTCAAGCAGACAAAAGTATCCGCTGGACACGGCATTTGCATTTAGGCTCTGCTTGATACTTGTGGAAAGAAAATAAAAAGGAAGGGAAAAGAAGGGAGGGAGAATGGGGAGAGAAATGATAGGAAAAATGAATTTCTTTCTTTTGTTTGATTTTCAAAGAAAATGAAAAAAAAGTGAAAAGAAGTTGACTTTTCCTTGTTTGGTTTTGAAGGGAAAAAGAAAAGAAAATAATAGAATAATCTAACTTTTTTCTAATTTTCAAATTCAAATACTTGGGCCCATCACTTATTTTTCTCTTATTTCTCTTATATATTTTTCTCTTTCTTTCTACTCTATAAATCAAACAAGGAAAAGGATCCTTTCTTTCCTCAGCTATCAAACAGAGCTTTAAGACTTGTTTGGTATCAGTTTTTCGGTTAATTTTTTTTAAATTTATAGGTAAAAATATTAAAAAAATTAGCTTTTTTATTTTTTTTGTTTTTACCTTTTTATTTATCTTTAACTAAAAAAAATAAAAAAAAATAAAAAAATTTAACTTTTATACTTATAAGCTTTAAAAAATTTAACAAAAAAATTATACCGAAAGATTTTTAGTTAAGTTTATTTTGTAGTTGTGGAAGTGGTGATACTGTAGACACGGCGAAAGCAGAACGGCAAATCGGTTGGAGGGGGACACCGTGGGGCCCTACTGTTTGATACGAATCAAGCGGCTATCATTCTATTGGTCAATATAAATAAATAAAAACTCCAAACAGTGCAATCGGGGTGTGAGACCACAACTCGACAGTGGACAACAACAAACAATCCGAGTCGGAACAAGTGGAGACAAAGCGGAAGTCGTCTAGTGGTTTAGTCGTGTTGGCAGACCGTTAAACAAGTCGGTGAACTCAGCCAGCTGTACTGCTCTGGCATAGACTATCAAACAATCAACCAAGACTGTCCTGACCTCAAACTGCTGAAATCAAACAATCGTGATTGGATGACAGTGTGGGGACCGCCACAAGAACACAAATTCCCATAAATAGTGACACGTGGGTGGCTACAAAAGCGAAATCGTACCGCCAGTATCCGTTCAGATAAAAAAGTGTTAATCATAACCCACTTACTCAAGTTCTGTTTGGTACAGTTAGTTTTTTTATTTTTTTTATTTATTTTTTCTGTTTTATAGGTAAAAAAAAATTAATTTATTTTTTTGTGTTTATAAGTTAAGACAAGCCAAAAAATAAAAAAGTTAAAATTTTTTTTAACTTTTTTACTTATAACTTTAAAAAGCCAATACTAAACGGGGCCTCGATACACTATGTTTCATTGAAATGATATATAAATATAGAGGCAAAATAATAAATATTTTAGTAATTAAATAATTATTACAAAAAAATATATAATTTAGGTATAAAATAAATTTTTGTGAATATGTGCTAATTACATGATAATTTTTTATTTATTCTCCTAATTAATTGCTACTATATTGCTAATAGAAGGAACTGATTGATACAAATTAATAGTTTAAATAATCTATATGTTACGTTTTAGAATTTACGATAGTATAGTGATATTGAATCATAATTTATAAGGTGTACTTATAATTAACTCAAAATAATACGCACCCCTTCACTCGATGGTTTCCCAGTATCAAAATGCGTGAGTTCAGTCTCTAGCTCTAGTTTATAGACCAATTTTTTTTCTCTTATTCTTAAATTTTTTTAATTACCACCAAAAATAATTAATTTTAGTTCCCTCACTATCAAGAAAACAACCCAAATATTAGTTCAGCAATAAATGAAATAATGGAAAAGTGCTCAGTCTCAGTAGCATGTTAGTACTTTAGCCTATTTATGGTGTTTTTCTTTTTTTTTTCATTCCCTTTTTATTCTACAAAAAATGAATTTTGTAGAAATTACAGTATTTGAAATTGAATCTTACTTTTCGTTTTTCATATTTTTAAATATAAAAATAAGGAAAACTCTAAAAATACCATTTTTTTAAATAAAACTTGAAATTTTAAAAAATAACTTTCTTTTGTTTTCAAAAAGTAGTATGCGAATTTTTATATTGGATTTTACCTAGGGTGTGGCTGACACTCTCTTTTACGGCGCGTTCGGCCAATTCCTTTGGTTAGGATTGTAGTAAATAGTCAAAGCCCGATTCAAACTCATAACACGTGAGATTCTTCCAGGCTGTTAGTGGGGCCTTCCTACGTGGAAGACGTTGAAGTCATCCTAAAAAACTGGTTAATATTTGGATTTTAACTGGGTGTTTTTGCTTTGGGACGTTTGATTAGAGCCGTTGATTTGACTGACTGAGGCCTCGGGATTTGGACTTACAGCTGTAAGTGTATGTCTGGAAAGTAGTCAAAAAAAGACATAGGCCCCACTTGACGTTTTGAAAGCTTTTGTTATATGCTTTTATATGATGGACGGCTCTGCGATATGAGAGAGAGACAGAGACAGAGAGAGAGAGAGAATGAATTTATTATTTATTTTCATCCAGAAGTTTTACTTGAATATCCTTATTGCCCCCTACCTTGGTGCTTTCATGTCCCTAGTCACCTTTGATTGAAACAATAAGTGCATTATTAATTTTTTGTAGGAAAGTTCTCTCATTTGCATGTCACAAAAATGAGAGAGAAGTAACATGTTTAACAGTGAGGGGTCTGCCACAAGTAGTATGTTAGTCCACTAATATATGAAAATTATATAGACATTTATTTTTTGTAGGAAAGTTCTCTTATCAGTCCACTTGTATATGTATCCTTATTTTCAACTAATCTTTTTGATTTATGATATAAAAAAAATAGAAGAACAGACTAAATTATGGGGAAAAAATAGATTAAAAAATTAAATTTGATTAACAAACTAGTAAAGAAAAAATTAAAGTGGTAAACAAGCTGGTAAATAAAATGATCCTAATAAGCCTAAAATTTGTATGTAAAAAGCTCCTCCTCTTCAATTTTTGAAAAGGGTGGCATTAGTATCACAATCTGTAATATATAGAATAAAAAGGAAAGAGCAATGTAAATGTATAAAAATACAGTGTGGCATTACCATCTTAATGTGAAAGAGAAAGTGAATATTATCAAAATAGTTGTGGCTTTAATTAACTATCTGTGTTTTTGTTTATATATATTTTTACAGTTCATTGATATCTCTTTGTACCTAGTTCGACCAACATTTAATTGAAGTAAAACACTATAATAATAAATCAACAATGGTTTGTAGATAATAATTGGATAAAAATACCCGTTTGATTTCATGAATGAAATCATCTCATTTTAAATTAACTAATAATTTGTCATTTGTAACTAATTAATTCACTATACATTTTAAAAGAAAAACGGTAAAATATATTTTTTTGCTACAAAATGTTTAGTCCTTTAGCTCACTATTCTATACAATTCGTGCATGGCCACCATTTTACACTAACTATGTAAAGTTTATGCATTGGATGAATAATAGTTGGTCACAAAAGAGTGTGAGGAGGGATCAAACTTGAGATCTCATGCTTAGTATGAGGACAAATCAATCACTGAACCACCCCTAGTGGTTAAAAGAAATCGGTATACTAAACCACCCATTTTTTTCACGGCAACTTGTGACCAGTTATTATTATTCATGCAATGTGTAAAGTTTACATAACTCGTATGTATGGTGGCTCTGCACCAATTCGATAGAGTAATTAGTTGAAAACTTAAATCCTCTCGAAAAAAACTTGTCAATGTTCTATGCACGAATTAACTAATTCGTAATTTTAAAGTTTTGGGGACAACTAGACATGCCGACATATTGCCTAGATTAATAAATAACTTGGTTTGCATGAGCTAAATTTAGTAGTTTATCTCAATGTATACACAAACAAATCGAACTGGATCATTCCTTATTTTTGCATACAGAATTCTGAATCTAGAGGTTCGTATCTCAATCCGCACAGCCAGGCAAATCTTGATTGCATCAAACCTCAAACTTAATCCGAGTTCAATGAATTCATACCAGAACTCTTTTAGAAGTTTCCTTCGGCCTAATTAACTAAGCTCCTTTGTTCATGCCCCTTGCCAAAGCTCTCCTCCACTCATACGTCGCCGTATCAAAAATCGTCATTTCACAAGTAACGACAAAACAGTACCAGCCGCGACAAATCTGCTCGCTGGAAGAAAATCTGATAGATGTATCACCTGGGGTGCGCATCTACGCACCCGTTCCGGTTAGAACCCCTACCAACTTTACACAAGGCTGTTTCCAGGAACACTCTCCACTGGCCAAAAAGGCAAGGCATCGCGCCGAAGTGCATGCACCGTCTTTCTCTCTCTACAAGTATATATATATATACTCTCTCTGTCTATATATAACACGGTTAACACCCAAAGCACCAATTACTCACAGCTCTCTCTCTCTCTCTCTCTCTCTGTGTCTAAAATGGAAGCATCCAACAGGTGCTCATCGGCTACGTCTTCTTTGTCTGACTCGTCTTCGTCTGATTCTACGCCCAGAGCGACGAACAAAGCTGAGAGGATAAAAGGTCCGTGGAGCGCTGAGGAGGACAAGATCTTGACCTGGCTCGTGGAGCGATATGGGGCCCGAAACTGGTCGCTAATTAGCAAATACATAAAGGGCAGGTCCGGGAAGTCGTGCCGGCTCAGGTGGTGCAACCAGCTGTGCCCGAGCGTGGAGCACCACCCGTTCTCTCAAGCCGAGGACGAGACCATCCTGGCCGCCAATGCTAAGTACGGTAACAGGTGGGCCACCATTGCCCGGTTACTTCCGGGTAGGACAGACAATGCGGTCAAGAACCATTGGAATTCCACGTTGAAGAGAAGACAACGGCAACTATCAAGGGAAAAAATGGATGCTGCTGTCGTTGGGGATTCGTCGGTTTCTGGGTCGGGCGTAAATGTGCACACCGATGAGTCCGACCCAATGACGACTTTGTCGCTTGCGCCGCCGGGGGTGGGCGGCCGCGGGCTGCCTGAGACGCGGACGGAGAGCGTGCCGGCTGAGTTTTGGGGTGTGATGAGGGAGGTCATTGCGAGGGAGGTGAGGGAGTACGTGACGTCGTCGTTTCCGAAAGCTTCGGGGTTTCGTTAACCTAAGAATGACGATGGCTTTGATTAATCTGTGGTTAATGCAAATTTAATCATATTTTTAGGGGTAAGTTTATAAATATAAAATTGTTAATAGGCCTGAGCTGGAGGCCATTCAGCACCTTGTTCACGTGGTTCCTGTGTCGTTATCCTATCTGTCGGCAATGAAAAAAATAAGGATCACTGAGGTAGCAAAATGTGTTGGCTCATTGGAGGATGGAAAATATCAGAGTACCTTTATTTATATTTCTCTAAAAATCATTGTTATTTCTATTCATCTTTGAGAGGGTTTTGAGTTATATTTTACCAAGTAACAAAAATTTCTTTTCTCGGAAACATATGTTTGCATATTGCTTGTATCTATAAAGAAAATAATTCCAAAAAACTTCTACTCTTCGGAAAAAGGACGGTTTGCGTACCGCTAATACCTTCAGATTCATACATAATGACTTGAGTGAGTGAGTGAATGAGTATTTGTTAGTTTAAAATAAAACAAACTCACAATGAGTGAGTAATTAATTAGGCAACAAAAACAGAAGGGAATCAATACAGAAAACACAGCAATCATATTGTGGAAAACGAGGCAATAGCAATGTTCAAAGAGTTGTGGCTAAAATGTCCCAGCCATGAGCGGACCTGTGAAGGGTCACGGACCAACGGGTTAATTTAGTTGGTAAATATTGGACACTGTTTAAGAACGCTTAGATTCAAATCTCGCTACTAGTAATTTTTTTTGATAGGCAATTTGGTAAGTCCATTGTAAATTTTCATAGAAACTTGCCGCTTGCCTTGATTTTAAATTGAGATAGCCTTTCCTCACCTTATACTTTTGAGCACCAAAACAAAAAAAAAAACAGAAAGGGGTCTCGTGACCTGGCCCTCCTTGGATTTTTTAAATTATGTTTAGGCTCCATAGGTTTTGTACATTGAGGACAAAAATTAGTGCTTTTGTCTTCCTTGAATTTTTGAAATTATATTTATATTTCACAAATTTTTGAGTATTTAAGATAAGAATTGATTATTAGTTTTAAAAAATTCAAAAAAATTTATCTTTTTAACTCTAAAGTTTTCCTTGGCCCTCAAAAAAATTTCTAGATCACCCCTGGTCCCAACAGTTTAGATCCTGTTGGACATAAAGAGCTATGGAGGTTAGAAAATATACATGTACATATATATATATATATATATATATATCTGTGTGTGTAATTTTGAGTGGTGCTAAAACAGGAGGTTGCACTCTTTAAACGGTGGGAATCAATGGTAAAGAAAAACAAAGGTATATCTTTGTCCCTGTCTTTGTCAGGTTAGAAGCAAAATCCTCAATCCTCAAAAAGTATAAATTATTCCCCACTTTGGTGCGGCCACTTTTCAACTTTCTTTAATGCTATATGATATATATGCATGTATGCTGCATATTTCAAACGTGCCAAGGGCGGCCACCCTAATCAGGAAAGCAAAACATTGCATATTCTCATCATGTGTTTGCATTTTGAGGTTTTTTTTTAACCAAAATAATATAATTTTTTAAATTTATTCCCTAAATATGAATTTGAAAAAAGCTATTCTCAATCTTAGGAATGGTAATAGAACGGGGTGGGGTGGGGCGGGACAAGGATTGGGATCTCCATTCCCGCTTGAATGAAGGCAAGGACTTCCATTTCCGCTTTCACGGGTACAAAGTTGTCTCCATTCCTGTCTCGAGCCCAAGCCCTAAGTCCAAGTCCAATCCCAAGTCCAAGCATTTTTTATTATTTAATTTGTTTACAAACTACTAATTTTCAAAAGTTATACATCTACTTCAAAAAAAAAAAAACGTAGAAGGAAGTGAATAAATACACTATCTAATAAAAAATAAAAAAAATGTCAATATAAAAAATAAAAAATTAAAAAATTAAAGTGGGAAAACGGCACAGGGACGGGACAGGGAGGAGCAGGATGGGGAAAAATCTTGATCTTTCCCTGCCTTTATACCCGTATGAATTTTTATTTGAATCTCTATTTCTATCTCCATCCTCGTTTTAAATCCTCCATACCCTCCTCAAACAAGGCAAGTTCAATCGGATCTTTATTTTTTTTTTTAGCTCATTGTCATCCTTACCCAATCTACTGTAAAACGCACTTTGATATTGTGTTTTTGGAAGGAGATGCAATTTAATATTGCATTATAAAAAAGCATAATTTGGAATTGCGCTTGTCGCTTTTCCACAGAAGAGAGAGAGAGAGAGAGGGGGCAGGTTACGGAGAAGAGAGAGAGAAAAAGAGAGGGGGGGGGGGGGGGAGAGGTTACGGAGAAGAGAGAGAGAAAAAAAGAGAGAGGGGGAGGGGTTTTAAAGAGAGAAGAATTGCGGCTCTCTCTCATTTCTCATGATTTTTATCTTTAAAAATTCAAAAGAACAAAAATAGATTTTTTAAAACTATTAAAAAAAAAATATAATACAAAATATAAATAAATTAAATTAAAATTTTCACAAAATAATTATTTTTTAATTTGTTAAAATAAAATAATCATATTTAATTGTTGTTGTGTTTACAAATATAAATATAAATGATATGTAACTTATAGTACTTTTAAAAGTATACAAAAAATAGTATGTAACCTATAGTATTTTTTAAATGATATGTCTGTTTTTATAATGTTTGATTTTATTTTTTTTAATTTTTAAAAATAAAAAATAAAAAAATTTCAAAAATACTATAATTTTCATATAATATTTATGCATGCGTGAAAATTTCAAAAGCACTATAAGTTCATATGATTTTTCGTATACTTTTAAAAATACTATAGGTTACAAATTATTTATATTTATATTTGTAAGCACAACAATAATTAAATATAATTATTTTGTTTTGACAAATTAAACATGATTATTTGTGAACATTTTAATTTAATTTATTTATCTTTTGTATATTATTTGATAATAGTTTTAAAATATTTATTTTGTTCTTTTAATTTTTTGAAGATAAAAATAATGAATGAAAAGAGAGAGAGCCGTAATTCTTCTCTCTCTAAAATCCCTCCCCTCTCTCTCTCTCTCTCTCTCTTCTCGTAACCTCCCCCTCTCTCTATGTCTCTTTCTCTCTCACTCTCTCTCTCTCTCCTCTAGAAAGCGCAATTTGCAATTGCGTACGATTTTAATATTAAATTGTATCTCCTCCAAAAAAAAATGCAATATCAAAGTGTTTTACGTAGATCGAGAATAACTTTTCTTAAATTTATGTTTGGGGAATAAATTAAAAAAATTATATTATTTGGATAAAAAAACAGTGTTTTGAGCTATATCTATACCTTTTTTTAATGGGTAATGTTATATCTAATGTTGTTTTTAAATCTTTTTTCTCACTCTTAGTTACAAGATTATGAAACTCACGAATAAATTTATACGAGACCTATTCACTTATATTCAAATATAAAAAAAGAGATTAAAAAATAAAATATCATTTTTTAATCTGATAGACAGGTTGAAAAACTTTTAAGTCTCTCACAAGTGCATGGATAAGGCCGAAGTCCATGTATTTTGCAAAAAATTGGGTGTGAAGAAGATGCCTTACAAGAAGTTATTTCAAATTTTCAATTATGTGCCTAGGTAGGGAGTTTTGTAATTGTTTCAAAACATCACATCAGTATAATGATATAGTTTATCCGACTTATTAAAAGTGAATTTTGTCAAGTTTACTATATGGATACTAAATATGAAAATGATAAAAAAAAATTATTATTTTATTATTTTAAAAATCATAATGAATAATTTCTCTTAGCTAGGAGGATATACTTCAACCATTATCATGCTAATTTGAAGGGGTTCCTATGTATGAATTTTGACTTCTGTGTGGGGCTTACATTAAATTTACGCTTCTTGATTTCCAGTGTGCGAATATATCCTCGTGCGATTTTCTTGCTGGTGTCCTTGGAGCAAATAAATGTTTTAAGAAAAATTCTTAAAATGATGTTACAGTAATATTTTTGTAAGCCAATTTAGTAGTATTTTATTTTAAAGTGACGGCCTAATTTAAATCACATAATTCTGTATACAATTTCTAAAAGCACTACTTCGCAAGATAAACTAACGTGTATGGCCTTTTTCTTTTCCTTTGTCCTTTCTAGTTTTATGTTTGTGGGGCCTTCTGTTCATTGAGAAGGGATATTAGTGTGAGAATTTGAATGAAGTTCCGATGAGTTGGATGTTTTCTGTTACCATTTGTTTGGATGGAAAGGTTGAAAGGTGAAGGGAAGTATGTGTTAGAAGGAGAAAGGGGAGGAGAACAGAAGAGAGAGAGATTATATTTCCCTTGTTTGATTTGACAAATTTTAATAAAAGAAAGAGAATAATTTAATATAATTTTTCTATTATATATATTTTGTTTATAAAATTTTAATATTTTTTTATCATAAAATAATAGGTATAATTAATATTTAAAATAAAATAATAAGTACTTCACTTTTTCTATATTTCCTCTCAATTTTGAAAAGTAAAAAAAAAAAATACTTAAAAAGTGAGTCATCTCTCCACTCCATCTACTTACTCTTCTTTTCTTAATAATTATCTAATTAAAATATAATTAATTTATCCTTCCTATGCTTCACTTCTCCTCCAAACCTCTCAATGGCTAAACCTATTTAAATGGATTTCTCCAAGAATGACCACAAACACTTGCTGGCCCACAACTGGGCCTGTCAACGGTTTGAATCTGATTCGGATCCGTTTCGATAAAACTAGACCCGATTTTCCAGATCGGACAAGAGAAGCAAAGAAACTCAGATATGTTAGATTCATTTACTATCGGATCGGATATGATCAAATCCGATAGACCCGTTATAGATCCAATCCGTGATTTTTTTTTTCCCCTTCTTTTCCCTTATTCTTTACAATAATGTTTACATTGTAAAAACTTCTGGAGACTCAAACGCCGATGACTCCGCCGATCAGTCTACCACGGTACCACCGTCATCGGGCTCTTTCTCTCTCTGAAGTAGACAACGCTGGTCTCTCTCTCATTGGACTACCGATTGCTAATAGCTCCTCCACCTGCCCCCGTCGAGCCACCATACTCTGTCTCTTCTTCTTCTTCACCTCAAGGTATTTTCATAAAAATCCAGTCACACCCACTCACTCCCATCTCTCTCTCTTTCTGATATACAAGAAAATTGTTGAAACCTATTTGAAAGCAGAATTATAATATTACAGATTCCAAATCTGAACCACCAGAAGATATGAATATGCCTGCTTGGCCCTGCATTGATTTTACAATGGTGTTTGAATATTTGTTAAAACCAATGGTAGCGATGGGTTTTTGACGTGGAATTTTTGTTAATAAAGATACTTTCTGAAAGAATATTTTCTTGCAGTTAACAAATTTTGAAATGGGTTTTGAATTTTTGTTCTTCTGATTTTTGTCGAAAATGGTCAGTCATCCTCAGTTATCAATAGACATTGCAACTCAGTTTTGATATGGAAATCTAGTTAATGCTCTCTATGCCTAGAGTTTGATTGTAGACTTGTACTAGTTGAAATTCAGGTTCTGCTTTTTGTTTTGTATATCTATTGTCTTTGTTTATGCCCTGTTTTCCTTTGATTTTCTGCTCTCTGTCCTATGTCCTGCTGCTTTTTGGCTGTTTTCTCAGTTTGATCCTCGCACTTGCTGGTAATGCACCACAATGCTTACGCGGTGCCGCTCCAATTACTAACCATTCTTGCCCTAATTATTTTCTCTAATCCATCTGTTCTGTTGCTTTTCAGATTAATTTATAGAGAGGAAAGTGATCGCCGATCAGGAAACACAGCAAGAGAGAAAGAATGAGGCGAAGACCTGGAATTGGCAGTTTACAGACTGCTGCTGCTGCTAGGGTTTGCGTCTTCAGATCTTGTTTTTATGATTATATATGTGTGTGTGTGTGTGTGTGTGTGTGTATGATAATCTTATTGTTAATGTGTAATGATTTCAGGATCAGTATCACTTGCTTGGAGAAAATGTAGCGAAGTTAAGAACAGATCTTATGAAGGAACAGCTTGCAACCTTTCGGTCTCAGTTGGAAGACTTTGCTCGCAAACACAAGGTTCACCCTATTCTTCTTTTTTCTTTATTATATGTCTTTGATAATCCCTTATTCGAATTGACTCCTTCTAATGAAGTGATGATGTGAATTTGATAAATGTCATTTTTGGTCAATAAGGATTTGCTGGACTTGGGCCTTGTTTAACATGTTCATTTTTTGTCTTAATTTGAATTATGATTTGGATATATAATTTGGGAATTCAGTTGAAATCAGTCGGTTGAGCTGTTAAAGACATGAATTCTGACATGAATGATCTTTAACTTCCTTGCTATTCAGTTACCCCCGAACTTGGACAGTCTAAGGAATGTAATTGACTTTGACTGTGTGTGTCTGTTGTCTTGCACTCCTTTATATTACAAATCATTTTCGTAATTAAATAGGGATGTATTGAGATTGTGGTTTGTCCAATTGAAATTTTTAGCCGTTTCTATATATATAAAAAAAAAAAAGGACGTCACACAATTGAACTTTTTGGCAGTTCCATATGGTCATTCTAATATGGCCAGGAATTAGGAATTAAAAAGTCTACTGTTCTTGATATGTTTGCTGCAGAATGATATACGAAAGAACCCTGCATTCAGATCACAGTTTCATCAGATGTGTGCCAAAGTTGGAGTCGATCCCCTGGCATCAAATAAGGGTTTCTGGGCAGAGCTGTTAGGAATTGGTGACTTCTACTATGAACTAGCCAGGTACCATTCTTTCTGATTGCTGTGTATCTCTTATAAGGCAAGTCTCCATTCTTTGTTGATTGTTGCAACTTCAGTTTGAATGTATATTCCTACCATAGTGAGAAATAAATGGAAAGGATGTAGGTGTTATTTGTGGTGCAGCAATTGTTAACTGTGGTGTCAGTGCACCTAATTTGACAGGTCATTTGGTGATAATTTATATCTTTTTTCTCATATAAATTGGATCTTTGCATTATAATATCTGGAGGCTTTTACACCTTGACTTATACTTGCAACCGATGCATGTACCCTGGTCCATGAACCACCTGAAGAGCGCATATTTCCAGGAATATATGCAAATGAGCTCAATATATAACCACTTTTTTGTTTCCTTTTTTGACAAGTAATATATAGCCTGTTTTCTGGTGAATTTGATCTCACTTGCTAGATGTCTTCGTTGTTGATTTATTGTGGTATTAAAGTATGGATTCCTTAATGTGGGATTGGATGAATAAGAGGTCATGCTTGATGTCCTTGCCCGTGGACATTATTCTTCAAGGTTCATGGGCATGCCATCGAGTTTATCAACTTCAGGTTACTGGATTTTTACAGGTCTTTGTTTTTGGGGAACTATGTCAGATTGTTCTACTTAATCTGGAAAAGCATGCTGTATGTGATTTTGAAACTTTGTCATTAGTCCATTTTTCGCCAATTATGTTCATGCCTCCTTGCATGAGGTCTTTGTAATTGTGATAATACTTTTTAGTGTCTAAAACTTAAATGAATTGACTTGGCTAGACAGGGGTGCAAATTGTGGATATTTGCTTGGCTACCAGACCCCATAATGGGGGTTTGATCAACTTGGAGGAACTCTGTAAATTGCTTTGTCAAAGACGCAAGAGTGCTCGTGAAGCTGTGTCTGAGGATGATTGCTTGCGTGCTATTAGTAAGCTGAAGGTATTGTTGTCGAATATTTATGTTAGTGTTTGATATCATATTATGGACATACATGGAGAATCTGCCCTTAAGGCACATTACATTCAGTAGTACATGCATCCACTATTTGTTGCATGGGTTATGGATTTTAGATAAGAAAGAGGAAAGATCGTATGATATGTGCAAAAGCGATGGGAGCAAAACCAAACACCATCCATAACTGAATACTTATCTATGGATAACTAATTTAATGGGTACTAAGAGAGCTTTTCTAGAAGCATTGTAAGTAGATGTGAGAATTGCAAAATTCTCGTGTCCATGTAACATAACCCAAGGGATCTCCTAAGCAAGAGTCGGTAAATTTAATCATTTATAACCTTTATTATCTTATTACCTTGTTTTGGTGAAATATAAATGATAAGGTGAATTTTAAACTTCCTGCTGATAAAGTTATGAGAGTAGATTTTAAGATTATTATTTGTCGGCCTACTTTTTTTGTCCAAAAATGCAGCTCACCACTACACCTTATAGTTTGGAACAGTAGACAACAATGCTTACAATGTAGCCTGTAAATTTTCTCAGCTTTGTGCCAGACAGTAGATAGGTTTGTTCATTTTAGGCTTCATAAATTTTGAAATTTATGTTTTTACAAAAAAATTTCTAGCTTGAATTTTTATTTATTTATTTTTGATGAACCCTTGGTTAGTTTATAAAAATGGGTTGCTTCTTTAATGTGTGGTATGGCATACTAACATATAGTGCATGAATTTTTCCAGGTATTGGGTAGTGGTTTTGAGGTGATATCTGTTGGAAAGAGAAAGCTTGTCCGTTCTGTTCCAACTGAGTTAAATAAAGACCACAATGAAATTTTAGAGTTGGCCCAGGTTTTACCATTTCTAATCTCCCCTGCAGACTTCATTTTTGAATCTTGTTTCTAATGCTTCTTTGCAATTTCTCATATTCCTGAAAAATGATGGTGATGCATATTTGCTTTATAAACATCATTTTTCCAAATTCTGGTCTATAGATAGGTATGAGGGTCATGGCTATTCTTAACAAATTATGGCCATTTTAGATTGCATTGTGTTGGCTAACACCCTAACACAGTCATTCACCCGACAACAAAACCATGAACTACAGGGAAGTTATTTGCATGGTCTGGTGGGACTGTGTTAAACGCGTTGACATGTGTTCCTGTGCCATTAGAAATTGCTTGATGAGGAATGCATGTAAGAGGGGAATAAGGCCCGACTGCAACCAAGGCAATACCCGAGATGGGGCCTGTTGTTGCATCCAAGACCAGACATTGGGCCTATTGTTGCATCCATTTCCAGACATGGGGCCTGTGTTTGATGCAACACAAAATCTCTTAGCTTGCTCTAGATAATCAGTTGGAGGAAAATAGTCAAAAAGTTCTCCTTTTCTATACCCTAACTTTCTTCTTGTTTTCTCCTATTTTCGTGCTTGTAAGGGTTAGTAAATAAGTTATTCCAGTGGCTAGCCAGTCATTAAATAATAATCAAATATTCCTGGTGTCAGGTAACAAACAACCTTATTAGTAATGAGAATAGCACGACGTGCTAATTAAGTGCATTTTCTTCTTCTTACTCTACATTCACAAGAGAAGGGAGAAGAGCCCTCCGCAGGGATCAGTTTCATTTGAACCACATTATTTGGCAATTTAATAATGGATGAGCTTTGATAACACTTCTTAATTGATAAATGATCATAGTTAATCAAAAGTTAGTAGTTGAGAGTTTCTTTGCCTTTCTAACTTGCTCCTAAATATGTACAAGTGTTCAAACGGCATAAGGCAGTACTCGTCATATAGATTCAGTTTGAGCTTATGAAACTTCTCCCATGCTGAAGGATCACTTTCTTTGGGTATGAAAGGTGATGACTTTGATTCACTGATACTAGACTGAGATTTTCCCCAACCCTTTAAAGTTAAAAGTTGGAAAGTGAACAGCGATTATCCACACAGCACCACATCATGTTTTCTAAACTTGTGTATTTGCCTCTATTGTTATCTAAATTGCATTCGCCTTGCTGTTCTCTTAGGCTGAAGGCTTTGTCACGGTTGAAGAGGTAGAGAGAAGGCTGTCCTGGTCCTCTGGTCGTGCCACTGATGCCCTTGAAACTTTGTTAGATGTAAGTTATTACTGCTGTTTTCTTCTTCAATATTTTCCTGGTTATCAGTAACTTCATTCCCTGTCGCAATATACTCTTATTGGCCCAAACAAACCCTTTGGGTATTGCAGGAAGGTCTTGCTATGATCGATGACGGCCACACAGATGGCAAACGTCGGTATTGGTTTCCTTGTGTATCTTCTATCTCCTCTTATGTAGGAGCTGAAACTCTTTAAGATTTATATCCTTGACATCAGAGCTTTATCATTTTAAGGTGATGATATGTTTTAAGTGGGTAGAATCATCATTTCTTTCTGAAATATTAGCCGAGGTGGGTGTTGATGAACAATAGAAAAATATTCCATCTTATCTTCATACGAAATTCCTGTTTTAAGTGGAGTTGTGATCAATAATTAGATGCCAATTACACAGTACTCTACTTGGTTGCTGAGATGGTTTATAGGTAATTGAAATATATATCTATATATATGAAATTTTTTCCTTATATTTGGTAAACAAACCTGCCTATTGAGAAACCTTGCATTGTGGCAGGGTAAAAGATATGAGCAAAAAGTAAAACTAAATCAATGGAGTGTTATTTGAGAAGGGGTTTCCATCTCCTTGGTCCACTCAGAAGTGAGAAAAATTAATCAATGAAGCATAACATCATTCTTGCTCCGCTACTTACGTAATAGAAGGTCCTCCTGGACCTATTAGAGCATCTCCAATGTTTTAGAACATCATCATCTCCAATGTTTTAACACTCCGCTTATCCAAAAATTCACTGGACTCCACCAACTATGCAATGGTTCTTTTTATACGGCACCAGGTGGTGTCGCTCCAGCTTCTTTCAGCGACACCACCACCGGCAGGAGGCGGCTCTTTGTTCCATGAGCCCAAGCCTGGAATTGCTGGCTAAATTAAACATGAAGCCACCAAGCACGATGAGACCACGTTGATTGCAAACTTGGGTCATCACATCAAGCATGACACGGTCAGTGGGTATGACTAAAGGCGTAGCGACCTAAGAGTTGCAATGTAGATTTTCGTAATCCAAATTCAAATGGAGAAGGTCTCTGCCAATATATATATATGATATATCTACTCATATAAGTAGGGTTTCCCAACCTAAAACACAGCCATCATATTTAGGAAAACGACGCAATTGGAATGTTCAAAGAGTTGGTGGCTCAAATAGTGTTACGCGCATGGTTTTAAAAACCTGAATTTTAATCGAATTTGATAATTTTGCCCGAACCTAAAATTTCTCAAAATTCTAAATTTACTACAAAATTTGAAATTCTGATCTTTCCATGTTTTGTTATTTTTTGACCAACATTTGCAAAATTTTACCAGAATTTCCATTTGAACTGAAAAAACATATTAAGGACCGGCTTGGTACATTTTTTTTTAAGTTTTTTTTTTTTTTTTTTTTTTTTTTCTTGATTTATAAGCAAAACAAAAAAACCAATATTATATGACTACCAAAAGATCTTTTATCACGAGCTGGACTTGAACTAACACCTCTGGAACCAAGCTTTACTAAAGAAGCGAGAAAGTTGACTTTGAGCCAAGTGCTCTTATTTTTTGGAACGATTGCGTTCTAGAGATGAAGCTGCAAGAAGTAGGCTTGAAGTAAGCCCCTGCTGCGGACCCTAAGAAGCCATTTTGCTGGAGTGACAAATCCAAAATTTTCTGAATATTCCAGCAATTCAAATTCGGTAAACTGGTCTAAATCCGCATTTTTGAATTTTAAAACCATGGCTATACATTTGGTGTCAATCCAGGCTCATACTCGCTCCAGTAACCAATACCCAGGGTTTGTGTGGAATGGAAGTCTATATAAGCTCCAGAATTAATTAAGATGCATGTAAACTGGCCAAACACTTAGTTATTAAAAAAAAAAATTCTAGTACCAGGGATTAGCCGGTCCTCTTAAGCACACTTGATTGATTTCTATGAGAGCTTCACGTGACTAGCTAGTAGGGCTGTTCAAAAAACCGACCAACCCGACTATGGGTTGATAACGGGTAGATTTCGACCAACCCAACTTTATTTCTCCAATTTAACCTGACCCAAACTTTTGCACACTAAAAATTGTTTTTATACCCAACCCAAATTCAACCCGAACCGAACCAACTTGACTATGAGTTAATAATGAGTAGATTTCGACCAACCCAACTTTATTTCTCCAATTTACCTTGACCCAAACTTTTGCACACTAAAAATTGTTTTTATACCTAACCCAAATTCAACCCGAATCGAGCCAACTCGATCACCTATTAGGTCAAAAGCAGTTCCCAATATTTTAACCCGTTCTTTTAGATTTAGGAGATGGGTGACTACCCAATCCGAACTGACCCGTGAACCACCTTAGTGCTAGCTAGAGATTACCCAGATGTTATTGTATATAAGAGTTGTGTATATACGCAAGTACCCCTAAACTTTCTTCAAAATTAAAGCGACCACCGGCGACGAGCCCTCCCCCATCCTTGTCTCTCCCCCAGAAAGACGATTCAAAGCGTCGAGATTTCAGACAATCAAACTGCAAAAACTTGTCCTATTTCCGATCTAAGTCGAGTGGGGATTACGATGGAGATGGAAGAGTAGACATTCAAACTGCATATGAGAACTAGTAGCTGAATCGTTTGCTGCTCTCTTTGGAGGCCTAAGGGTACCTCGATTCCCAGTTTCTATTATTTTTTTCCTCCATGAAAGCCATGTAAACTTTCTTTTCATTTTCAGAGCAAAACACACTTGGCTCGACATTAGGGTTTAGGGTTTATGAGAACATATGCATACGTACTTGTTGTTTGGACTGTTCTCAAATTTTAAGTATAGCTGTCTCAACAACCTGCGTTGCGAATTCAATTCCCACCTTGGAATTGGGTTGCCCCTTGAGAATTTGATTTCTAGGGATTTCAGAGTTTTACTAGTTTCGAAGATTTTGGTGATTCGTAGGTTCAATTCTCAACTAAGGATGAGCAGACCCTCGGGCTCTTTTGGTTAAAGCTCAAGCTTTTCATTTTCAGATTCTCTGATAATACATTATTTGATTTTGCTTCTCTGTGTGTATTATATTAAGACACTGCGGCAGAATTTATGACACGGGAAGGAAGGAAATTGGAGAAGGATAACATGGGGTCTTTCCCTAAAAATCCTCTGTTCTGCTTAAAATGGGCATGGGATGCCGGCCAGAACCCTAAAAATCCCACCACCTGCAACCTTGAGACTCCTTGGCTATTCAAGTCTCTTCAAAATCTTGGATCCGTGGCTTTCAATTTTGTGAGTTCAATTTCAAAATCCCCACATCCATGGGCGAGAACACCCCCATTTGAGCGTGATGCCAAACTGAGAATTGGCCAGAAGAACAGTTTCAAAACAAAGAAGAAAGTCTCGACTCCTGATGAACAAGGAGAAGCCGAGCAGAGAGCACTAGCCTCTGCACTGGCAAGTGGGAAAGAAGCTACGGTGATTGAGTTTTACTCGCCCAAATGCAGGCTTTGCAATTCTTTACTTAATTTTGTCTTGGAAGTAGAGAATAGGAATTCTGACTGGCTCAACATTGTCATGGCCGACTCAGAGAATGAGAAATGGTTGCCTGAGGTACTCACTTAAGAGTTAAAGACTTCCTCCTGCATATGTTTCGTCCATTTTATGAAATTTTAAAAATCGGCCAAATTCAGAGGTTTTCTTCCACTTGAGGCAGCTGAAGCTTCTGTTTTCTTTTTATATTTCTGAGTCTAATTTTGGTTTTGTCTGTATCATCACCTTCTATGATCTGTGTTGATGACTAAAAACATGAACAAACTTGTATATACGAGTATCCTTTTCCTAGTTAGATTTTCAAATACGTATCAGCTCTTATTTTGTTTTGCTCAAATTAACACCCTGTTGCTTAAATGATCACAAGCTGTTGTGTCTGCATAACTACAATTGTGTGTGTGATTTATAGATTGCACCAGCAGGAATTAACTCTATACTTTTGATGAGCTACAGTGACATCTAGAAGAACTAGCAAACCAAGTTAGAAAGATCATGGGTCTTTTCAATCATAAACTCTTTGTTTGCTCTTCAATTCATTTAAATCCTTTTGATATTTCATCTTAGCTTCTCTTTGTGGTTGGCACGTTGACTTCCACACCAAAGCAGCTTTTGTTGAGTATAAGGTTTTATTCATGTATTGCTCAACTGTACGCGTCTTTGTTTCTTTATTTGCTGCAAGCTTAAATGCAGCAGGTGTTTTTACAGAAGGTTAAGTTATCTAGATCGAATGTTGTCCATGTGTTCCCATCTTTGCTTACTCGAATCAGAAGGTGTTGAGATTGTTCTATTAATCTGATGTGTCATTTTTTTGGTTAGCTTCATCCTTTTGGATCCTTCATGTTACTCGTATATTTTCTGCATAAGCTTAACTATGTGTAGAATTAGTACTGAACAATCTTTATTTGTTTTCCATGTGCAGCTTCTCCATTATGACATAAGGTATGTTCCTTGCTTTGTACTACTGGACAAGAATGGGAGGGCACTGGCAAAGACGGGCATCCCTAGCAGTCGGCTACATGTGGTTGCAGGTGTTTCTCATCTTCTCAAAACAAAGCGTCCCCAGAAGAATTAATTGTAAAATTTTCAACATCACGTTTTATACCAACTAGAACACTGGGGTTCATAACTATTTTCAACTCTGCATCAGTATGCAGCAGACACATGGTGCTGATAGATAATTGTATAGAGAATCGTCCAAAAAATAAAAAAATAAAAGGTTTGTGTAAAAGATAAATTCTGTTGTCCTAATGTTAAAAGCCATGTTAGATGCAATTTTACTTATTTTATTTATTAATTTATGTTGGTTTTTATGAAGCATGTACAATACAGCTTGCATTGAACTGTTTGTGGGTTGGCCAAGCTCATGGTTCTGGTTCCAACCCTACCCAACAACACCCCCCCACCCCCCCACCCCCCCCCCCCCCCCCCCCCCCCCCAAAAAAAAATCTCTACATACCCCATTCTCTACATAGAGAGATATTGCACTGATAAACCTAATTTTCTCCAAAAAAAAAAGAAAAAAGAAAAGAGGGAACAAAGCTTTACATTAACTTTTGTATGAAGCAGTTGAAGCTTGTTCACTCGTAAAATGCAATCAGACCCACTTATTAATGGGCTTGTCGTCTCATGAGTTTCTCTCAGAGAGAGAGAGAGAGGTGATGATATATAGAATCTCTCTCACCAATTCCAAAAATGCATTGGCAAACTATGAACAGGGCACAACCATGATTATAAGCAAAGCCAGAAAAGATTGCATTTATACAATATAATTCATGTTTCATATTAAATGTATGAATTACACTTAGGATTCTTTAATAACCACAAGAACATTTGCCCATATTCAGAAGCCAATATACATGTATTGGGCTGGAAAATTTGTGTTGGAGGAGGCACATACATGGAAAATGCAAATCAAAACATACCTCACATTCTGAAAGTCCAGTAATAACACAACGGCTACTACTAGTTCAGGAGCTCTTGGAGTATTTTTCTTGCTTCAGGGAGAGGGTTGGAGTAATGAACTTCCCTGGCCCATATGTTTAGCATTGGATGCATTGTCATCTCCATTTCCGTCAACCGTTTCTCTAACTTCCCCATAGCATTTGAATCCATCAGACTACCCACAATAGTCTGCCAACACAAAGGAGCAAACACTTCATTAACCAAAATTTTCCAGGAAATTGGATGTCAGAGAGAATTTGGGGGAGGGAGCTAGGAATCCACAAGCATTTTTACCAGGAGTTTGATGTTTCCATTGGCATTTAAACTGTTATATACATAGCCCTCAACACTAAGAATGAAGCTATTCCAACTAAAACTGAATGTTAAATATGTAAGTCTTAGAAACTTACGTCAAGGAATCCACTTTAAATGGCCAAATCTTGAGCTGAGACTTCAAATACAGGAATTTAAAATTTATGATTTCATTTCCAAGTGGTAGCTGTAGGCATCATTCTTTAGTTATGCTCGTTTGGCTTGGTTTTTTTTGTTTTTTTGGAATAAGTGATATTTGGCTGACGGTCCAATGGAGGTTTCCTGTAGGGACGTTCAGGTTTAAATATGAACTTACCCAAAAGGTGCTGAAGCAAGCCTTGAGGATTACAAACTTGAGGTGGTCCTCATCTGAGCTGCTAAAGACGGTATCTGAAGTGACAGAAAACGTAAGGTCTTGACCAGAAGAGTCAAACATGGAACCATAGTTTTTCACGATAACTCTACCATGCTTCTTTAAAATTTTATCTAAGGTGGAGCACTGGGCCTCATCTACCCGACTCTTCTTTGATCCCCGGATATTTCTTCCAGAAATTTCATGTAGCCTCAGTAAGGTTGCTGCCCTATCACTATTTGCCCAGCAGCACCACGAGGATGACCCATCTTCTGCACAAGTATATTAAACAGTTAAATATTCATGTAACATCTAGAAAACCAACAAGAAAGTGGACGTTTTCAGTTCACAACTTAGTCAAGGGTATGCAGAGAAGTCCCTAGCATAACTGAAAACTACATATAAAGCAGAGATGGGCACTTCAATATCGATTTTTTTTTTTTCACATGCAAGTCACAAAAGATGATGAAGAGTAAGTTTTAACAATTCGGATATGGTGGAGATCAGTGCATCATCTACATTGTTATTATAATAATACAATATATCCGTCTAACCAGAACTGTAGCTGCTTATTTTTTAGGCAGAGGGTTGTAAATTCAATGAATGCTGCTATAGCTTTGTAGCATTACTTTGGGCTATCAAAAGGATCTTAGAAACCACCAAGGCATTGCACATGTGCAACACAATGTTGGGCAAAATGCAGGAGCTGGTCTGCACTCTGCACATTCAAAGTCATACTTTATTTATTTCGTAAATTTTAAAGAGAGGCCTAACAGGGACAAAATAAAAAAACCAATCTTCCCAACAACTGACAGGGTACAACCTGCTAGATCTGCGCCTCTAGTCACCGTTACACTTGGCCAACATAGGTTTCATATATGACATAGCCACAGTAGAAATGGAGTGCATATCGAATTCATCAGACTAAAAATATCAGTTACTTTGACAAACAAATACAAGAAATGGATAAATATTAAAAGAATGATGCTGACAGAGATACATAAACTAGCTGAATTGCATTATGATATAAAGGCTTCAAAGGATAATCACTTCAATGGCTCTGTGACTATGATTCCTAAAACGTAAAATATGCAGGGCACAAAAATCCCATCTGCAAACTCCCAAAGAAAGGCAAACAAGGAATGGTCAGACCAGTGAAATTAGAGTTTTGAATCCAGATCCAGCGATGCAGTTGCAGAAAATAATCAATCAGGAATGGATAATTCAAAGAAAGAGAATGGCAGAGAGAGAGAGAGAGAGAGAGAGAGTTTTGCCTGGATAGATCAAAGGAGAGAGATGAAAATGCGAGGCAGTGAAATCCAGATTTGCATCAAGCAAGACATATTCTCTAGACTCTCCTACCTTAAGTTTTAAGTCTAAGCTCATCTAAATCAGTATGTATTCTTAATCACAATCTCATTGTTAACATTACAGTCAATGCTGACAGACCATAAGACAAATTCCAATAAAAGTCGGACTGTCAGACAAAAAAAAAGATTAAATAAATTAATAGAATGGGCAGCAGCATAAACCCAGGGTAAGCTCTTTATTTGAGCAGTGCAAAACTACTAGATATTACTTTGATGGTATCCTTTTACAGGCCTAACTGCACCATATAATTCTGATTCCACCATATGAATATATGACAACATCGCAAAAGAACATACCCAGTACAAAACCAGCAAGAGGTATATTAACCATAGGTGATCTGGATTGAATTCTTGAGGGGGGACAATCAGCTTTTCTATTCTTCTCCAGCACTAGAACATAAATAGCCACAACCTATCAAAATCAACAACAGTTAAATCAGAAGAAACCAGAGATTCAAAAGGTAAGAATTCACATCATGGACAGTAATATCCATTTAGGAACAATAAACTAAATAAGAAGTTCAGCCTTCTTGTAAGCACGAGAAAATTAGCAGGGTGTGTGTTTTACCCGGCAACGAAACTGCACTGGCTTACAGTATGCACATTGCATTATTTCGGAAAACAAAGCTGAAGGAAGAGTATTGAGGGACGCAACTTCGTGTAGGCCTGAAGCAACTGATGGATTGCTGTACGTGTCACTGTATTGGTCACTGACTACTCTTATGGCTTTGATCACAATGAAAGATGTAGGTGTCAGGATGAGTTCATTGCGCCCACTGGAACAACAATGTATAGTCACATTGACTGGAACTTATAATCAAGAGGAAACTTCAGCTGCATATATTATGATTATACAAGATCCCAATATATTGAAATACAGATATGGTAAAGAACTTGAATTTGAAAACAGGAGTATGCACTGTGAACTTGGACAGGATATTTCCTTACATAATCTATGTCCATATGCCAGCGTCATACAGTAAAAAAAAACAAAAAAAAAAGGCCCTGAGTCAATTTCCAGCCACATAGAGAAGGAAAAGAAGACATCCCTTTTCAATTTCTTTGTTTTAAAATGAAAAATGGTAATCCAACCAACAAGTCCTTGTTTTTTTCTTTCCTTTTTTCACCCTTATTTATCTCTATGAGTATTACAAACAGAAAATATTGAGTGTGTACAAAAAAGACATCCCTACCCAACCTGACATAAGGATTCTAGTTCTCGACCACTTAAAGCAGATGAAGATTCTTGGGGAAAAGTGACACTCAAAAGTTCCTTAAAAGTAGAACTAAAAATTTTATAAACTGCATTTATTATCTCTTAACTTAGTTCAGAAATGTTGGTTATGTATTTATGTGATGGTATGCAATTAACAGCCAACTGAAGCATGGTTGTGAATCTGAAGGTTTGCAGAGGTAACCCAGTCTGAGGACAGGTTGACAATTTGAAGTTTGGGGGGGAGGGGATGATTACAGAAGTTGCATTCAATAAGGTAAGGGTCACCAACACATCAAACCATCCAATGTAAAAACAGTACTCTCAAGTATTAAAGCACTAACAGAATTGCCGCATATATAAACAAATGTATACCTCGAAACAAGTATTCGGTGAAAAGCTGCATTGATGCCAGGTCCAAATCCAATGGGATAAGCATGTTTACTTAGGGCACCAAAAATTCTGACCTGATTGATCAAAAACAATGAATTAAGATAACCCTTTAATGTAAATCAAAACACAACATGATGGATAAGGTGTAGAGAGAGCATTACAATGTGATGGTCCACCAAAACATGGATACAGACACTGTTTGTCACTTGAAAGAATTTTGCCCAATGAACATCAATAGGACTTTTGTGCCTTAGATTTGCAGCCAAAGAACTGCAACTAGAGCTATGAACAGCCAACACATGTCCATGCAATGATACTAAATTTCCCTCGGGCAAATGGACTTCAGGGTTAGAAGTTCCAGAAGATTGCACTGACCCAATCATCACAGTCCCGTTGCACAAAGAAAAGCTAGCAACCTCTTCGAGTGATACAGATGGCCTAAACAGACCTTCATCTGATAACTTAAGATCTTCCTTTAAGAAACTTGCAACATCAGTAGAGAGATGAACACAGATATCTGAGTGAATTTCAGGAAATTCACCATCTAATCTCAGGAGTTGAAGTTCATCTTGGTGAAGACATTCAGAGAGAGCCTCATTAGCGGTATTTGGGATAACCTCATCAGAAGAGAATGAAAGGCTCCACAGATGTGTTCTAGAAGTGATAATGGCTTTACCACAACTGACATCATTAACGTCCTGAATAGTACAGAGCATATCTTCTTTATGGTGCTTTATGATGTAATACCCACCAATACTCAACAACTGCAACATAAATCAAAATGAAACATGTTTGTTTTACATTGTTAAGAAACACAGGATAATTTCGTCATCCCTACATTAATCAGATAAGTTCAAAAGGAAAAACATGACACACCTCATACTTGCAAAAGCTTTCAGACTTGAACTCCATCAATAACTTCTGTGCACTCCGTTTCCAACCAGAACTGACCTTTACATTAGCTTTTGGGTAGCACAAGATTCCTGAACTAGCCAGACACTGATCAGTAATGCTTCTACCGGTCACAAAACATGGAACTTCAAGTGGAGAACTTAAATTCAAACAGTTCCACTCCTGATAAGATTTTGTACGAGTACTATTATAGCAACAATTTGCATGGCCATGTACTTCATAACCAGCACAGCTTAATCCAGAACTCAAATCCCGACTTGATGCCTGATAAATTTTATATCTCTTACTAGGAACACATTCCTGGTAGTTTCTACTGGCATAAGGCTCCATTGATTCTTTCACAAGGTCTGCAGAAAGGTTAGCAGGGTGCTTATACTCTTCCTTCCGATCCAGAACAAGATCCCAAGGCAGAATAAATGCCTCAGCAAACACACTTGAACTGTTTGATGTAACTTGTTCACCTTGAAACTGAGAAGCATATAAAACATTTGAAGTGAATGATCAAATAATAAATTAATAATACAATTGCTACAATTCACTTTTGTTTGAAGCCTTGCCTTTTCATTTTTCTTTTGGGCAGTTGGTGTGTGTGTGTTGGGGTGGGGGGCAGGGCTGGCCTCAGTTGTTTAACAACCAAAAATACAGGCAAACACTGTTTGCAGCAGCAGCAGTGAATATTATCAACAACAGCAAAAAGATATAACAACAGCATACCTTTTTCTGCACAGGATACTTGTGTGTTACGAAAAGCAGGTGAAATCTTCCACTTTGAAGCTCCTCAAATTCTCCTTTATTTTTTAGGCAAGAATGAAAGGAACGATTTCTAAATTTTGGATCTCTAAAATGGTAGAGAAGATAAATTGCAAGCTTTATCCCTCTCATCAATGGAATGCTGCTAAAAATACTTCTGCACAACAATGATTCATTGAGGTGTAATCCCAAACAGTCCATTTGTTCAGGTATGCCTTCCATAACAAGAGTGAAATCATTTACCTGAAAATGGCAAAACAATCTTAAATATTATCCGGAGACTAAAAGAAGATGCAAAATACAATGTTGTGCACTTTAATCACATTCCAAGCAGCTACCACACAAGATGAGGCAGAAAATGGTTATAGTAGCATCACCTCATATATGCTGTTGATATTATAAGTTGATGGGAGGTCTGGTATAGTGACATCAATGCTGCCAGTTGCATCAATCAATTGCAACCTTCCAGAAGATGGGGAAATCTGAATGAACAATACATAAGAATGATTATATATGAATAATTTAGTTATTTCACTGAAGTTATCTTGGGCCATTAAATGCAAAATTTAGCTTTTATGCAGCTGGAAAATCTTTTCAAGGGTTCTAATATAGTTCAGAATGACTGTCCTCTTTTTCCTAATCAGTGCTGCTACCAAAAGGAGCAAATTTCCATTAGCTCTACATTTGTCCACTTTTCCCCAATAATAACCAAAAACCTTGAGGAACAGCTGCCTTCTGTCTCAGCCCTCACCCCATCCCTCTCTCTACATAACTAGTGTTGTCCAACCATGGAAGTATGACATGCTTTACTTATACATAAGACAGCGAGTTCATAGAAGGGCCTGGAGCATTATCATCAAAACTTAAAATGAAATAATATTATGTTACTAACCTTTACCCATCCAAGCAAAACAACAGCTATGTCTTCACTGTGCAAAATCCTCCTAATTGACTGACTATAAAATAACCCTTCACAGGACAGACGGCTATATATGTCGTAGTTATTCAACAAATCAGAATCAGTCTCCCATTCCAATAGCTTTTTCTTCCATGTAGCCTCACAATGACTGATAAAGTTAGAAATGGGTACCACCTGGAAGAATGGCAGAAGTACCAAAATTTTATTATCCAGTACTCATTAAGCATTCACACCTAACTAGAAAAAAGTTACACCTCAATAACCAAGACTATTTGCTATTCAAGAGAAGTATGCTGACCAATGAATTTTTTAAAAAAAGAAAAAGAAAAGAAAAGATTCATAGCCCCAATCTTACCAATTTCAGTTGACCATAATTTGGTTCGTTGCCACAGCCACATGAGTCATGTTTACAGTATTCTCCAAAGACTCCATGCTGCCAAAAGAAATTCATTGGGGAAGGTGATAACAAAATAAAAAATCAATTGTACTTTTATTTAACCAACAGAAAATTTTCCAAATTTACCCGAGATCGAAACACTGATGGAGGTAAACTTGAAGTAGCATATGACTGCACCAGTCCTTCCTTCTGGTAACACCTTGCAACTGTCCACATCAGCTATATCATAAAATATCATAACAAATAAAGGAAGAAAAGGGTTCGAGAGTAACATGTAAAACTTCATACCAACGCAAACTATGTTATGAAGATCCAAAGCAAGTAAATTACATGTTTAGATCCCAAGATCTCCTTCTCAGATAAAATCCCAGCAAACTTTTTCCTAAAACTTGAGACGAGAAGTAATACCCTGAAACCCAAGCATTCAAGCAAATAAGTCAATCATGACTACTAAAAATGCAAGGAACCCTTTAGACGCATAGAATACTTCCGCACCATAGTCTCACAGAAAATACTAATGAGTCAATAAACTTCCCCAAAAGGCTCTGAGATTGTGAATATATACAGCACCTGTAGCATACGACATTGTGATTTTTAGCAGAGTTGTATAAAAGTTACACTGATGTGTAGTTATTTGCTGAGATAGATAGCATCTAAATCCAATGCAGAAGACCTTACCCAGTTTCAAATGGGGAAAAGGATTTCAAACTTATGCTAGTTTTAAAACAACCACCAAGGACAAGTATTTTTGTCCAAGAAAATTTTGGATTCACAAAATGGACATTTCTCATCGATACCTGCAAAAGAACCATCTGTTAAATTCCAGTAATGCACAGAGAATCTACTCTAGACATATGAATAGGCCTACTGCTTTATCAAAGTCAATTCAAACCAATGAAATCAAGCAAGTTATTTTACATACGATAGAACCGACTCTGAGACTATGCGGTAGAGCAAGTAGCTGATCTGTAAGTAACAACAACACTTCTTGGTCCAACTCAACAACCATGCCCTTCATGTAAATGCCTGTGACGGTGCCAGTATACATGCCACATTCACCCGTACCCTTAATTGAAGTCTTGCTAACTGGAAGCCATCTATCAAGCAACTTGGGGAGATGCAACAAAGATTTTTCTGTAGTTACATACATCAACCGAGATTCGTCCTCTCCTATAAAAACCAACTTCTTCTTCAACCCCGACAGAAAAACAACATTACCAATCAGCTTTGAAATTACAGGATGCCACGACGAAGCAGACCCACAAAAGTACACAATCAGAGGTTTAGTAAAACAATGACTACGCTGTCTGTCAGTCTGATCCTGCAAAGCCATCCCACGGTCTTTTGTACTACAGAATTTGCACTCACAAACCAAAAATTGCACAAGAAACCCACAAACATTTCTTGAACCACTAGAATTAGACCGAGTGCCACTCCCAGATCTACAACTCCCAGTTGTACATGGAACAACGGAAACAGGGCTAACCGATTCTAACGTGCCGTGAACAAAATAGCGAGCTTTGAAGCTGTCTTTACAATCAGTGGAAGAATCTGAAACCAAAGGAAGCACATTCGAACTCAAAGAAAACTGACTAACCCCACCAGAAGTTTCTTGAAGTCTCCAACTGATAATTTCCAAGAAACCGCCGCCACATTTGAAAGGAATGAAATTCCAAGCAAGAACGTGAATCTTCCTTCCGATGATCCGAACGTCAAGGTCAAGAATGTCGCAGCATACGGTCGACGAACCATCAGAGAATGAGAAGCAGCTGGTTTTTGGGCAAAGAGAAGTCGGATTTGAAGTGGAAGGATTGTCGTGGGCAGGGAGGGTTAGGGTTCCGATGATGACTGTCGGGTGATTCAAAGATTTTAGAATCTTAGGGTTAGGGTTTTGGTTGGGAGGAGCGGCCTTGGTGGGACCCGAGGGCTTACGAAGTCCATCGGATGGCTGTGGTTCTGAAGAAGGAGATATGGAACGGCTGCGAGGGAGAGATGATGCGCCGGTGATGGGACGAGAAAGTTGGACGAGCTCAGAAATTGTGAGGACTTTCACGCCTGCTTCTTCCATTACATTACAAATCCAAATCAAAAGAAGTAGTGTCTCTATATATATACATATGCGTGTGAAGGGACTCGACTCTGATGAGGACAGAGACGATCGCAGAGATCACTCGACGGTGAGACACTGTTAGGTATCCGACGGCGAGACGAAAGTGACGCTGGTGTGGGCGGGAATGATGGTCTTTTAAACGATTTCGATTCCGGGCCCGTCAAAGGGTTAAAATGCCAACTATTCAAGATTGGGCTGATCAGTGTATGGCCGTGCATATGCCCAAATGACACCTTAACCGGCCCAAATAGAGATAATTAGTAAAAATATATCTGGTGTAAAAATTAGTAGGGTTGTAAAGTAGTCGAGCCATCTTATTCAAGTTTGATTTGAAAAGTTATAGAATATATTTAAATTTTACTTGTTTAACTTTCAAATGATCTTAAACAAGCATTAATTAAATCCAGTGGCGGAGTTAGAAAATTCTTTAGAGGGTAACATTTATTCACAACCCAAATTTTTTTTTAAAGTAATGCTATACAATAAAAAATTTTATACAAAATTTTCATAGAATAATGTGATTGTTTGTTGTTCTTTTATTTCATACTAAAACCCCAACTACTTCGACTCATAATTTTAAAATTGTCATTGTCACATCATTCTAGTAGAGTTTTTTATAGAAAAAAATTGTAAGAGTGAATTTTTTTTATCAACGATAGGACACTTGACTTTCGTATAACTATATAATATATATAGGGGTCTTTGAAGCAAATTAAGTATTTAAAGAAAATATTCATTAATTTTTAGAGTCGACAAATTGAAGGACATTTTCAAAGTTGTAGCTCAAAGTAGAGTTTTTAAAAACATAAAAGGAATTTATAAATTTTCAGAAAGAATAAATTGAAAAAAATTTTAAAAATTATAGGCAAAATTAGAATTTCTGAAAAATTGAAGAGGGTCAAGTGCCCATTCTGGCCCCTCTATAACTCCACCCTTGATCGAGCCTAGATCCAGTAACTTCATCTTTTAAGTGCATATAAATTTTTTGAGTCGAACTAAAAAAATTAGTAAGTTTTAAAATATATTTAAATTTGACTAGTATACATAACAAGTCTGAGAGTTCAACTAACTAGATTTGTTTTACTGCTCAAACCAAAACGTATGATAGGTTCTTACCAGCCGAAGAAAATGCAATTGCATAACTGGAATATACCTTTAGGTTTAAGAGAATTGTGTTTATTTTAAAAAAAAAAAAAAAAGGAAAACACATAAAAGAAACCTTGCCTATCAAGAAAGCCATTTACTTAGCTGCATCACTTCATATTGCGCAGTCAGTACTCCAGTAGGAAACTGCTCTATATTTATAGATAAATAGTCTCCAACTCCAATCGAAGAAGAGATCAAAAATGGAGTTCTTCACGCGGATGGCCAAGCAGCTAATGCTCAAGGAGGTTGAAACCAGCTTTCGCCAGAACTTGGTGTTGTCTCCATTATCAGCCAATTCCGCTCTAAACATGGTGGCTGCCGGAACAAGAGGCCGTACTTTAGAGAGTATGCTAGGTTTTCTTGGGTCCAAAACCGTCAACGAAATCAATTCAAAGTCTTCAGAGATGATGGCGGTCATTGCCGGTGCGGGATCCTCTAACGGCGGCGAAGATGGCCCCCTTTTGTCTATGGTCACTGGAATTTGGGTCGATAAAAGTTTTCCTCTAAAACCTTCGTACCGAGAGGTTCTTAAAGGTATCCACAATTGTGAAGCCAAGAATGTTGATTTTGCAAACAAAGTAATCCTCTTTCTCTCTCCTTGATTGTTTTCTCTCACCACACTAATTTTGTGTTTAGATCCCGGAATTTGTTAAGAAAAAATTAATATGAAATTACATTTTATATTTGGTTGTAAGAGAAGAAAGTAAAGAATAAAAAGAATATAAAAATAAAATAAGTAATATTATACATAACCACTTTTTAAATCTCTTTTTTCACAAGAGTACGAGACACACTTTCATAAAAATAAGTAATGCTATACACAAAGCTATAGGACACACATTCGTAAAGTCATGCGGAATCCATTCACTTGAGTCTTGGAGTGAAAAAATAAATTGAGTAAAGGATTATGTATAGCATTTTTCAAATAAAATAAGTAAGAATTTGAAATCTATTATTTCCTTCTCTTTTCCTTTTTATTTTCTTCTCCCTTGATAAATCATGATCTAAACATAGCATAAATGAACCAATATTCTTTAGCATTAGAAAAAGCATAATGCTATATAAACAAAAAAATTTAAAATTTACCACCAGAATGATATGATTAGATAAAATTTATTCACTTTAAAACAAAATAGCCACCATGAAACCACCGAGTATTTTTCAAAGTAAAATGCTATTATTAAAAAAAAAATATGTTCAAAAAATTTCACTAAAATGATGTGGTAATGAGATCTAATTTGTAAAATGACAACTCAATGCACGAGTTATTCAATATGCAAAGAAGAGTAAGATATATGCAACATTACTTCATATGCAAAGAGATAGTGAATAAGAACTTAAAAGAACCACCCGTCACCGTTCATTGATGCACCAGTTATTCAATCCACTACTACCTAAGTTGATCACCAAAAATTTCATTCTTTACGTAATTGCTTTATAGAACTCTTAATCAATATGATGCGGGCCTTTTGCTCTAAAATGATGAGATCAAGATTTGCAACATAATTACGTATAGATTTTCTGTACAATTTTTTTATTTGTATAAAATTTACCCTTTTATCACACATCAGCGCACACAGGGACACGTGATGGAGCTCAATTTGTAATTTCTTGACTGGTTTTCCTTTGTTGACTCTGAACAATGAAATATATATATAAATAGGCTGATGAAGTGATATGTGAAGCTAACTCATGGGCTGCGACTGCATCGAGTGGGCTTATCACAAACATTCTCAACATTGGGTCCCTATACCCACACACAGCAGCACTCCTTGCAAATGGACTCTACTTCAAAGGAACTTGGATTAACAAATTTGATGAAGGATGCACTGAAAACAGAGATTTTTATCTTCTCAATGGAGGGACTGTTTCAGTTCCATTTATGACCAGCCGAAAGACATATCATTGCGGATCATTTGATGGCTTCAAGGTCCTCAGAATCCCATACCAGAGTGAGGAACTCAACAGGATATTCTGCATGTACTTCTTCCTCCCAGATGAGCGGGACAGGCTGCAAAATCTTCTAGTGAAGTTCAATTCCGATTCTGGGTTCTTGCAGCAGAACTTCAACCTGAGGGGTACGAAGCTTGATGAATTCTGGATCCCAAAATTTAAATTCTCGTACCGTTTTGATGTTTCTAGGGCCATGCGGGACATGGGGCTCTCATTGGCTTTCATGGAAAATCCAGCAGATTTCACAGAGATTGTAGATGTTCCAAAGGGTCTGCCATTCTTTGTCTCAAACATGTTTCAGAAAGCTGATATTGAGATAGATGAGAAGGGCACAGAGGGTTCAGCCATTACTGCTATCGGCATCTGCACAGGTTCACGGTACAAGCTAGAAAGTTTCAGTTTCATTGCTGATCATTCTTTCATGTTCGTGATCAAGGAAGAGACATCAGGGTTGGTCTTCTTCACAGGAGCAGTACTCTATCCAATCTCAAGTCAAGTGAATCGTTAGTTTTAGTAAGGGAGATGTAAATTGACATGTGATTTTCATTATCTTTAGTTTAGGAATCTGGGGTTTTAATAATCTTGAAGCTTATAATTAGAAATAAGGTAGTACAAAGCATAACATAAAAGGTCGCACATAGAATCAACAATTGAACATCAAGAGATAGAATTTAAGATCTCTAGGGCATGAACCACGCTTCCTTTTGATCCATGGAACTGAAAGTTTAGTTCAAAAAATGTGGAATATTTTTCAATCTAATCTTCTCACCCAATGACATACAAAAGCACAATATTATACTACAAAGCAGTATCCGCAAGTTTGTATAGATGATGCATAACATGCATGTTTGGATTCTGTACAAACAACGCAAGAACTCACAAGTAGTATGGCATCATTAACAGTGCCAAGCAACTCCACTCAGTCTGTTCTGAGAGTGAAGGCTTTCCCCATCATAGAAGAGACAGTTTCAGAGCCAGGAGCAGTAATCAAGTTGCCATTATCAGACATGTAGAAGTAGTTGTAGTTAATTCTAGTGACCAAATCTGCCAAATAAGGAAAGTGCCCCACGTTGAGCTTGAAAGATAGAACCTGCACAGTCAAAACCATGCAGAAAATTTACATATTACGCACACGTGTAAGTTTGCTAGCTTTGGCAATATGCAAGCAAACACAAAAGCGCACACATCTGCTTTTAAATGTCCTTGTGGTTGGGAATGTCCAAGTATTTTTGGCACGGGTGAGTCATTTGCAACCCTGATAGGTTCATCATGCAAAAAGATAGCACAAGGGTGAATGGAGGATTACTCTGAGAAGGAAGGCAATGCAATCATCAAACTGTTTCTCTATTCGATCCACTTCCATTTCACATCTAGCCTTGATGGCAGAAACTGCTCCACCACTAGTGAGTGTCTGCTGTATGGAATAGAAGTCTAGAGCTAATCCCAAGATACTGTTGATCCGGCTGGCAATCAATGCCCCCTGTGAGCAAAAGAGACAATTAAATAATGCTCAGCTTTAATTTTAACAACAAATACCCACTTCAAAGAAGATCAGGCAACAAAAACGCATTGCACGGGCAAAGATAAAAGGAGACAGTCACTAACCAGCTTATCTGGAACAACAAAGCATTGGCGCTGAATTGACAATAAGTAGGCCTCATGTACTTCTATGACTTCATCCAAAGATGCAGCTGCTGCCATACCTTCACAGAGTTCGCGCCATGCACTATGATATACCTGGTTACCAAATCCAGGTTAGAGATCAAATAGAGTGTGAGGCCACTCTCATGTAAATACTGCACTGTTATCTACCAAGGAACACAATTCTTGAAAAGTGAATGCCCCCATTCCATTATCCATTCTTCTGGGAGGCCCATAGCCTCTCAAAAAAAATTCACGAGGGCCCACTACCATATATTAACTACAATAAATTTTAACACCTATTAAAGTTCAAAAGGGACTAGTTTGCTTTAATTAAATTGGGAAAATTTTGAAATCCAAGTGAAGCATGCAGCCAAATGCAAAGATGCTAGAAATAGATTTTGGTACTAGGACTCAAATGTAACTCCCCATAATTTATCGAGGAGTTTTATATTTAGAACTCATGCCATAACTATATGTAGTACAGGGAGATATTTTCAAGACAAGAGGGGTGGCATTCTTTGCAGCCCTTCACAAAGTAAATTCAGATTAGTCCAGCTTCTTTACAATGAAACAGTTCCAGTAACTTTCAGAGATTATTAGAGTCTCACTCCACCTCAGTATGTTGACTGTGAGACTCTTGACCAATGAACTCCACTTTGAAGACATGATCTACAAATTAAGAGACTATTCCTTTCAATGAGTCCTAACCATTGAACTTCTTTCAGACACTTCAAGCCACAGAGAAGTTCCAAAAATCTAAAGAGAGTGTTCAGAATTTTGGACTAATGGAATCAAGCTAGTATTTTTGGACATCCGCTCCGTGAATGGAACTATAAAATTGAAAGTACTTGTCTTATTGTTCAATATGATGTGGAGCAATTTGAGTTAAATTTGAAATTTGTCAAATAGGTCTTATACAAGCAAGCTTGACGTGTCAAAAACAATAAATTTATTCTCTTGTAAGGGCTCTATAGTAAGGAGTTTATTCTCTTCTTTAATTCCTTTTGTACACGGGTGGCATCCTCTTGATGCTTTTTAATAAAATTTATTTACCCATAAAAAAAAAAACAATAAGCACAAGAATGGCATTGACTTCTACATGCTAAAAGGATAAAAACTAACAAGATCTTGCAGGCAATTATGTAAAAGTAGAATAGCAGGAACATTAATTCTAATGATTTTGGGTTCAGATGGAGATTGAAAAACAGATACTGTTTTCATAGGGAGTACAAGATATGCGTCTACACAAGCACAATCTAAACATAAGCTCACGAAGAATTTGAATAATCTAACAGCCTGTTTCAAACTTGGGAGAGGGAAGCGAAAAGAAGGGAAAAGCAAGGGAAAAAAATAATCACTCTCTCTTTCTCTTTGTTCTTTCCTTTCACTTTCCTTTCATTTTCTTTACAAAACCAAACAAGGGAAAGGAAACCTCTTTCCCTTTCTTTCCCTTCCCTTCCCTTACCTTTCCCAAATTCCAAACAGGCTATAAATATATGCCAAGTCCAATATCCCATATAACTTCTAAACACAACACTCTTCTCCTAGGGATGGCAGTGGACTGGGGGAAGATGAAGATCTGACCAAATCCACCCCGTTTGAGAAGGGTATGGAGGATTCAAAATGGAGATGGAGGTGTTTTACTAAACCCATGCGGATATGGAGGTGAGGATGGATTTAGATTATCCCCCGCCCAGCGCCGCGATACCCGTTAGTGTATTTCTTATAAATATGAGGACTTAGTTATAAATAATAAAATTTTAAAATATCAAAATGAATAGGGGCTAGGGTTTCTGCCACTTCTCAAATTGTTCGACCATCGTGAGACTCAGTGTGTGTGTGTGTGTGTGAGAGAGAGAGAGAGAGAGAGAGAGAAGCCCCCTTAGGCCATAGCGGCGATTTCGATCGGAAGAAGAAGAAGAAGAAGAAGAAGACGCCGAACTCACAAAGTCATAGGTAACTAAAACTTTCTCTCTCATTCCCTCTTTCTCCCTCTTTCTCTATCTCTTTCTCTCCTTCCTTCTTTCTCTCTCTATATCTCTTTGTATCTATCATTCTCTTTATTTCTGTCATCTTGTGCTAATTATCAAACCTACAAGTCAATTTTCTAGTGATTGGTTAATGGGCCTACCAAAGGTAGTCTCAGTACACCTAGCTAGGACATGCTTGCAATAAACCCAACATATTCTATTAAGTGAACACAAAAAACAAAAAAAAAAAGAAGCAAATAATTCCACGGTCCAAAGCACAATCTGCTCCAAAGCTCACGGTTAACTAACATTCAAAACAATAAACACTCGTGAACATGAACAATAGACTAAACCAATATTTATCAATGAGAAAGTGTCTCAATTTTTAGTCATCTAATACCAATTAACTGATGAAAGAGACCATGTAAACTAAGCAATCTTAATAAAAAATTATCAATGAATGCAAAGGTTAATTAAAAAAATGGAAGAATTCTAAACTTTCTATACAAACCTGGGAGACCCAGCGTTCATATTACGATGAAGTATCCGCCCAGAATTCTATACTTTCTTTAATTTCTATTTTTTTCTTGTAATTTCTGTCATCATTTTCTATTGGTTAAATTCTTTAGCATCTCTATTTAAATGCACTCAAATAAGGTAGCTAATTTCAAAGTCAAGTACCACTAATTACAGATGTGATTATAGTACGCTTTGTTACTTATGGTATTTAAAATGCAGATAAATGAAACAACAAATGAGGGAAAATGTCGTTTCTGAAGCTAGCATGTCTCAATCTCTAGCAACACTGACCGATAGCTATAGCGAAGTACCAATCTCTATTGATGAATCAACCAATGACATTTCATTGACTTTTGGACTGACTGATAGGCTTAGATCATTAGTGTGAATTGATTTCACAAGGAAAGAAGTGGGTGCGAAGACTAAGTGCGAGTGTAAACATTGTAAAAAGTTGCTTGTTGGTGGTGCTTAGGCGGGAACTAGCCACTTGCATGAGCATGCTAAAAAATGCCAGATGAAAAAGTCCAGAGATTTTCGATAATCTTTATTGAATGCAATCCGTTCTAAGGTGGGTGAGGCAAAGTCACTAGAGAATTAGGAATTTATTCAAGAGGCGGGGAGGAAAGATCTTGCCACTATAGTCATTCTACATGAGTATCCGCATAGCATTGTTGATCATTACGGGTTTAGAAAATATTCAAACACGCTTCAACCCATGTTCAAGATGATTAGTCGAAACACTCTCAAAAAAGATATTTTGTAGATTTATGATGTAGAAAGAGAGAAGACAACGAAATTATTGGAAAAGATAAAGAGTAGAATTTCAATCACTACAGACTTGTGGTCGTCTGAGGCTCAAAGAAAGGGATACATGGCTATCACCACACACTTTATAAATAATTCTTGGAACTTGCAAAGTCAGATCATAAGTTACTAAATGTTACTTGATGTGCTCATTTACTAACATGTTTTTTTTTTTTTTTAAGATAAATATAAACTAAGTTCCTTTTTTTTTTTATTTATTGTATATTACTTTTAGGTTTCTATATATGCCTTATCCACACACGAAGGAAGTTCTTGCTGATTGTTTAATGGAGTGCTTTTTTTATTGGAACCTTGATAGAAAATTAATGACTCTGATGGTAGATAATTGCATCACTAATGATGCATTGGTACCTCTTTTGTTGGACAAGCTTCCATTTGGTTCACTAATATTATATGGGCAGTTCTTCCATATGCGTTGTTGTGCGCATATCCTCAACTTGATTATCCAAGATGAATTGGCCATGATTGGAGATGGAATTGAAGAATTCGTGACAGTGTTGTCTATTGAAAGGATTGGACAAAAGACTCCAAAGGTTTGAGGAATTTGCTCGTCAGTTTCATATTGCAAGTACCAAGAAACTTGTTCTTGATTGTAAGGCTCGATGAAACTCAACTTTCGAGATGCTTCAAACTACTTTGGTTTATAGGGAGGTTTTTGGACAAATGTCTTTTCGAGAGTCCCAATATAAGTCTCTTCTGACGGATGAAGATTGGGAGATAGGAAGAGACATTTGTGATCGATTAGAATTATTTAGCAAAGCCACAAAGCTAATTTCAAGAACAAAGTATCCTACAGCGAATTCCTACTTCTCAATTATATGTGGACTTAGAGTCGAGATATCCAAGTGGCTCCAAAGTCTAAACCCTGTGTTAAAGAATATGGCCTTTAATCTGTTGGAGAAGTTTAACAAATATTGGAGTATCATAAATGGTAAATAGTATCATGGGAGTGGCAACTCTCTTAGATCCAAGATACAAGATGGGCATGTTAGAGTATTATTACAAGAAGATTTATGGAGAGGAGAACTGTAAATGAATTGATGAGGATTAAAAATCTTTGTTTTGAATTAATGAGTGAATATGAAGGCAAGCAAGGAAGTAACAACGAAGATCAACATCTCCCTCCTCAACCAAGTTTAGGTGGTACCTCCAAATGCCCACTTATTGATGATCTTTCTGACTTTGATAAGTTTATTCGGACAAAAAACACTGTAAAAGCATATGGGAGATCAGAATTGGATCGTTACTTAGAAGATGGTATGATGCCAAGAACTCAAGATTTTGATATACTGACTTTTTGGAAATCAAGTGGACCTAAATATCCGCTTCTACAAAGGATTGCGAGGGATATTTTTGCTATTCATGTATCTTCCGTTGCTTCAGAGTCTGCTTTTAGCACAGGCGGGAGGGTGATTAGTCCACATCGTAGCAAACTTCTTCCAATTACTGTAGAAGCTTTTATGTGTAGTCAAAGTTGGTTGTGGAATGGAATCCAAGGTAATAAGTTGATTTATAATCTGTATCTTCAGTATTATTTTATTTTATTTATAAGTAGTGACTTCTTTTTAATAATGTTTTATATAGGCTCATCATCATTGACGGATCCACAATGTTTCATTGTCTTGAATGACATGGATGTAGATGAGGAGGTAAGTGTTTCATGGTCTTGAATGACGGACCCTCAATTTTAATTTTTTATCTCAAATTCTAATAGTTACCGTTCAATGTTTATTAGAAAATGGAAGTGGAAGCAACTGTTTAGCCTGTCAATGACAATGATGCAAGGATGGAAGCTCTTTCAAAGTTTCATCAAAGTTTAAGGTACCAGCTGTATAAACAAACACTAAAAAATAGAATATCTGCTTTACTGTTAAGGCTTATTAAATTTTTTTTTGTTTTTGATAAGTAGGCTTATTCCAATTTTTTTACCCTCTATTGAATGTTGTTTTATGTTGTACATCCAAATAACAATGAGCTCTTTGAAGGCTGGTTCTTCAAGTACTGTTTTTCTTTTTGTTCACCTCCTTCCCTAGCCTAGGGGCTGATCTTCCCCCACCCTCCCTCCAATCAACTAGTGAACTTGAAAATTGGATTTCTTGAAGATCTTGGCACTGTTTAGGATGGGCCCACTCTACCCAATGGCTACCACTTTATTTTCCATATCTTCTGCTAGTATACTTAAGTGGAATGCTGGGACTTTATTGTTTGAAATGGCAGATGTTGACTTACCTTCTCAAGCCGACATCATCATCAAAAGATAAATTAAAGAATGCTTGGATGTTAATTGAAAGTTAAATGTTGTTTCAATGTCATCCTAAAAGGTTTTATTTTTCTTGTCTTATCTCTTTTGAGTTTTGAGTTCTTATACATTTCAGAAATTCCAGAAGCAAAACCAAATCTATAAGCCTATGGATTCCAAAGTTGTTGAAGAGAATTAGGGTATACCTAAACCAGAGTCTCAAAGAAAGCTGATGACATATTATTGTTTACGTATTTACCCACTCATTGTTAGAGTAAAAATAAGAAAAGCCAAAAGATCTACACGTTTAGCTTTGTCCATCTGATTCGGAAATTAAAAATAGACTTTATCATGTTGTTCATTAGTTTAATTAACCATATTCATGTGCTGACGAGCCATTTCTTCTTATGCAAATTTTTTTTTATAGATATTCTCAATGTCCAGTTGATATCAGCAATGCAGAAATGTGGCTGTAGCATCCAACAGCCAACCAAGGAATTTTTCGCTGTGGGTTTTTGGAAGGCTTGATCTTTGTTTAGCTTTTATTTACGTTTTTGTAATGTTAATTTGAATTTCTTGGATTTATTCAACTATTGTTAAATTCTTGTTTATTTACGATTTTGTAACGTTAATTTGAAGTTCTTGGATTTATTTAAGAATTGCTGGATTTGAATGCTGGATTTTTTTTTTTTTTTTGAGGGAATAGTTTGAATATAGGTTGATTTGTAGTTACTTGGCGGGTGCGGGGCGGGGCCAGGTGTGGCGGCGGGGATGGATGGAGGTTTATACCCGCGGGGCGGGGATGGACCTCCGATAAAATCCCCGTACAGGTATGGATGCGGGGATGGAGGTGCCAATCCCCTCCCCACCCCGGCCCACTACCATCCCTATCTTCTCCAAGTGCACAGAACAGTGATTATAAATAACAGCTAAGTACCATCTTAGAAGACAAGTATTAGGAGCTGGACGGATCATACTCTGTCCATCACGTATTGGTGAAAAGCATCCACAAAATGGAGGAGTTTTTGCTCCACTAGCCAGTGATGCTTGCGGTTGATTGTTGCAGCGCCTTTACCCTGAAGAGCCAAAGTAAAAGAATGAAGGTTCCGGAAAATATCAAACTAAATCTGAACATTCACATTTAGCCAGAAAATGGCATTGTATTAATTACTTCTCAAGATTACAGCTTTCCATGTCACAATGTACTATTACATGCCACAAAGCACACAAATATTTGAAGGAAACACACACACATAGATGAGGGAAGAGGTGGAGCGTGAGAGGGAGGGGGGGGGAGTCCGTGTGTTGGGGGGTTTAGAAAATGAACCTTCCACATCCACCTCCGAGCTTTATCAAGCACAAATTTGGCACGCTTGACCTTCAACAAGAAAGTCATCACCTACATCAGACAGAGCAAAAACATTTTAGCAGGGATGGAATCATGGCACTTAGAATACAAATGAAGTGAAAATAGCTACCTGGTTATATTTTTTAATTGCTTCCATATTAGCAATAAGTTCAAGTGGCCAAGACACCTATAACATTCAGTACACAGATGCATTTAGAAGGATCTGAAAAGAGAGCAGCCATGGATTTCAAAAATAGAACAAAGCATGGACAATGCAGTTTAAACATAGTATACATAATTGAAAGAGAGAAGAAAGCATGCTTAACCAGAAGGTGGACCTTGTATGTGAATTTCAGTGAATCAAGTCCATCAATTCCAAAGCTCTGCCCACGACTTTTACGAGGAGTTGAGACAAGCGTAACTGCATTATGCTGCTCATCACCGCTGAAACCATGGTTTTTGGTGATAGACACAACTAAAGAATCTGGAGCACTTAGTAGCATGCCATCAGCAGAATTCGCAATTGATTCCTGGAGTCAAGTGAGCATGATTCATTAATCTGATCCAAAAAGCAAGGAAAACAAAACACCTTGAGCAGATGCCAGCAGATAACATCATGGATATCATGGTACTGCTAGTTACCACCTTTGCTGCACAGCCAGGACGACACAATCCCAATAAATTCAAAACAAAAATCTCTAGAACCAAAGCACTCTAACTGATTGATTACAATAATTATGACTCTACAGGTTTTTTGTATATATCTTCCAAGAAGAAATAAAAACGGACAGTAGGAATACCAAAGAGAAGAAAGAAGAAAAAAATGGTGATGACAAATATTGTGCAATTTACAAGGCATTGACTTGGGCAATGCACCTGTAATATCATGTTCAACTCAAAATCATCATCCCAGGATTCTCCCTTATCCAGCTTGTCAAAAATCACAGTCAAGAAGTGCTGTAGCAAATCACCTGGATATAAGCAAGGAAGCAACTGTCACATTACAGAAATTGAGAATGTCAACTAACCAACATACCAAAGCACAGAAATTCAAAATTTCTGGAATTGAGAAGGTACCTGAACCTAACAAGTATATAGCACGTAACACTCCCAGCTCGTCCATCAATCTCCATTCATAAAGTAACTTTGATAATATATTCATGCCAATATAATCAACCTGCATTCCATACAATTAAATTTTTGGACTTATAAACAGTTCATAGGACAATAGAAACAATAGTTCTGTAAACAGATGTAATCCATTAACCTGCTTCTTGATGTAGACAACAAGACATTCCTGTAGAATAACAACAGGAAGTGGAGTAGCTTTTGGTTCAACACTTTGAATCCAGCTAAGAACTCTTGATGGAAGAGTGCTATTTTTCTGGAAAGGTAAGAACTCAGAAATATAGAGTTCCTCCTGTTTCATAATTTCAAGTAAGCCTTGGAAAACTAGGAGCTTCTATAAAAGCTATAGCTAAGTAACTGCTCCGAGAACTTTAATCCACAGTACCTGAAAAGAAGGAAGAAGAGTTGGAAATGGAAATAGTACTTCTAGCATCTTTGTGTCATCCTGTGAACGAAAATGTTCAGATTCACCAAACTGAAAACCAAAAGAATAGTTTGTTCCTTTAGCTGCAAGAAATGGTTCACGTTTCCCACCAAAAATAGCATTTCTTAAGCCCTCATCATTAAGAGGCGGAAGATAGAAATTCCTAGACAAGTTCAATGCACTCCAGGCATCCTTATTCTCATGAAGGGAGCTTTGGCACACAGTGATGACTGGATTTTCAGGACAGAATGATTTCATAAGGGGTAAATCATCCACAGCATCTGCAGCAGTATTCTTTTCCTTCATGTCAAGAAAGCCGGTTGCAGTATTCTTTTCCTTCATGTCAAGAAAGCCGGTTGCATCCTTACATGCAGATTTTGAATTAATCTCTCTTTTTGGACATAATGTATCAACCAAGAACTTATACCAAACCTTATCTGAGCATGTTATGGCTGGCAAGTTCTCACCAATCCCTCCAAGATTCTGTTTGTCCACAAAGGGTTGAAACAAAGGGACAATTTTGGATTTTAATGGCTCATCTTGCCAAAAGTATTTAGAGAGATGATCACCATGCCCAATAAGACCTGCTAATGATACACAAAATACCTCTGACAAGGTTAACCCAGCCATGCTCTGCCCATCACGAGTCTTGCTCAAATCATTATTATTATTAAAATCTCCACAATCATCAATTTCATGATTATCCCCTCTGCCAGATGTCGTCGAAAACATCATAGGAGCATGTCGGATCAGCTGCAATGATTTTCCAGCAGAAACAATAGCCATTGCTATTTCCTTAATAAACAAAGGAGAGATTTCAATGTCTCTATTGTTCTGCTCTTTTACTTTTATTGAGCTAGACAGAGATATGGATTCTCTTCCTGTCATTTCCTTCTTATCATTCATTAAAGGTGGGCGATTAGTGGCACTGGAAACATCAAGCTTTTGATACTGTATTTGTCTCAACAGATAGCTCTTCTCCCAGAAATCAGCCTCATCGACAGAAATTTCTTTATTAGCATAAAAGAACATCTGGAAAAAAGGAGAATATAGAAGTGATATGAGAACGACAAACATTTAAAAAAGAAAAGACGAATACTAGGAGTAGAAAATGACTCTTTTGATGGTGTTAGCAATTTTTAAACGGAAGTATAATTTCCGGGGATTAAGTATCAGAAACACATGGCTTGGAAACATTCAGCAAATAAGGAGAGAGATTAAAAGTGCTAAATACAATGGATCCCTCAAATGCACTCATACAGATGCTAACTAAGCAGGGGTGTAAAATTTCTGTACTCAATTTTGAATGGGGGCCTGCATGGATAAATTTCCACAAGGGATGCTCTACAATCCCAAAAATAGAGCTACTTCGAAGGCATCTTTGGGCAAAAAATCATCAAAGTAAATTGCTTCAAACTCTAAGAAATGTTCAAAATTTCTAGTGGTTACCTCCTCAAAGGGATCATCAAGTGTTCCTTCAAAAAGCCAGGAATCAAGACCCTCAATATATGGCAACAGACTCCCAACAAATATATAAAGTAGCATCCGGTATGCATCCTCCTGAAATGAGCATCAGCGTCAGATATGAATCACAATTTAACTGAGACAACAACAGAAAATCAAGAATGAAAATAGATGGAGCCAGGGAAGTTTCACAACCTCACCACCTTGCACAGGACAAATTACATTGAGCTCCTTGTAAAGATGGTCAAGAATATGAACAGAAATTTCAGCAGCTGGAACAGAAGAATCAGGCTCAAAATATACTTTAGGAATAGCTCCACGCACTATTTGCAGCAAATATTCTGCACCTGAGCAAAGACTAGTAAAAAAACACAAGTATCATCAGATATTTCCATAACAATAAAACAAAGTGAAGACAGGTTCAAGCCCCTAACTGAGTTTTTCATGTAGATAGTACATAAAATCTGAGTTGCCAAAAAAAATGAAAACAAAAAAACAAAAAAAAAGAAGCAGGAGATCCTTGCTACATGAGAAAGATGAATAGTGCAAATGCAAAGGACCAAAACATCTTCAGTCTACAACTCTACCATGGAAGACTCCTTGGGCCGATATTAGGAAATTAGTAACTTTCAAAGGGAGAAGTCCAAGATAATCTCTATTCAAAGTTTAAGAACTTAAAATGATACTGGTGTCTGCCAGTGTGGCCAAGACTGCTACAACTATTTACATCCTGAAATCCAAAAATTTTGCACGCTAACCTGCACAAACCTTGATAAAGAACTTGCCATACCCAAGAGTGTTGTAGCAGTGCCATCGTCAGAGTTGCTTATATTTACTTCCTCCTTCAAAGCTATATCTCGTAATCTCTGCTCCAAAAACAAGTCAGTTTGCAAAGAGAATGTAGACCATACTATAATAATAAAAGTGGGAAATTAAAAAAGAAATAAACAATTGATCCAACACTTAGTCTCAGATATATACTTTGAGCCAAGCTGAAACAGAGCATGAAAATGCCCTCAAAGTAGGTGAAGGTAATCTGACAGATGTCTCCACCTTATTGACTACAATTTCTACCAGTTTTAGACATGTTGCAGCATACATGAATTGACTGAGAATCATATGAAGACTTGTCTGCGAAAGGTGAGTAACAAATATCCCACTTTTGGCATGAAAACTCTGTCTAACATTGTCCCAATAAAAGAAAGGACTGGATAAACCTTGTAATATGTGTAATACACCTCGCACCTGAAATAAAAAATAAAACGAATAAGAAATAAGAATGAAACTCAGATGTGGAATCACATGAATAAGATAATTGCGGCGGCTTCTCTGACTTGATTCTTCTCAATAGATTTAATAGCCAGATGTACTAAGAAATGGACCTACCAAGTCAACTTCATATGTCCTCAAAGAGGAGGTTGGTGTTGCAAAATGTACACCACCAGAAAAGGCACTATAGATCTTATTGATTAAACTTGCAGAAGGTTCCATCTTTGCCCCATTCACTGAATAAAACAAACAAAAGTATCTGAGAGAAAGGAAGAAATGGAAGATATAAAAAACTGCATAGGTGCCAAAATGGTGTTAGAGGGTATCAGCCGACCCCAAATGCCTTCTTTTCACTCTGTAGCTAAGTTTCCCAAGGCTTCTTTTGTTGCAATGTCGCTGCAAGAAGCAGCAGGTGTGGTGATACCCCAAGTCCACAGATGAAAACTTCAACCAAACATTTTTGTTAAAATTTCATTGCAGTAATTATAACAGTTTTATAACCAGTTGGGAAATGTGCTAAGGCTGAGTGCACAAATAGATACTTGTAATACAAAAGCTAAACATCAGAGTGGAAGGATGGTAGGAAATATCAACTGCAGAAGTTTTCACCTTCCTGAGAAACAATAGAGTAATAAGGCACGAAAAGTACAAACTGTAATAGATTTTCTCCTAGCAGTTCTCCGTAAGAAAGTCCATTAATGTGAAAAACTTCTTCGTTACTAAAGTCAGACTCCAAATTGGTTGATATAGGAACTCCAAATAAATTTTTTTCCATTTGTCTTGGGACATAAGTTTGCTCCCTCAGGTTGACCCAAAATTGACATGCTCATGGAAAAAACAAACTTTAAACCCAGTTACACGAAATTAAGGAATTCCAAATTTTCATTTTCTATTCAAAGGACCCACAAGGGACAGAAAATGACTACATGAGGCAAGAAACAGTGTATACAAGAACAAAGCTTTAATGAATGGGACTACATTCACATATGTGGAAAGAACCTTAAAAGACTGTGATCCAACCTAAAGTCAGGCTAATTAACAGACAGAAAGTTTGCAATCATAATTCAATTAAGGGAATCCATTGCCAAGTTAAAAGCTTCTCAGAAAATAAAAAATAATCTAGCTTAAGCCGCGAAAAAAATCTGACTTGCGATAATCCCTCTACTATAATTTTATTTTTCAGGTGAACCTCATCAAACAACAAAGAACTATATCTGCTCGTGATTACTTAATAACTCACAATTCTTGTAAAGATAAATGTGAGTATAACTGCCAAGTGCACAAGCAATTGCGCATGTGTACACATGTATGCACATGCTGATATGGATATATGTGTATGAATGTGTGTTTATTAGTATGTATATATGAATATATACGTAATTCAAAATCAAAAGCATACCTATATCCATGGGAAGAATGCGGATTCCAAGTGTTTATGTGCTCCGATTGAGTGGATCAGCATCCGAATCTCGCAATTGTGGCGCCGCCATTACAGGAGGGAAAAGAAAAGGGCAAAGATTTGCGTTCTTTTGACAGAAAGGACGAGAATGAGTTCAAGTTTCTATCTTCTGCCCTAAAAATATCGTCTAATCAAATGGGCGGTCTTCGCAATTGGGAAGATTGCCGGACGTCTTTTGGCGGATACCGTCACCGGCCACTCTCGATCTTCCGGCGGTCACCTATTCACCGGTGCCTTACAAAGCCCCTCTATTTTTGAAGTTGAAGAACAAGACTCCTTACTCCAGTGAGCAACGGCATAAAAAGCCTACATGGGCCGTGGTATTTTCGGTTATTATAATGTTTTTAACTGAAAAATAAAATAGATAACGTAAAATACTTTGTTTCGGTATTTTCTAAAATTTGACTTATTTAATTTTTAAGTCAATTTTCTTAAAAGTGATTTTGAAAAACAAAATTCAAATGAAATTCTTATTCTAGTTTTTATTTTGTTTTAACTTTTGAGGATAGAAAATTAATTTTAAAAACTTTGTCAAACAGTACCCAACTTTTCTGAATCACATTGAGCAGGCCATATTCATTATTTCTTTTTTTTTCCTTGAGGGACGAGTGCAAGGAATTTTGGTTCGATTAATAGATTGCACAAATTTACACATTAAGGTTTTGCAATTATAAATTTAAGATCTACCTTTGAATTGATTATGAGATAATCATTTCTGGGATTGTCAAATAATGATAATTGACCAATTTTTATTAATTGCTCAAAAGAAAGCAAAAAAAAATTTCAAAAATGACACGAGCTCCCAACCCAATCTAACAGGCTAAAAAAAATTTAAAAAAAGGGTCTTAAAGTGAAAATTTTCATGACCCTTCTAATGTAAATTTTATATTTCAAAGTATGGTAGTGAAATAACGAAACCTTATGAAGCAGATGTGAAAGAACGGATGAATAATCATTATATAGGAATAGTATATAGTGATTATCACATTATATAGGAATAGTATATAGTGATTACCACATTCCATTCGGTCATTTGAATTTGCAATACTCATTTCCTCTCTCTAATGGGAGGGAATGACCAATTCATTTCCACGTAAAATGAGAGAGAGGAGAGAGAGAAGACAGCAAAGGTGGTGTCGGCCACTTCTAGCCACCACCACCCTCCGCCCTATGCCACCCCCAACCTCCCCCCTTCTTGACGGACAAGAATGCTCTCAATTCATGAACTCTAATATGTTATTAAGTCCCCGCATTAGCTGTGTTGGTCCGTGCAAAAAAATAAAAGCTCATAGATTTCAATACTCGAACGAATGGGCAAGCCTTTATGACATGCTTCATCAGAGTTGGCTTAATTTTCCCTCAAAAATTTACTGTGTATAAAAGGTTTTTGGAGAGCAACAAAAAAAATTTTCCTCCAAACAATTATTTCCTTCTTTCCTACTAAGTCAACCAAACAAGAGACAAGAAAATTATCAGAAATTTTCCCTTCTCTTCCCTTCTTTTCCCTCCTACCAAACATGCCATAAACTAAAACTACATTGAGACTTCATACTGTCACTGCAAACCGTCATCATGAGGTTCTTCATTTTTCCTAAAAGAAATAATAGTTTAAATCCAGTTTGCAGACAATTATATTATACAAGGCAGCCTCAAGCAGTGATGAATATCATGATATATTTTGTTCTCTTCAAGAGAGGAGATCAAATGAAAGCATGTATTGTTCGGAAGAATTTCCAATAATAATACAATGAAAAAGAAACCCTGCAATATGTACAACATCTAATCATTTTTGTCACAACTACATCTGATAAAATTATATCCCTTCTTCATTCTTTTTATCGGTTCGTGTGAAGTTCCAGCTTATATGTTCTTTTGCTGAATCTGTATACGCCTTACTGTCTGAATCAGTCTGTTGATACAAAATTGCTTCTGTATCTTCAAAAGCAGCACTAACAGTGTTGAATTTGTATACTGAAATCCCATGGCCGAAGGCCCCAAATGGCAAGAAGATTATTTTCCGGAAGAGGTTCATGCAGGCTCTGTAGCCATTTGCCGGCCTCTTCCCAGCTGTACAAGAGAATTGTGTTTCCTCAGCTATACAAGAGAGATTTGTTTCCTGATCAATCCATAGTCAATTATACACAAATCTCAGAGGTGTGGGATTTCCCTTCTGTGGGCTCTTGGAGAATTATACTGACTGTTGTTCCCAGCTGCAAGGTGCAAATTGTTAGGAGAATTTGCGGATGGACTAATAGAATGAGACCTGCAATTCAACTCTGGTAAAGATATACAAGGAAGGGCCTCCAGCGTAGAACGAGGAGAGTGACGGGATGCTACTCCAGGGTCTGTACTTTCAGGATAAGATTTTGGGGAAGTTTCACTGTAGAAACAAAGGGGGAAAAAAAAAAAAACTAACATAAGCCCTATATAATTGACATGCAAGAGCAAAATCACTAATTTAATGAGTTTTATATAAATGGTCTGGGTCCTCCAGATGGAAACAAGTAATAAACCTACCCATTACACGGCAGTTGCCTAATGCATGCACCTGGTGAGATTGGCACTGAGCCCTTCATATTTTTTGTCCTGTCTCTTGGACTATGTGACATATCCTGAAAAACCAACAAAATTAAAAAACTAAAACTAAAAAGAGAGATAAAATTTTCACAATGCTAGATTGGACAATTGTTCGTGCATATATAAATGAGAGAGAAGAAAAAGGAAAAAGGAAAAAGGAAAAAGGGAAAAATCAGAGATATTAGGACTCATGCATGGATGTAACCCATGTATATATAGGAATTTGGCACTTACCACCAGCTTCATTCCAGAAAATTCTTGCGTGCAACCAAAAACATATCGATCATGTGAACTTCCCAAGAAAGGATGCTCAAGTAGCCAAGCAGCTGATGGTCGGTCCGCAGGGTTTCTCTGAAAGCAGCACCGGAGGAAATCCTTTCCTTCTGAAGATAATTTTTCTGGAATAGGTGGTGATTTGTGCAAAACACTGAACATAGCTTGCGGCTGGTGGATAGGACACAATGGAACAGTTAACGAATAAAGTCTGACAAACACATATACAGACATCTCATACTTAAATTGACCCAAAGCTACTTGTACAATAAGCAAAAGGATAAGGGGACATTTGGATATTTATTGAGAACTGAATCACTTCATTATGTTTTGTCATGAGAGAATCGAGAGAAGTATATCACACGAAACATGCATTACCAGGAAAGAAGCCACAGGGCAGGCAAAAGGGAAAAGGAAAAAAAGGGTTATTGCTGCTTCCATGTAATCACAGGACACACTAGGGAGTACGAATAAGTTGTGCAACTTGTTTGTTATCAAAATTCAAGAAAGTCAACGTCCCTTTAACACTAATTAATCTTCTTGATAATATTTGTGCTAAATTAATTGCAAATTTCTTTTATTTTCATCTTCGAAGTATAAAAGAACTTTGTTATTGTAACATATAAGACGTTTACATTATGTCAGTATGAGCCGTGATAAGATGTATTCGCACTATTAAATTTGTTATTATTATCAAATTACATCACAACGAGCCGTGATAACATCTAAAACTGTTAAATTTGTTATTGTCATAGCCAAAATAATTAAACTATTAAAAGAAATTATGTTAGTAGAAATCACAACTCTAGAGAGGATGTAATCGCACAAAAATACGGAAAGGTGGGCATGTAGAAAACTTTAAAAAGCAGCAGTAAAGCATAACAGGCTAAATCACACGCTTACCCCATTAAGCTCACTCCAAGGAGGTTTTCCATTCAGCATCTCAATAACTGTACAACCCAGGCTCCAAATGTCAACAGCATAAGCAAACTGAGGATTGGAATCTTTCCTCATAGCAGCCTGCAAAACCTGCAGGGAACAAATTAAGTGTCAAGATTTAGTACGAGCCATCTATGGAATCATAATTCAATGCAATGTGAGATACCTCGGGAGCCAACCAATGGGGACTGCCCTTCAGAGAAAGATCAGTGGCAGCTCCTGTAAGCTGAATACAACAAAAAGCTGAAATGTTCGGACAAAAGGGGGAGTGGAGGACATGAAATGATAAAAACTGCATGCAAGAGTAAATAAGAAGGATACACATTTCATTTTACACCCCTATAGTTTGAGGTGAGTTTCACTTTGATCATTATAATTTCAATTGCATAGACTACACTTCCTAATTGGTTTCAATTTGGTCCAGTGATCAACTCTTGTTAGAGATGTGGACGAAAAAATACAAGTCAACACCACTTGGCTTTTTGTTGACCCCGTGGATCCTATGTGGAATCCACACACCTTTTTCATTCCAAAATCGCTAACGGTGTGTGACGGCTGGATCAATTTGAAACAAATTTGAAAATTACAAGGTCTAATTTGTTCAATCGGAATTATAGGAGCCAAATTGCAATAAGGCCTAAACTATAGGAATACATGATGTAATTTATGTTAACGGTCCATCAATGCTGGACCAAAAATAAAAACAAAGCAGTCAATCATAAATTCCAAGGTAGAGGTTTCATATAATCCACTCACATTTCAAGCCAAGAGAAATATTAAATCTGCAATATATAGCAGTAATAATTTATAGAAACTATGGCTTTCTGTTGAAGGCATCTTCTGTTGATGATATATTGTAGCAAATATTGTTATGGCCACATATTTAGCATACTGTTCATGTTTATATGTCAGGGATGCAGCTTTTGATGTTAAAAAATCTACTTGTCATTCTGGTATGAACTCAGTCCACCTTTTAAAAGCTTCTATTGATCCCTTATTCAGAGTCTATGACACCATTTGTCATATTGTTCCCTCCTATTTAAATGTCTCCTTCGGCAATAGTACACACTTGTACATGGTTGCCAATACTACAAAATACAAATATTTCATTTACTAATAATACGATTTTGTTCGTAGTTGCCAATACCGCAGAATACTTGATACCTGATGTTCTACGATACTGTACACTTGTGACTATTTCAGGCACTTTCTAAGAAATATCCCATTGACTCCTTACGTAAGAGGTGCATCAAGATTCATAGGAAACATTTGCACTATATTTTGATTTCACATACCCTTTTGAACAATTTAATCCTCTCTTATCTTCTTCTTAAGGAAGCCCAAGTAGAGTACTTTTTCTTTCGATTTTAGTTTAAGATGTGGAAAGTCGATCAATGAAGGCAACACTTTAAACATGGAAACTCAAAGCTGGCAGCCCGCATCAGACCATAAGTCACAACTGCAGTATGCTGCTAGAAGCCTAGAACATTATTTTAACTTGTCATCTCCTACTGTTAGCTAAGTAGTACACCCTCCCATGCCGGTTGGGATACGTGTGCATAGGGCTTACTTGTCAAAAAAGAGGCTCTAAATTTTGAGTATTGAGACTCTAGATGTGCCAAAAATGTTTAGTGTGGGAAAAAAACAAAGGCACATAGGAAAGGTAGTATTCATTAAAATAACAGCCAAAAAGCATACTCCATGAATGTTATAAAAAAAAATTAACACAACGAAAATATGCATTAATTAGATTTGATAGATGTTGAAAGAATATAGAGCTCACGTGTTTTGCCAACCCAAAGTCTGCAAGCTTGACAACACCAGATGCATCAACCAGCAAATTTGCTCCTTTGATGTCCCTATTTAAAGCAATCATTTGAGTCATCAAAACATCATATCAGCAGAAGCTACCAGAAATCATCCAGTCACCAGGAAATTCATCAGATTTTTCCCACAATGTTATTAGCTGAAAAACTAGAAAATACGGAAAAAGAAACAATATTCTTGTACTCCTTGGAGACATACCTTCAAGAATTACAGTTTTTTTTGTTTTTTTTGTTTTACAAAGTCCAGATTGCCTATTATATATTTTAACATAGCACTTTATACCATATGTAAAGTAACTATTAAAAGAGAGATTTGAGAGAGATATTTTCAACTATAATCTACTCTTATCTGTTCTTATGAAGCATAACCATCACCTGTGGATTGTCTTCGTGCTATGCAAGTAAGCCAACCCTGAAAGAATATGGCGGGTGAAATTACGAACTACAGATTCTGTAACAGCTCCAAAATGTTCACGGACATATTTGTTTATAGATCCAGGATGAACATACTCCAGATATATGCAGAAGTGATCCTCAACCTGCATAGTAAACATTGTCCTTCAAATTAATTGAATCTGTGCGAATCCATGTGCAGTCAGATCTGGTTGCTAGAGGACAGCAGAAAACCAAAGAATCTCACCACTTCACAGCCATAATACTGCACAATATTTGGATGCTTTAAATGCTGGAGAACTTTAATTTCCTAAAAAAAAAAGGGGCACGAGAACAGCAATAAAAGAATGAGAAAACAATAAAAAGTTTTTAGTAGCAGTAAAGCAAAGCGCATAATGCTATTAAGAATGTATTCTCTGTATGTTATTCAACCTGTAACACGAACAGAGAAGTGCAAACAACCATTTTGACCTATGTCATCCATATCCGGGATTTTCTGAATCTTTATTGTTATCTTTCCAACAGTCTAAAAAATTAGTAATCTAGTACTGCTCACTTGTGAGCTACTGGCTCAGCAACGAGGATCATAGATGGGAAGTTTTGGGGTCTTTAGTTTGCTACTGAGAAAATCTCATTTTGCTTTCTCTTTATATTAACTGCAAAGCTTTCATTTTTATCTTAATTCCTAACAAAAAAGAGAAAAATAACAGAGAAGTGGAGCATCTAAAGAAAGAAATATGATGTGAAAAAAAATGACCCATGGATAAAAGATTGTCTGGGAATTCATCTCTTATGCACAACATGGACTCTGCTGTAAAATATTCTACCGATAAATAAAGCCTAAGCAATGGATAGCCTGTAGTAGTCAGCTAAGTTTATTCAATCGCATCAGATCTCTACATAACATTCAAAAAATCTTCAGAGACTAAACAAAAGTAACGAACTTTTAAGACCATATGACCTATCACAAAATGAATGCTGCAGTACCAACAGGACTATGATACGTTAATCAGAAACATGATCAGAAGCTTCAAATGATGAGGTATCTCTGTTATTTTAAGCCTTCAGAAGCTGAAAATAGATACATTAGACAGCCCCCCAAACATAACAGAACAAACAATAGCCCAGTATTTGAAATTAATTAACAAGTTACATGGAGAAAGTATCATGGTAACATACAACATTTAATTCAGCATGAGGGTTCCTACTCAATGAAACAACAAAAATATACATCCGTGGTCCTAAGAGATTTTATCAGTGACGTTGCTTTCAAACAGTCTATAGCAGCTGGACTATCCATGATTGCTAGATTATCTTCCAATGTGCATGTATAATAAGAATAGTGAGCATTATCAACATGTCTTACTATCAACTTAAAGCTGTATTGCTTTTAAAATTGCAAGGTCAAAGTAAATGATTCTATTCTTAATTGAACCAAGGCTTTTGACAGGCTAAGGGAATAGAGGAACAAAGCCATATTTTCAAATTCACCTGGCTATAAACAAGGATCACTATGACTTGTATAATTGATGTCACAATTTGATCAGCACAAACATTTGACTGCAATGAATAAAATTGGAAATTCCAGAGTAACCAGACACTGAATATAACATGTGTGCTTTCTAATGTCTGGGCTGTGGAGTTTCTATTCAGCAAATAATCAGCAACCAATATTTTTGCATTGCATCTCGCGACATGTTAGTTATTCAACATAAAAATCTGATATATTTATTATGGTTAAGATGTCATTATATATATATATTATCTAATGAACCTATGACCTTCACTTTTATTTCACGCTTTCTCTTCAATATCTTTTTTGTAGATCCAGAATCCAAGTAACTTAAAGCCAGAATACAACATATTACTCTAAAACAAAATGTAAAGGCTCCAGAAAATTACCTGCTCCAACTGCTTAATACATTCAACAGATTTAGGGTCATCCCCAATAATATCAACTTCTTTCATTGCGCACAAAGCTCCAGTTTCACTATTAAAGAAAATGGGGAAAAAACACAATCAGAAGTAATGCTCACTGCAGCAGAAACAATCAGCAGAAAACACTTCAGAGTATTTGTGTACCAATTGATCGCCTCAAAAACACTGCCATAAGTACCACGTCCAATAAGTTTCCCTTTTAGCCATTGACTTTTCATCAATGATACATCTTGTTTTTCCACAACGTAGCGAGTTGTAGTTGATTGTGATGGCTTCGAACCTCCAGGTGGAAGAGGTAATGGATGGAGATTGGCATGACTACTACCTTCAGACCTTCCCATAGAACTTTCCGGGTTTGATTTATGATGTGAATGAAATGCAACACCAGTAAGATTTTTAGTATTTTGGCAAGCACTTTGTAATTTCGGGCTATGAAGTGGAGAATGATCAGGGGTACGTGAAGGTTTCACTGAAAACACTTGGGAAGGTGAACCTGTAAGCTTATCATAAAAGGGTCCCTCTAGAGCAGAAGATACACGAAATTCTTGAGGAACCCCAAAAGAGGAAGGAAAAAGATCCACAGTGCTAAATCTTTTTGGGCTAAGAGCAGGACTTGAGAAACCACTGCTTGGAGCACTCCTGGCAGGAACATTCAGCCTGAAGTTGTGAGGAACACTTTCAACCTTTAGATCTTGAGGGAACCCCCTCTGGCGATATGTGGGAGATTTAGAAGAGTTTGTGGCTGCATGATCTATGGTCTCGCTGATTCTTTGATGTGAAACATAGCTGCAAAATCCAGTCATTGCTAACAAATTCATTATGTGAAATCGACATTTTCTTTTCAGTTGGAACTAGAAGATATCCATAAGCATGCAGGGGGGGGAATGAGATAATAAAATGAGAAGAACCTATGAAATAGCGTGCTATATGCGAATGTACATATAATCCCTGAATTAAAAAACACAAACTCCTCATACGCGGTGACACCTTTGATCTTTATATTTAGTGACCTGTGGAGACTTCAACTGTTCAACATATGAGGCTAGCTCAACAAGATTCCAAAGATTTCACTTCCCATTTACTTGACCTCGAAAGAATAAGGACGTCCAAGCCCAAACATGGAAGTCCATGTTACTGAGATAGCAAACTATGATCTCCAGAGCCAGAGGTAGAATTAAATACTTCGTGCTATTTAAATTTTAAACCCAATTGATCGTAAATTTCAAATCTAAACTAAAATAAAACAAACAGAAAGATTACAAACTACTAATAAATCCATATGTAGTTGACCCTAAACTCTATCCCCGATTTAAAACACCATTAATAAGCCTTACATAAATTCCAAACACTAATTCGAGCAAGTAGGATATTATCAACCATAAAGATATGTATCGATGTGTATATTATTGTTCTGTTAAATTAACAAAAGCACAAGAACAAAATCCCTGAATGTAATAACATAGAAAGAGAGTACCTTCCGGTGGCGGGGCTTGACGGGTTTGAACCACCTGTCCCATCCCTTCCATCTCCTTCCCCTCTGCTCGGCCCTTCTTTCGGAAACGGTGAATTTGACTGATCATTCTGCCTGAGGGTCTTAAATTCCGGCAGCGGCAAAGGTTGCGGCACCGCCAACGTCGACCAATGGCCTAAATGGGTCGGCGACCGCGACCCAGAATTCGGTGACACCGGTAGCGAACGAGATTGATCAGTCTGCCGACTCTCCCCCAAACCCAGCTCGACATCGGTAACATGCCGGAGCTTGCGCTGCCGCGTGAGCCGCCTCTTTGACCCTTTTCCTCCACTGTTCTTGAACCAATCAGTACCGTTAGAAACTTGTTTCAGAGGAGAATCGGAAGGAGACGATGAAGCCGAGTGTGAACCTGAAGACGAAGACGAGAATAAGTTCTTAAGAGAAGGCATTTCGTCGGTGGCTGTCGAACAAACAATTGCACTGCTCCGACATTTGACAGAGTACTTTACTAACAACGACCTTATCGCGGAAACCCACTTTTAATTTCGACAACTCTTTACAGTCAACTGTAATAAGCGATAGAAATTTGGAATAGAAAAATCTTGACAATGTTTAACCCAGTTAAACCTTGCCCTGGGCACTAACCCTAGCCGTTGATCCGCCGTTGACAAACTTGGAGTCTTCGCTTTTTGGCCACACACCACGACATATTTTCCAATGTTTGAACTGGAAATTTTTAGGCAATTGTTTCAATTTCAAAGGTTGGTGCGTCGAAAATAGGACACGACACCCTTCAGTTATGTATGTCAAACGCACCGTACTTGACCGACTCGCGACAATAAAATAATTTCGATTTATGTAATATGTACGTTTATAGGATATGTGGTGTTGACAAAAGAAAATTGTGTTGATTTGCTTATAGGATATACAATGTCAAATCCAACGCCAGTTTTCTGCTTTTTTTTAAAAATTTTAAGCTAAAAAAACAAAAAGAGAATTTTTATTTGCTTTTTCAATTTTGCTTTTCTTTTAAGCCAAATTTATTTGGAAAAAAAAAACTGTGCATAAATAGGACTGTAAATAAGTCGAGCCGAGCCTAGTAATGAATTATTCAAGTTTGGTTTAAAAATTTTAATGAGCTTGAAAATGTCTTTAAGCTTGGTTTATTTAACTTTCAATCTAATTTCAAACAAGTTTTAGTTTAGTCAAGCATGAGTTGAGGTCGAATAACTTGAATTTTTTTAATATATATAAGTTTATAGAGTTGAACTCGTAAACTTAACGAGTTTTAAAATGTGTTCAAATTTGACTTATGTACATAACGAGTTAATCTCTAATGAATTTTTAATGAACTGAGTTCAAGTAACTTAATTCGTTTTAAATCTATATATAAAGGGAGTTTTCTATTTTTTTTAAGATCTATATAAAGGGGATGTCAATTTCCTATGTCAAAGTTGTCAAAAAAAACTCACTATTATATATATAATTTTGAAAACGGAAGTCACTATTATATGGTTACAAATTGAGTGACTTGTAAATCACTTCTAAATAACTTTGATGTCTCAAAATCTCGACAAGGGCGGCAATTTTTGGTCACTTTAGCCATCTATCAACACCTGTGCTTAGATGCTCGATGTTGTCAAAGAGAAGATGTGGATGATTTCACACGACCAATGGCAACAAGTGGCATAGCATATTGTAATACTAATGCAAAAGTGTTAGTTTTAAATAGACACTAAATGATTTTTGTATAGAATTATGTACCAAAATAACATAGTAATTATATTTTTTTAATCAAAGAATATCTTAATAAGTTTTCACTTAAAAAAGTGACAATCCACATCACCTTGTACAATTTTTTTTTTATATTTATATCGTTGTCCTTCAAATATTAAGATATTTGAATTGATTATTTAGTTAATCTACCATTACTTAAACTTTAACGTCAACATTGAACTTAGAAGCAAGAGCTCATGAATGTTCGATTGTTACGACTTAGTCCGTTTCTTATCCAAAAATCTGTGAAGGTAATTTCCACCGCATTGAAGCCGTCCTGCCGGCATGCTCTTATAACTTGTTGGAACTTGGGAAAAGAAAGGAAAGGGGTAAAAAAAATACTGTTGTTATATATTTTTTTTAAAATTTTGTAGATAAAATAAAAGAAAAGTAAAGAAAAATAAAAGAGAACAAGAGAGATATTTCAAAATTTCTCTCTTTTTTCTCTTTTCTTTTTTTTCATTTCCTCTTTCTTTTCTTTTCCCTTCCCTTCCTTTCCCTCTCCCGAGTTCCAAACAGGCTCTTAGACACTCCTGTGAATTTGATTGATTTTTTATTTGGTGACAATGTATATTCAAAGGTCAAGTAAATCTATTAATATTTGCAGACTCACTTTAAGCTTTTCACATCACCACTTTAAGTAGTGAGCAATAAATACAGTAATTTACATAATTTTAAGCCTAACAATCATATTTTTTTTAAATATAAGATGAAATATTAGTTGTTTTAGTTTGAAATGAAAGGATCATAAACAACTATATAATTTTATATAATTAATTTATATATATATTCATTACGTATAGCATTAATCATACACAATATTACTGATAAATGCATAATTCGCTCCCTTCTAGACTTCTACCATCCATACACTTTTATTAAAAACAGATAAAAACTTGTGTTACGTTGATTTTTTTTTTATACACGTGACACTTTGAGAGTAGTTGTAATTTTGTAACTACAGTTTTATTATTGAAATACACAAGGTAGGAATCCATATTATCAACTATATATCTCAAATGCTTTTATTGTTTTCTCAAAAACATTTTAATATCTTCCATGAAGGGAAAAAAAATAATATCATTGGCTGTGTAAGGATTTTTTCAATACTACTATAGGGTTAAATTTTTTAGACCTTGTAATGTGACATTTATGTTTTTAATAGTCTATTAATTTATAATAAATGAATGTTGCTGATGTAATCAAATGATCCTAGTCACAATTTGTGTATACTGAGAATTTGGAACTTAACTAACACCTAGACTTTTTTATTTATTTATTTTTTCCGGGTCAAACAAGTTCCTATGACACGTGTCCATTCATGACTCAATTGTGTGATGAAATTGGAGCACAAAATCAACAGAGTCAAACTGCCCTAATGAAACGTGTGAATGAAGATATCATATTGAAATAAAATTTGACCCATCACCTTGTTATAGATAACTACAAATCTTTTCAAAGACTTTTTGATACTATCACAATAAATAAATAACGAGTTCACTGAGTTCACTGAGTTGAATAAAATTTCAAGCTTATCATGGATTTATACTTGTCAAAAGTGGAATAAATAACGAACCTTATAAACTTATTTTGAAGTATCACACGAAGGAAATGTTAATTTTGGTCAAATTAGAGCTCTTTTTATTTCCCTTCAAATTGGAGTTCTTTTTACTATAAAGTATTGTGGATCAAGCCCATTACCTCTACTCCCTAGGCCATGGGCTGGGCCTATGTTCGAAATTTCTTTTATTTTGGTCCGAATTGTTCGGGCCAGGTCAACCCAACCACAAACTGGGCAGGGCAACCCAATTTACATGCCTATAAATTTGAAACAGACTACAAGTGACTTAATTTACCAATTAGGCTACAGTGCAATTGTTCAGACTTGTTATTTCAAGCCAATATTAAATGAGTTTTATTTAAGTTATAACTCAATTTAATATTTATATAATTTTAGGTATTTATAAGTTTATTGAGTTGAGTTACCAACTTGTCCTTTTTTTCTCTTATAATTACTATATAAGTATTGTGGATTTAGCCCATTACCTTTAGGTCATGGGCTGGGCCTAAGTTTGGAATTCTTTTATTTTGGTCCGATTTATTCAGGCCAGGTCAACTCAACCACAAACTGGGCGGGGCAACCAAATTTACATGGCTATAAATTTTTTTTTTTGGTTTCCCCATGTATTCCCAGCTACTTTAATATTTGACTTAGGGTTAATTCTTCAAATTATGGTTGGGCATCAGAGCAGGACCTCTCTCAAAAAAATTAATTGCATCCACGAGAGTTCAAAATTGAGACTTCTTGGTTAAGCGACCAGAGCTCATTTCACTTAGCCCAACCTCCATTGGTTACATGCCTATAAATTTGATACAAACTGCAAGTGACTTAATTTATCAATTAGACTACAATGCAATTGTTCAGACTTGTTATTCTTTTTTTTTTTATAATGAAAAAAAGGGCACAGATAAGGGACGTTATGTTTAATCAAAGCACGGTAAACCCTTTGTACTTTATCTTACACCGAGAGTGATGTTCTCTGCACGAAATTGCTAAGTGGCCCAACACTATAGGGTTTAAATGCAAGTCTAAAGGCTTGAAGCACAAATCCTAACCGCTGAACCAACCTTGCATTGGTCAGACTTGTTATTCTTCGAGTTAATCTTAAATAAGTTTCAATTGAGGTGAGCTCAATTTAGTTTTTATATAATTTTTAATATTTATAAGTTTATCAAGTTGAGTTACCAATTTGTCTGCTACAGAGTTGTTTATATTACTACTTTAAAAAATCATAAGTCATAAATTTAAACTAGTTTTTAAAAATTAATTTTTAGATGAATTTTTTAAATTTAAGTTAATTGTAAAAAATTATTTTTTTTAACAAAAAGTCAAACACAGTTTAAAAAAATCACAACTTATTAAAAAAGCCATATCCAAAACCACATTTATTTTCTTTTTTTTTTTTTTAGCTGTGTGCTAGGAGATTTTGTTCAGTAACTGAATTCCAGAACCATACCCACAGAATCAGACCCGCTCCGCCCGCCCTGAACCCATAATTCCAGTTTAATTACCTAATGCCAGAGTAACGCTAAACCCTAATTATTTCCGTCGCTTGTCGGAGGGAAAGCAACTGACCTGAATCGGAGGTCTATGGAGGCGTGTCGTCTCCGAACTCAATTCAGGAACTTGAATTCCCTCTCCTATCTGCTACAGAGGCTCCGCAATTTCTCTTCGTCATCTTCTACGTCGGCCGCCGCGAGCACTAGGACCAGCAAGTTCTTCTCAGACGATCCGGCGGAAGGCGGGAGTTCCGTATATCGGCACGCCCTAAAGTTCCAGCGCCCGTCCACCATCAAATGGCGAGAACAGCTGCGCAACTCTGTCAGCTTTATCGGAACCGTCGACCGTCCTCTCAAGCAAGTTAACTTCGTGACCAGTCAATTTGGTGCTTACACCTTACTCAACGTCGAAACCTCCCCCAACTCCAACCGCTTCTTCAAGTGAGACACGTTTAATCCACCTTCTCTCTATAATTCGTGCGTATATATGTATACCCGTAAGTAAATGTGTGTAATGTGTATAGATATGGGTGAATCTTTCAATTGAGCATGATTATTGTGTACTCGTGTCCTTCTCTAGATTTCATTCTGAACTCTAGGTCAGGCCAAATTTTTAATGTATGAATTCTTTAAAAAATACTTTGTATAGTTTGTTTCTTTATAGAGTGAATGAATTGCCATAATTTTTTGTGCATTTCCTTAATATAACATAATTCGTCTACTTCAATTATGTGTACTTTCACTTGGAAAACTGTCTTCTTGCCATGGTTTTGCTGTAGTGCAAGTCCAATGTTTGAAGTTTTGTGACTTGTGAAGGAATATCTGCTACTAAGCAACCTTACATCCTACAATTTGTGAACAGGATTTTACTGAAGATGTGGGATGAGATGGCAGAAATATCTATCAAACATCTGAAACCAAACGATTGTATTTATGTTTCAGGTCATCTAGGATCATACACAAAAGTTGATGAGAATGGAAAGCTCAAAAAACTTTATGAGGTTCGAAATGTTATAGTTTCGTTAGATTGGATGCCTCCTTTCTATTAATGTTACACGAACCATTCTGTTGCATCAGTTATGATTAACTGAAGCAAAAATTATAAATGCCCCACAATAAGACCATAGTAAATCTGTCTGTTGGAACATATAGATATGTTATATTGTTTGTTCTCTGTAGGTAATTGTGAAGGAAATAAATTATGTTGTGCAATGTGGTCAAGGCCCAACCTACAAGAAATCTGAGCAATCAGATTCAGGACGAGGTACGTTTTGCATCTCTAAGTTGGTGGAATATAGTCTTTAATAGTTCTCTGCTCCCACCCCGATCCAGAAATCAAAATTATGGCTTTAGATGGAGTAGATTGTCCAAGGACTTCATTTAGCTGACTCAGAGAATGCGTGGAAAAGGCTTGCAGGAGTACCATTACGTTTTATAATTTTTGTGCTTTTTAAGTGTGTAAATAGCTAATAACATGTTTTGGGGGCAAAAGTCTGGTTTTGGCACTTGGCTGTGGGAGCTTGCGGGCTGTAAGATTAATCCTTGGTAGCATATTGATTTTTTATTAAAGAAAATCTAAGTTGCTACTTTTAATAAAAACAACCTGAGCTGGAGTAACATTCCAACCTGAGTTTATTCAAGTTGATCTGGGTTGATTAATCAATTGATCTTCAGTAGAGGCATTAGAGCTTATTTGTTTGGGCAGTGGGCAGACAGTTTTCTAGGATTTACATCAGCACATGCGATAGCACTTCTCTTTAACTGTCATTACCTTTTCTTTGTTGTTGTAGTTTAGTTTTATGTTTGAATGGAAGTTTGTTTTCCTGTGCTTATTATCACTATTCTTACCCTTTTCCAAGTTCAGGTGAAACTAGTTTAGAAAAATCCAAAAAACGCATCTACTTGTGGCAAGTGTTCTTCACCAACCCATCTGAGTGGTGGGACTTCAGAAGAAGTAAGGTAAACCCAAATCATCCGGATTTTAAGCACAAGGATACTGGTGAAGCTCTCTGGATCAATCACTGGGATCCTCCATGGGTTAGAAGACAACTTCAACTGCACGATTCTAGGCTGGCATCACAAGGCCTCAGAGAAGATGTGAGTTCTCGATCTCATTTGTCACCATGGGTATATGATGACTAGGAAGAATTCTGAATAGAAGAAAGAAAAATTAGTGTGAAGCTGCAGTTGGCAATGGACAATGCTCGTTTGTTCTGTTTGATTCTGCCCCTATCTTGCTATTGCATATTACTATGAAAGGAGTACGAGAGATATCAAGGCTGATCCAGATACTTTGGGGAACTTTGCTTTTCCCCTGTGCATACATAATGATAACTCTGCAAATTTTATTTGAAAACACAGTCGATACTCGGTACAGATGGAACTACACCTTGCTTTTATTACAGGCTGTAACTTAGCTTTCTAATTCAGAGATAATCCTGTACTATTAGTGGTGAATAACCATCAATTTTTGCTTTCTTAGTTGAACAAAATATATATGGAAATAGAAAGAATGGTTGATTTTACAGCCTTTTTTTTTTTTTTTGTGGAAATGTTACAACAGGGTGGCTGCCTTGTTTGTCTGTACATTGCAAACCACTCTTTTTGTTCTTTTGTCTACGGTAAGCATTTTTTATTCTTCTTTTTCAAATTATAAATTGAATGTTCCTTCGGGTTAGACAAGAGGCAATTCTTCACAAAATTAAAACAGAGGCGGCAATTTATTAATCATTATTTTTCTCTAGTTTGTTTAGCTGGAAGGGAATGAGAAAACAAAAATCTAGTGTTTTCCTTGCTTCTTCCTTGAGCTCGAGAAACTCAGCCCTTACTGTCTTTTTCTCTGAGAAAGCAGTTCCTGGAACCAGAATCAGCTGTACCATTTTGCAGTGCGTGAAATATGACAGGGAGATTGAAAAAGCTAACACAAATCACAGTACTAGCGAAAAGCTAAAAAATGGGCGAGTCATTGACTAGTTGAGGAAATATGACGAACGGTGAAGAGGAAAACAACCAGAACAAATGCAACGTCAGGGGGTTTATATATGCTGCAACAACATTGAAAGCCATTACGATCGCCTTCTACGGAGTTGTTGTAACTTGATCACCCTCAAGCAAATTCACTCGTCTCTCGCTACTTGTGGCTTCATCGGGCAAAGCCCTCACCTGGCCGCCCAGATCATTGTCAAGTACTCAAAACACGAGCACCCAGACAGCGCTCGGGCTCTGTTCGATGAAATCCGCAATGGACACAATTCTTTTCTCTGGAACACAATGCTACGCGCCTACACCAATGGGGCTCACTCCACGCAGACGCTTGAGCTGTATTTGCTCATGCAAAGAACTGGCGTCCGGCCCAACAACTACACGTTCCCTTTCGTCCTCAAAGCATGCGCTTCTGAATCTTCGTCTCTACAAGGGAAGTTGGTTCACGGAGAAGTTGTGAGAACTGGGTTCGATTCGGATATGTATGTTGAAGCTGCTCTGGTTGACATGTATGCGAAATGCGGCCTGATCGATGACGCTCGCAGGGTTTTTGACAGAATGTCGAAGAGGGATCTGGTATGCTGGACCGCAATGATCACGGCTTATGAGCAGGCTGAGCGAGCCACTGATGCATTGTTGTTGTTCGGAAAGATGCAGCAAGAGGGGCTGTCTATGGATTCTGTTGCAGCTGTGAGCATTTCCTCTGCTGTTGCTCAGTTGGGAGATGCCAAGATGGCTGATTCAGTTCATGCGTATGTCATCCGCAATGCTTTCCTCCAGGATGTATGCACGGGGAATGCCATTATTGCCACGTATGCCAAGTGCGCAGAAGTAGAAAAGGCACGTTTGGTTTTCAATTTCTTGGAGGAAAGAGATGGGATATCATGGAATTCTATGCTTTCAGCCTATACCCAAAATGGGTTAGCTAGTGAAGCTCTGTTACTCTTTGACCAAATGCTGGCTTCTGGTGCTAAACCTAATCCTGTTACAGCCTTGATCATGGTTTCTGCATGTGCCTATCTGGGATCCTGGCAACATGGGAGGAGACTCCACAATCTTATAATTGATAGCAAAATTGAACTTGATATGACTCTTTGGAATGCGATTATGGACATGTACGCTAAATGTGGTGATTTAGGCACTGCTGTTGAAATGTTCAAGAAGAGTCACCCCAGTGAAAGGGATGTTAGTTCTTGGAATGTGTTGATATCCGGGTATGGCATGCATGGATTTGGGAAAGAAGCACTAGAGCTCTTTTCACAGCTGAAAAACGAATGTGTTCAGCCAGATCACATTACTTTCACATCCATTCTTTCCGCTTGCAGTCATGCTGGCCTTATCAATGAAGGGAGGAAGTGTTTTGCAGACATGACTAAATTCTCTGTGATACCGGAGGCGAAACACTATGCTTGCATGGTTGATATGCTTGGCCGGGCGGGGCTTTTATATGAAGCTTATGATTTGATCAAACAGATGCCATCACAGCCAAATGATGGGGTATGGGGTGCATTGCTTTTGGCTTGCAGAATCCATAGAAACATGGAGTTAGGTGAAATTGCGGCCAATAATCTGTTCCAGCTTGAGCCAGAACATAGTGGATACTATGTGCTAATGTCAAACCTATATGCAGCAACTAGCAAATGGCAAGAAGTTGGGAAGCTGAGACAAGATATGAAGATTAGGGGATTGAGAAAAACTGCAGCCTTCAGTATGATTGAGTTGGGTAAAGAGGTTCATGGTTTCCACACTGCAGACCAGATGAATCCGTACTGGAGAGGGGTCTACAGAAAAGTAGAGAGATTAGCAATTGAGATGAAGATGGCAGGGTATGTGCCTGATCAGTCCTGTGTGCTGCATGACGTGGAAGAGGAAGACAAGGAACATATTCTTAACCATCACAGCGAGAAGCTGGCAGTGGCATTTGGACTCATGAAGATTGACCCAGGAATTGCAATTCATGTGACCAAGAATCTGCGAGTTTGCAACGATTGTCATTCAGCCTTTAAATTTATTTCACATATTTATGGAAGAAGAATCAGTGTCAGAGATGCAAATCGCTTCCATCACTTTCAAGGCGGTTTATGCTCATGCAAGGATTACTGGTAAGCCCCTGATACATTCAAGCGCCTGGTCTGTGGTTAGAGGTTTACCAAAGATTTCTGTTTGAAATATTTTTCATGGAACTCGATCATACAGCAAGGCCTAATCTTTCAATTGATTCAGTCTAGTGGACTACTCACTGATATTATTTGCAAAAGGACTTGACAAGTGCAGATCAATTTAAGATGAGGCTCTAAATGGATGATTTTTACTGCTGACCAAAAGCCCGTTTGGACAAGGTATTCAGGAGGATGATATTTTGGCCTATGTATGTCGTTGTGTTTGCAGTTAGCACCAGAGGAATAGGGACCAAAAGCACATTGTTTCATATTTAGAAATTCCAGTGAAAAATGTGACAAATTACTGACAAAGTAACTAACTAGAGATATGGCTGCAAATGGAATGGTTTGTCGGAGCTGACCCATAAAAGAAAAGGGCAAAAAAAAGTAGGCTGGCTTGCTGGAGAATAATGAGCTTGGTTTTCTAATTCCTGTCAACTGTCGATCTTTGGCATGAAGTCTGCTTCCGAAGCACTTGATTTGGCATTGCTGTGGGACGTTGCGAATCGAAATCCCAGTTATTAGGTCATCTAATCTGAGCAGAGCCCATGAGACTGGACCCAGTTGCGCAACCTGAGTTAATGGGAGTTTGATCTGGGGCCGGGACTATAGATGAGTACTCATCAGTTTGGGGTTGAGCTTCTTGTTTGGTTGAGCCATGACCTGCAACTTTGTTATGGTTCACAGCAGCAGGTATTATTACAACCCTTTTTCTGAATATCATAGGAGATGTTAAGAGTGAGTAGGTGCAGTAATTCTTACGATTTGAGACAACTAGGACCAAATAAATAAAAATTCTTTATAACTGAATTAGAGTGTGGTTATGATGATTGGCGGACCCAGGATTTGCATAGGTCAAGGTAACATATTTAATGGGTAAAAATAGCTAAACTTCAAATATATATTGTATGATCTTCACCAAAGTTAACGTTAAAAAGGAAAACAAGAAGAAGAAATAAGTGCTGTCTTAGATATGTCACGAAAAACTAAATGAATTTAGACTATATTTAATCCACGAGAATTGTCATTGAGTAACGGTTGCTGCTGCTGCTGTTGTTCTTCTTCGATTGTTAATTCTGGTCCAAGCAGCAAATCCATGTCGCAGAGGACTCCATAGGCGCACCAAAGTCGTATAACTCTGCAGACCACTAACCAAAAAAATTCCATTGCGAAAACTGCGAGGAGCCCTATTACTTCGTCCTTATTGTTGTGATGGCCGGGGCGGAGATTCAAATAGCCATAATCTTCGAGAAGTTTTAGCCCAGAGAAAGTCAATACCATAGAGAACAAGAAGTCGAGAGCTACATTCGTGTTGCGGAATTCACTACAAATCAGGACTGATGTCATCATCCTCCCCATTTGCGAAAACCTGTTATCTGCCATCAAAATTTCTCTGAATACCTCTCACCAATGAAGCTCTCTTATTGTTTTATGATATATATTTATAGATCATGTGTGAGAGAAATCCAAACTCTAATATGACAAGTAATAATGGTTTTGGAGACCCAAAACCAAAAGCGATTATGAGACTTGCATTCCTAGTTTTATTAGGAAAGCCCTTCAGAATCCTTATTAACTCAAAACTCTTGAAATTATTTGATTGGGCCCTATATGAAGCTCTCTTATAGTAACAATAGTAACATTATGCAATTATTGCCAGAAAGAATACATCCAACGGACAAGCAACCAAACTGAAGGAAGGCCTTCATAATTTTATTGCATGTCACACTTCTGACCTCACTGGTTATGATGGTCATTTTGCCCGTCAACGTGTGCGTGGCTTGTGGGTTGATGGGACAACATCATCTCTAGCATTTTCCTCCTTCACTTTAGAAGACTTTAAATTGCTTCCAACTTTGAAGGACTGACTTCGAACAGTTTTCAGTCTTTTGGTTTTGGTCCTTGCGATGACTTTTCACGTCAACGTGTAACAAATCCTTGTTGCAATCCATCTTGTAGTAGAGACTGCTTCCCGTGTGCAACACGTCTTATTTTATCTCAAATTTTAATATCATTTTTAAATTTTGATTTATTATATTTTGACCTTTCAAATTTTAAAAGTAAATTAACGTGATTTCTAATTTTAAAATAAATTTTAAAATTTTAAAATTAATTATACTTTGACACTCTTAACTATGATTTAGTTTAACTTTACCTGCTAAAATAAAAATCCTTACACTATTAGATTATGAGAATTTAACTTCGTATTAATGCTATTGACAAAAAAAAAATAAATAAATAAAATTACCATTTTTGATAGAGTATAGTATGAAATTTTTTTGTTCCTCGTTAACAGATAGGTAGTTTGAAAAATCTCCTTAATATTGTTAGGGTTAATAATTGGTGGTTCACAAAAGCAAGATTTTGTTTAGTCATTTTTGTAGGCATTTTGAGATGATTTATAATATTTTATAAGCATGAAATTAATTTTTTCTCTTTGTTTTAGAGATTAGTATAAAACTTTAACTAAACAAATTTCCAATTTTAAATTTTATGATGATGAAAATGCAACTATTTTTAGTTGAATGAGTGAAAAGTAATATTAAGTTATAGTTTAGAAGGTCAAAATATAATTAATATTTAATTTACTTATTTTGAAAATTTGGACCATCTTAATTTTTAGAGGGCTTAAATAGAAGAAATTAAAATTCAGGAATAACATTAAAATCTGAGATAAAGTTGGAGGAATTAAATGATTATTTATCCTTAATTTTATATATTTAATCTTTTAGTTAATAATTAAAATATCGGATACAGTGGTTTTTTTTAATTACATATTTATCCTTCTGGTTCTATCTAATAAAGAAGAGCAGATCCTAAAATCATTAATAGTGTGAATTTGTTGGAAATGAGACCAAACTGGAGTGTTTGATTTATTATAATAGCTTTATTTATTTTTTATTATAATAGTTTTATTTTTTGGCGAAGTAGCTAATAGCTAGGCTCCAACTCATAAAGATAAAGCTTTGCGCGACACCTATTAGTTTCATTAAAATTCTTGTAAAAACCAATAGTGGGAGAAGGTATTTAAAAGGGAGTAAGAATTTTATAAACGCCCTTTTACATTAGATGAAAAATGAAAAATGAAAAAAATAGAGGAAGGGATCATTGTAGCTCGTCTTAGCCCTTATGACAATTTCTCTTTATGTTCCAACTTTCAGGCGTTGAGGGCATGATAGTCATTATGCCCGTCAACGAGCCGTCTCTGTGGGTCATTGACTCATTACTAATTACACTTGAAATCTCCTCCATCATCGATTGCTTCAATGGCCAAAACACTTAGCATTTCTTGTTCCCATTCGAAAGACTAGAAGACTTTGTGCGTCTAATGTAGCCGTGCCTAAATTACAGATTTCTCCAAACCTCCCTAACAAAACGCCTGTTTTACTTCGTTGCTTTAGTAAGTGCATGGTGTCAAAATTCTTTTGTCAATGAGAAATAATGTAGAATATATGATGTTCTTAGTTCAAAGTAATTTCCTTTTTTTAACCTCTGAAATGGGCCATGCCATGAACCAATGGGTTTTAGATTATTACTTTTGTCTAATTAGCATTTGCGTCTCTTTTATTATTAACTTCGAGTTATTGTTGTGAGTCTTAAAAGGTGAATTTTGACTCATCGATAACGTTGTTCTATTGTTATTTGAATGTTACCCGATAAATATTACTATGTGTTTGAAATAGACATAAATCTGTTTGCAAAGTAAATTATGTCATAAAAATTTAAAATTTTATCAAAATCAGACTATGATATATTGTAGAGTAATATTTTAAGATTTTGATAACATAGCAATTTTTAAAGCATGAATTTTGAATTTCGACCATGTTTTGCACTGAAATCTATTTGATAAATGATTCGGCAATTATCCCAACTTTTGCAACTGTAAAGGGCCATTCCGTAATTTAACTTGCTCCAAACGTCGCACGAGTCATTTCAAAATTTCACTTATAAAGAGCAAGTAAATTTCAGCTTCACCACTGATTGCTTTGGTAACAGGGCCTCCTCGATTACTACAGCAAAAACCGCTGCCGGAGATGCCGTTGACGGACTTCTTCGCAGGCGAAATTGCCACCGAGCTCCTCAAAATGCTCGTAGCCATCTGTACAAGGTCATGTCTCTGCAAGTCCAGCGCGGAGCAGCTCATAACCTCCATCCAGGAACTCCTACCCATAATCCAAGAAATCAAGTACTCCGGCGTTGAACTGCCGCAGACACGTCAGCGGCAGCTCGACAGCCTCTCCGAAACCCTCCGCAACGGCATGGAACTCGCTGGAAAAGTGCTCGCCTCCAACCGGTGGAACGTTTACAAGAACTTGCAGTTGTCGCGAAAGATGGAGAAGCTAGAGAAGAGCATCTCGAGGTTCCTGAATGGCCCCATGCAGGCGCACTTGCTGGCCGACGTGCACCACCTGAGGTTTGAGTCTGCGGAGAGGTTCGACCGGCTGGAGAACTCGGCTCGGTTGCTGGAGCAGCGGCTCGGAGCCATGAAGATTGGGGTCGGCGGCTATGGAGGGTGGTTGGAGGAGGCGGTCAAGAGGGTGGAGGAGGAGGAGAGGTACGAGGGTAGTTTGGGAAATTCCGGGGTTGGGATGGAGTTAGCGAAGAGGAAGGTGATGGAGATGGTAACTGGGAGGGACGACTTGAAGGTTGTTGGGATTTGTGGGATTGGTGGCAGTGGCAAGACGACTCTGGCTCGAGAGATTTTCAGAGACGATGAAGTTCGACGTAAGATACACTCAAGTTTATCTACCTATCTATATATGCGTATTATGTATCTATACGTATGTATGTGTGTAGGTATCAAATCAACAGTTTCTTCAATTACTATTTGTTTGGTAGCTGAGAAAACAGAGGAAACAAAGAACAAAAATGCTATTTTAAGGTTGTGGTCTTCAACAATCACAACTCAAACTCAGCTTAGCAAATAGTTGAATAATTGAAATTCTAGACCTTAAATTTCTTTTCTCCTCCACTTCCTACATTCTTTTGACAAATTTCTGCAAATAGCTTCAAGATGGAATTGTTCTTGTGTGGTTTAAGTAGACTTCTTGGTTCTTGTCTGTTAAGGTTACAAGATATTAGGATTGAGATTCCGAACTCCATTTAACTTTTGAGGGTTCATGTTCTTGTTTATCTTCTTTGTGAAAGAGCTCTATTTGACTTTGCTAATTGTAATTATCAGGTTACTTCAACAACAGAGTTATCTTCCTGACCGTGTCACAATCTCCAAATGTCGAGCAATTGAGGCTAAAGATTTGGGGATTGCTAACAGGCAACAACATTGTTGGTTCTAGTCATGATACGATTCCACAACCGATGCTGCAATTTGATCCTAGGGTTGTTGTGCGAACGCTAGTGATTTTAGACGATGTTTGGTCACTCTCAGTGCTTGAACAAGTTATTCCCAGAATTCCTGGATGCAAAACCCTTGTGGTCTCGCGATTCAAATTCCCTCCAGCCATTATCAACTGTATCTACGAATTAGAGCTGTTGAGGGAAGATGAAGCCATGGCCTTGTTCTGCCACTCTGCTTTCGGACAAAAGTCCACTCCTTTTGGTGCTAATGAGAAATTGATCAAACAGGTAACATCGATCTTAATTCTCTCTCTCTCAAAACTGTTTTCTATTACTGATTGAAAATGCTCTCAATAGGTTGTTGATGAGTGTAAAGGACTTCCATTGGCTCTTAAAGTAATTGGAGCTTCACTAAGGGACCAGCCTGAAATGTTTTGGACAAGGGCAAAGAATAGACTATCACAGAGCCAACCTATTTGTGAGTCCCATGAAATCCAATTGCTCGAGAGAATGAAGTTAAGCATCGATTACTTGCCGGAGAAGATCAGGGAGTGTTTTCTGGACTTGGGTTCTTTTCCAGAGGACAAGAAGATCCCACTTGATGTTCTCATCAACATATGGGTTGAATTGCATGATATCGATGAGGTGGAAGCTTTTGCAATTCTAATTGAGCTTTCAAACAAGAACCTCCTCACCCTGGTGAAAGATGCACGGTAGGTGGACTCAGGTTTTGGATGTGTTTTTGCTGATTTTTATCGGAAATTTGAGTGAAAAGCTTTCAATTTGTCAATTTGGCAGATCTGGAGATATGTATAGCAGTTACTACGAGATCTCTGTGTCTCAGCATGATGTTTTGAGAGACCTTGCCATTCATTTGAACAACCGTGAGAATATAAATCAGCGAAGGCGACTGCTCATGCCAAGAAGAGAAACTGGGATCCCTAAAGAATGGGAGACGAACGTGGATAAGCCATTCAATTCCCAAATTGTTTCAATGCACACAGGTATTGTTTTTTGTATTCCAATTCCATTCCTGAATGCATGGGAAAGGAATGTTACAATTTTGTTGATTATACTTTCCAACACAGGTGAAATGAGAGAAATGGACTGGTTCTCTATGGAATTTCCCAAGGCAGAAGTACTCATTCTGAATTTCTCCTCGAGCGACTATTTCCTTCCTCCCTTCATTCACAACATGCCCAAGCTCAGGGCCCTAATATTAATCAATTATAGCACATCAAATGCTGTCCTCCACAACTTATCAATCTTTGCAAATCTGAGCAACTTAAGGAGTCTCTGGTTTGAGAAAATAGCAGTCCCTCAATTACCTGAAACGATAAAACCCCTCAAGAACTTGCAGAAAATGTCTCTAATTCTTTGCAAGATCAATGACAGCCTCGGTCAGTCAGTTGTAGACCTTCCCCACCTCTTCCCTTGCCTCTCGGAGCTCACAATGGATCACTGCATTGATTTATCCGAGTTGCCTCGCAGCATTTGCCAGATGCACACACTCAAGAGCCTGAGTGTCACCAACTGCCACAGTCTCCAAGAGCTGCCAGCCAATTTGGGTAAACTGAATTCTCTACAAATTCTAAGGGTATATGCATGCCCCTCTATGAGAGAACTTCCTCCTGGAATTTGCAGTATGGTTTGGTTGAAGTACCTTGACATTTCTCAATGTGTAAATTTGGCTTCCCTTCCTGAGGGGATTGGTGGGTTAACAAGTTTGGAAAAGATTGATATGAGGGAGTGCCTGCAAATTAGGAATCTGCCAAAGTCTGCAGCAGCATTGCAGTCGTTGCGTCGTGTGATTTGCGATGAAGAGGTTTCTTGGCTGTGGAGAGATGTGGAGAAGGCCATACCAGATCTTTGTGTTCAAGTTGCTGAGGAATGCTTTAACTTGGACTGGCTTTCAGAGTGAAGAAGGCCTATAAATGTCTCTCCTTTTTTCTATTTCCTTTTTTGTATTGTTATTGTTCATGTGTATACAAGTAATAGCCTTCTGGGTTGTTGTGAACTAAAATGCAACTAATTGACCCACAGACATGTACTGCTACTGTTGTGTTAACCAGTTATATATATAGTGTTTTTCTGAGAGTAAACCCATCAGAAATATGTCTATGATCTGGAACAGGAGTTAAATTAGAAAAGATGACTTCATCTTGAAATTACATATAATATTTATATGCAAGTAATATACAGACATGCAAAATGTTTCAGAGAAACCTGGTAGGGATTAACTCATTAATCCTGAGAGGGAAACTATAGAATTCCTCGTTTCTGCTATCTCCCTTCCTGTTCTGGAAGGGAACCCACCATGGAATCCCCCTCTCATCACGGGTGTGCTTGGCTTCGAGCGTGTTATCCAGCAGTGTCCCAACGATCATTGCCACAGCAGGAGGGGAAGAGAATAACGTATTCAATATGTCATTGAACTGTAACCAGGAAAACAACATACAAAACAAGATAAAAAATTGGTGCCATCTTAGAGGGCAGAGAGAAAAAAAACAAGATCAAAATTCTTCAGTATTATTCACTGCAACACTTTTAGCTCCTCACAGATATCAGAATCATCTTAAGAATATCTCACCAGCGACAATCTAAGGGATGCAAGAACAACATACATAATTCTTACCCATCCAGCATTGGTTTTAACAGGTCCATGGCCAAACGCATCAGTGTTCATGAAAAAATATTGCGGTATTGATATGCCAAGGAACAGAGAAATGCCCAAAACGTAAATATTTCGCATTGAATTGCTGTTTGCAAATTGAATGAATGAAATCCCAGTAGCAGCTGCAAAATATACGAGAAAATGCATTACTATATACCCATTCAAAAGACTTGAAGTTAAATGCTGTCAGGATCCCACTGACACTCACCAACAATACCATATAAGACACAGTATATGGCAGCAAATATTGGCAAAGGTATTGATGCAAAGAAGGCACCAAACTTTCCTGAAAGATAGGATCCAAATCAAACATTTGGTCATAAGATCAATGCAGAGTCTTTAATAAAATCACGGTGGTGGTACAATCACAAACCGAATATGGAGAAGAAGATCATGAAAGCAGTGGATATCTGCACCACTCTTCTGCTCCCCACGTGAGTCAATCCGAGAAGGCCAACATTTTCACTGCATTATCATACAGAATGAGAGTAAAACAAATTTAAATACACTATCTAAACCATCCATGGTGGTTCTTGAGACAAATCCATAGTCTTAAGTCATGGACTCTGCTACTGAATTTTCTTGACCCTACACAAAATTGTAAACTCAAAGGGAAGCATAAACCAGCCTGTCAGGTTGTATCTTACATCTGAATTGTGATTGGTATTCCTAAGAAGGCCCAATAAGTATGCATGGTAAAAAAAAGAAAAGAAAAGAAAAGAAAACATTACGAGCAAAAATAATGTGGGAAACAGGATGGGAAAAATGATCGTGGGGTATCAATTCCTTACACAGAAGCAGTGGTGCCAACAACAGCACCAAATATCCCATCAAGTAGCTGGCCAACACCCTGCACTTAAAATGAAAAACAATTAAATGCTCTCTATTCTTCAAAAATTGTCAAGTTGCATCAAAGGGAAAAGCTCACAGTGGAGAACAATTAACAAAAAGAAACAAAGAAACTTCTTAGTTTGTGTGTGCACCTGCAGACCAATGCTTCGGGTAAGCACATGTGCTGGAGGTGATGTAGCTCCTGCAAGCCGTGCTGCAGCATAGAACGTTCCAGTGGACTGTGCTACAAATTTTAATAAGATCAAAGATGGAAAAATTCAAAAGTATCTTTTTCCTATTACTACCATGTAAAGGAGATGATGGTTTTCAAATTTCATTTTATGCCAAGGTTACGGACGACAAGTTTTAAATCGTAATATTATTAGGTTGCTCAAAATAGGAGACTGAATCAGAATGGGTTGCAACAAAACCTCTGCAGATGAAACTAGTGCAGCCCCCATCATCCCGAAGACATGGCTTGCTCTGAATATTGGAGTACCCCACTGGAAAGGGTAAGGAATTTTGATCCTATATTGAACACAACCCATATAACGTGTCATAAGCACTCTGAAAGGGACATGCAAACCAAAAGGAGAATCATATATTATGAAAGTACCACGGTGCAGATGACAAAAGGAAGGAGCGGTCTATCCGACAACTCTGCCCAGTTTGAGTCTTAACATTGTTGTATGCACCAGCTGCGGTAAGAATAGCAGCAAAAGCCCAGACTAGCCCAATGCAGATAAGCAAAGCAAAGCTCTCGAGTATGGAATGGGCAATTGGATGCATGCGCTTCAAACACTGCAGAAAAAGAATAATTTTGAATTTTTCTGTGTTGCATTATAAAGAGGGAATCAATGATGGATGCCATTTAACAAAGGCATCACCTGGCAGATAACCAGTAATATTAGCATAGGCAGACCAATCTCCATGCAATTGCCAAGCTGTAGATGGCACATCAGAGTCATGTCATAGTATCTCAGATTAAAATTCTACTGTCACAAGCACTATAGTTTTTTGTTACGGAAATAATACCTGTGGAAAGCCCCTTCCAAACAAACCAAGACCCACCACACATACCATTGGCACAATAACAACAGGACTGAAGAGCCTGAAGAAAAAATAAAATACATTGAAACAATGAAGAAACAACTAGTAAAAAAAAATAGAACATAGGCAATTGTAGGGTCAAGATGTCAAGTTCGAACTGATAGCTAGAACATGGAAGTGTAGAAAGACAAGTGCAAAATTGATGCTGAAGATCAAACTATTTTACCTTATAAGGTTCCCCCACGCCTTGCCATATCCGATCAAGATATTCATGATGGAAGACACTATCAAGGATCCTTGAATAGCTCTAATAGTATGAAGGAACCTCTACAGGCATCACATCAGAGTAATCGATGAAAATTGTATCTAGAAAAGGCTTAAAACAAAAGCTGCCGGCCACATCAATAAAAGCAAGGAATCTAATGTAAATAAAAGCTCAGGCTTACATGCTATTACCAACTGCAATTCAAGGAGTGAATCATAGGGCAAGTACTTCACAATGAACCACCAATTTACACATCAACTATTTATATAGAGATTGAATACCTTTACATTTGAAAATAAGTACGAAATAAACAATAATGAGCTAAAAAGAGGGGCATCAAGATGAAGAAGTGGGAATGTAGGAAAAGATGAGAAAAGCCAACTAAGATCACTTGCAATGTGCAATGAAGTGCATTTTGCAACGGTAAGTAGGACTTTGATCAGAGTTGAAGTGGCTACAAGTAAAAGAAGAAGGACCAAAAGTATAAGTTACACAAAAATGAGTAAGTAATGAGAAAAGAGTCAAAAGATACAATGGCAACATGGCCATAACTTGAGAGTTGGATGGAAAAGAAGGCATTTGTGTAGCCAAATTCATGTAGTGTGGAGTTGGGATTGAAGTTTATTAAAATTGGGTTGCACAGTTGAATATCAATTGGGACCCATACAGAAAAGATGTGTTGGAGACAAAAAAAAGAAAAAACACACACATAAAAAACAACAATGTCTCAAAATAATAGGAAGAAAAAATAAAGACTTTTTAGTAGCTAGGGTGAAAGAATGAATCACAAAAATCAGTTGAGAACTATGGGCAATATCAATGATATTGCAAGGACAGTACTGAATTATGGACATGATGGGGGTTACAATGGTTAGAAAATATCTGTGCTTCTTTCTTATCAAAAACAAAATATAAAGATCCATGCATCTAACATCTCCAAAAATTTGGACAATTTGTGACAATGTGCATCATTTGCAATGGAGAAAGACTATAAAGGATGCCCAAAAAGCCAAAAACTTGCCATCAATCTGTTTATAATGGATACTCCACAGGGAGTCTGTTCTCATACCTCATGCTCTGTTGTGAAGTTGCCATCAGAGAGATCACTGATGATCGACAACACGGAGATGGCATAAGCAAACGATGGACCCATCACTGTAGGGAGCCTTGTCCCAAGCCAAGTTTGCAGAAGGGTATTCACTCCCGACATAAACAGCAACGATTGAATCACTCGGGCTTTATTACCCTAAACAAGTGTATTTATTGAGTTTAGCAAATCGATATAAATTTTAATTGGGATAAACCTTGACTTTACCCCACGGGAGATGTTTGACAAGACTCACATGATCCCCACCCATTCGAGGCACAAGCATAGTGGCAATCATAACTGTGGTACCAAGCATTACAATATAGTGTTGGAAAGCCAGCAGAACTGTTTTCGCTGTAAAATTCAAATCACCCTAAAATCATTAGCTTTCAAAGAGGTAATGGCCGAAATTAGAGTAGCCAATAAAATTCACCAGACAAAATTGGATCCATACAGGGGAAAATGTATCAAGATATCATTTATATCTCCATATGTATGGGTATATTGGGGTGGGGTTATCTGGATTCACCCATGGAATCCAACATAGACCAGTAACTGAACTTTTGAGAAAGAGAAGAGAATCAGAATCAAACTTTTAAAATATTGATTCGCCAAAAAGATTAGACAAAGAATATCCCAAATAAAAGGTATTTTATTTTTGTAATATATATGTATATAGGTAAATATATATGAAGAGCAAAAGATCCTACCCAACCTATCATATAAACATAAACTGAGACGCATGCATATAGGATATAGCCGACCAGAACCAGAGAGATATCAAATAAATAATAAATCTTTATATATATATATAAATCATCATTATACCAAATACCTTCAACTAACTCACAGAAAAAAAAAAACCTAATAACTAAAGCTCATGAGAATCGCATAGAGAGAGAGAGAGAGAGAGAGAGGAACCGACGCCATGAAGGGTTAGAGTGGATGCAGTAGTGAAGCTGAAGGAGTTGCTCGGCGGGAGGGTAAACAGGGCCTCTCGCTGCTCCAAGCGGTAGCCCGGGGGGAGGCGGAGCCGCCTGAGTCTGCGGTCGCTGGTGGTGCTGGTGGTTTGCCGTCTCTACCATTGCCGTTTCTTCACTCTTCCACTTCCACTGGTTCTGAAGCCAAGGTGGATTCTTCTTCTTGCTCTATATCTTTTCCAAGAAACAAACAGGAGAGACGCAGAAAATTGGGTTTCTCGGGGGTTTCTTTGCGAGGAAAATTAATTGGGTTCTGCAAACTATTTCAGAAAAAATTTATTCGGGATCAGATCATTTACGCGAACACGTTCGAACAATAAAAAAACTCTGACATGATGAGAGAGAGAGAGAGAGAGACAGGGGTTGGGTTTTGGGTTTAGATTACGTTAACGAGGGACATAAAGCATGGGCAGAACGCATGGGCCTTCAGACTTCGAGATTTTGTGATCTCTAAATGACCCTGAACTTTCACTAAATTACTCAATATGCCATCTTACGGCATACCGGCTAGGCCGGTCAAGTTCAGTCCTCTTAACTTTTTTTTTTTGGGAATAAATTACACTGACCACAAGTGGTTTGACGAAAATCAAGATATACTGTACTCCCTTATTTATAAAATTTTGTAACAAATTTTTTTTATGAAGAAAATTAAGATAGTATACACTACTTATTAAAAAATACACTGTACTCTCTTAAAATCTTGTAACAAATTTTTCCTTGTTGTTAAGCTGCGGTTAAAGGGCATAACATATTTGGCTGACATCATAATATAACTCTGTAAAATATCAATTTTATCCCTGCCAAGTGTCATCTAACTAAAATAGTTTATTACTTACCAAATTATTAATTCATAACCAAGCAAATAATGCCACCTTTTCAATTTATTTTAATAACATAATTAACAAAGTCCTATTGACCAGTCAAACTAGCCAAACCCCATCATCCACTGACCACCACCATGGATGGCTACATCATCACGTATATTTACGTATATACGTGTGTGTATGTGTGATGTAGAGTTAGAGATTTGGTTCTGTAATGAATTTGTGTCCTGGTTGGTGGGATTTGTTGAGTGTAGTTCACCAGCCTTAGAAAATTCGTGGGTCGGTGGTTGTTTGGACTTGGCAGTGGAAGAAAGTTGGGGATATGGGGTACAGAGAGTGATGGGTGATCGGCCATATAGTTAGGGGTTTGTGGACGTGGGCTGATGGTGCGAATGTTCGTCGATGGGGATGGTGATGGCGATTCCATTAGTTCGACGATGGTGACAGAGAGAGATTTGGGGAAATAATAGAAGAGGTGGTGGTGTCGATGGAGGTGGTGGGCAGTGGAGATGAAGGAGAAGGAGGGAAAGTGTGGGTTGGCAATGGGCTGTCAGTGAAGGTGTGGGAAGGGAAGGTGTGGCCAGAGATGGAGGGGAAGGAGGGAAAGTGTGGCCAGAGGTGGGGAGAGATAGAAAGGGGAAGGAGAGAAAAAGAGAGTTGTTTGAAAGGGGTTGGGGTGTGCACTATCTAATGGGGGTGGGGCTGCAACAGTGGTGGGTTTGCTGGGTCAGATTTGGGTGTGGTGGAGGTTGGAGAAGGGGGACTAACATGGCAGTTTTTGACGGTGGTGAAGTGGTGCGCCGTGGGAGGTTGCCAGGCTGGGTTTGAAGAGAGAGACACTGCTCTGCTTGAAAGTCATGACCTAGAGTTAGCGGGACTAAAAGAAAAATTCAATTAGTTTGTAAGAGTTAAAAAGACATTTAACAATTTCTGTTAACCTTCGTTTTTTCCCAACTCTGACATAACCGCAGTGTAATTATTAATAACTGAGTAGTACTATCTTGATTTTCGTCAAATCTATGGGTAGTTTGTGTAATTTATTCTTTTTTTCCTTTCTCTTTTAATTAGATGCCTTCATTTTTATTTTAATTGATTCCTCGATGATTATTGCCAAAAACACTTATGACTTTTGTCTACAGACTCGTACATTTATTTTTATTATTGAAATGTAGATAATTGTTGCCTAAATGTTTCATGAGTGAAGTTAATATATCGCATTAATAATCAGTGGGGGATTCAGAAATTTTTTTCAGGTAAGACAAATTTTTTTTATAAATAAGATGATTAATTTTAAAATAATGCAACGAATACGATAATATTCAAGATTTTATATATTAATATTAAATGTTTCTTATACAAAATAATGTTCAAATAAAAGTAAATGACAAATTATAACAATTCTTTTCATTATTTTATGAAATCTTTACAAAATAGTTTTATTGTTTATGGTTTTGAATATGTCATTTTCAATGTATGACATTAAGCAATCATTTATCCATTCATCTCTTATACGATTGCGTAATGAAATTTTAATAATCTTTATTGTAAAAAAATTTCTCAACCGATGCAGTTGTAACTAATAAAATCAATATCAATTTTACAAGCAAATAGACTAATGGGTAGATACTATCTTTCTTCGTTTAAACTAATTTTTGAGTAAATTCATCAATACCTATCACTTCTAAAAATTAATTATCAGAGCTTACATCTAAAATGTAGGTCTCAAATTGATTATCAAGTATTATAAGCTCAAATAGAGAACAATTATTAGGATAAATGAGTCAAAATAAAATATAAAATGGGTCCGATAATTATTTTTTTACAAATTTCAAGGAACGGCCGCCTACCCTCGTGCTTGGTCGATCCGTCCTGTTAATGACCAAGATTGATATGTGTTGGAGTATCAACATCACAACTTAAATTCAACGTGTCGGTTTTATTGTTTATTTAATGTACATTTTAGAGAAACTAGAACAATTTTGAAGGAATGAAAGCTTAACTTGTTCGTTCACTCCTATTTTTTATTGGTTATTTTTTCAGAAGTTATCCTATTATGTTGTAGAAGTTATGCAACACATTCAACATAAAAAAAAAAAAAAAAATACAAAAACAGTAAAAGAGAAGGAAAAAAAAAACATGCATCTTGGCTAGCAATCTAATCCAAAGTAACCTACCCTTTCTATTATGTTAGTGAAGTGATGCGCTTCTCTATATTTGTATAAATCACAAACCAACAAACTAACTCACTACTAAAGTGGTAGCTTTGTTGGTTTTGGCATATGAGATAAAACTAACTGATAGTGTTTAAGTAGTTTCGAGTTTAAATTCGCTTGCGATAGTAGTTCTTGTGAATCAAATACTACGACAGGGAGTCTCTGTCAACTTACATTTTGGTGAAGTTAGGTTTAACTATGCCTCATTTCTTTTCGAAGAGCTCACCAGAGTAGGAGTTGCTATGATTATGCTCAGGCAGGTAGATACATTGGTCATCCTCCTATTCTTTACCCTAGCCAAAAAAAAGAAACTAACTCAACTGTCCAAATCATAAGCCAAACTGATCAAAGTGTAAAACCGATTCAACCCAACAACTTTAGACTTCGTTTGGGTTAGCGTTGGACCAGTTGGTCTAATTGTATTCTATTAACATTTGACTTTCTAAAAGTTTTACTAAATTCTACACAATAATTATTTGTAGAAGTGTTGGCATAAAAAAAAAATTATAAACAATACTATAAAGATATGTTAATTAATTTAATAATTTATAAAATTTTATATAACATATATAATGTTACTTCTCGAGTTTGCTTAAATTTGGGTTCCTAACGTGAGAACTGAAGTAAACAATGGCGTTGTTCGTAATTTTGGCACAAATGAAGGTGCCAAGTTTGGCAATGTAGGGTTTCATCAACACAGAGGAATTGCCAACCGTTACAGGTTTTAAAATTTTGCGCTGGTCACGTGATAGACACATGCTCTGTGGGCACAACCGGCAAAGGACTACCCTGTTTCTTTTTTTTTTTATTTGTTGATGGCACCCATTTATTGCTCTTTATTAGTTAATTTGGTACCAACCCTTTTCTGCTCCGGTTCTACTAATATAATGCTACGGAAAATATCTATATACACATGGAATGCTTTATATACATAGACAGAATTAGGATTCAATATTGTTAAATATCTCTAAAACTTTAAAATGTAACAAATTAATGAATTGACCTTTAAAATTATCTATTTGTATGAATTAACATATTCCGTTAATAATTTGTTAAAAAAGTGAATGAAAAATTGTCATTTAATTTGTACATATTTATAAAAATATAATTTTATACCTAAATTGTACAATTTTATATTGGAATTGACCTTTTCATTTTAAAATAATTGTATAATTATTAAAATGCCCATTGGATTATTCATGTATTTACATGTTATTATAAGAAGCATTTTAGTCATTAGACAAATATAGAATAAGAGAATGTCACTTTAAATATAAAATTATAATTTTCTAAATGCAAGTCATATGATAATTTTTTATTCATTTTGCTAAACAGATTGTCAACAGAAGGTATTGATCGATACAAGTTAATAGATAAAGAACAAACGGTTAATGTGCTGTGTTTTATAGTTTAGAGCGTTTAGTAATACTTAGTCATAATTTAAAAAGTGTTTATGTAATTACCCTTATATGCTAAAGTTTTGGAGTAATTGAGAGCTTCACCCATGGTTTTTTGTTTTGTCAAAAAATAACTACATTATGGAAACATAGCCAAATGGACAATGGACGCTCATCTCTTTTAAGAAAATTCAACAATCACACATAAACAATAATATAAATTCACCATTAATTGGGGGAGATGAATTTAAGCCTTCAATAACTGAGGTACCTGATCAGCTAAACCATGCCACCGAACTACATAGTTATCGGCGTCTATGATAGATACATTATGATTACAAGCATATGTGTTGAACAGGTACGTTATATGGAACAATTTTTAGAAGGAAAATGCTATTTTTTTAAAAAATTTATACAGAAAATCCTATCACAATGACGTGGTTGTAATATTATTGAGATTAAGAGCCATCATAATAAGTATTTTGTTTTGAAGTAAATAATTTTTATCAATCACATCGTTCTGGGGATAAATTTTTTTTGTTTGTACAACGTTACCCTTTCTCGAAACAAAACTACCTGGTTTATCTGTTTAACCAAATAGCCATAAGATTAAAGAATGAAGAGATTAAGGCGAAGGAAGACACACAGTATATCTCTTTATTAGTATCTCTTTATTAATGTGATAATTGTTATTAATACATCCCAGGACAATATATATATATATAAACAATATACATGCAATGGTTCTTAGAAGGAACAGTATCAGCTGAAAAAGAGATCACAAGCCTGGGCGTTTACCTGTAAGGGCATAAACTATAATCATATTTTTTACTATAACCATATGCTTCTGCTCTTCTGCTTTGACTAAGTATTATATACGTTACAGTACAAAATAGCAAAATCACATGGTAAGGGTTCAGATCTACTTACAAACGTTTTGTACAAATCAATGGGTATTTTCACAATTTTCCCTTCTTTTTCCACTTTACGCCAAACATTAACCATGAAGCAATCCGCTCTTAAAAGATGAGTTTCGCTTACCAGGATTGAAAGAACTTTGATCTGACCTCTAATGCTAATCTAATCTTGAAGTCATATATAAATTGGATTTGCAGGTATTATGATTCAGTGCATACAAATAAACTTCCGTTTATTACTAGAATACTTATATTGGTGTTGTAATTATTGTACCAGAAATCAAATACATACTCACAAAATAATAAATTGGAGAAAGAAACTTCACTGTATAGAGAGAAAAATTTTACAGGAGGAGGAGGAGGAGGAGGAGGAGATATCTGCTCACTCAACTTAACTACTACTTAAAACAAAAAAAAAAAAACTCACTCTCCTTGATCTTGCTTGCTCGATCTTTGCTTGATATCTTCTCCCATACTTCAATCCTCTATTTATAGGAGAGGAGAGATTCAAATGTCAAGATTTTTTTGCAGCTGCAAAATTTTGACAAAATTTGATCGTTAGCTAGCAAGGTTGACAAGTAGTGGACGGTAGCTGCTTCCTTCCTTCTTCAACCATTGTAGGCGGTGGTTAACTCTTGGTTGCCAGCTTCATACTTCGTCAAGTTTAATAGGTGGGTAATTGGGTATGAACCTCAGCAGTAGTGCCACAAGAGCTTCAGAGTTCGGTGAAAGAGAGAATGCAATACATCAAAAAGCTATAAAATACGGTTATAATACTTCTTCGACTAGTACTTAATTGAAGCCAGTTATATACCCGAATGGAGACAATTTCCCCAACAATTTTCACCTTGAAATTGCTATTGCCGACGTAAGAAAAGTATGAATTTTTTTTTTTGTTTCGAAACACTTTGAATACTTTAGAAATATTTAAATACTTTCTAAGAATATTTTCGTGTTTCTTTACTCATTTTTTGTTTAACTATAAGCTGTGCTAGCTCAAGAGGGTAGTGGGTCACAGGGAAGGGACCTGCACCATACACTTTTGTACCTTTTGAAGGTGTCCCGGGAAAGAGTATGCAAGACTGGATATACTTGTGTTCATGCATGCATATATAATGTGGTTAGAAGGTTCAGGTGGGAGAAACTAATTCCAAACGAGAAATTCCTATTCAATTCAGGAGCCATTCCGGAAAACGGACTCCCAATTCGCCTCTACCCTCGCGAAAACTATATCACAGTCCTAAAAGCTTCATAATTGAAGATATCCTATTCCGGTTCAGTTTTGTGGTTTATTTTGCGTTTGTTCTTAATGTGTAAGGTGGAAGATAGGGCGTAGCGTAAATCATGTGATCTGTTCATAGAAGCAAACAAGCTGTGAGCTTTTCCTTTTTCCATCTACAAGTAAGAATTCCCAACGTCTTCTTGTTTGAAATCTGTTTTTTTCTTATTACAGGCATCTAATGGGTACCCTCTATCGCATTTGATGTTGTTAGCTGGATACTGAGACTTGATCCTGAGATTTCTCGGATGACATTTGATTATCCCCGTTCAGGATAAGCCCATCCTCTCAATTTCCAGGATTACTTGTTCACAGCCCGAATGGCCTATTCTTGTGAATTCTAGATGCCCCCGCTAGAGGTGTGCATGGGTCGGGTCGAATCTGTGTTAAATCTAAAACAGATCTAATCTTGATCGATTTTAAATTTTTATACTCAGAGTCGAACTAATCATTCAATGGAACCGAACCGAACTAATTCAAATTGGTTCAGTTCTAGATTGGGTTGGTTCTATTTTTATTTTATATTATTTAAATTGTGTATTCAAAAAAATAAAATAATAAGATTAGTCTTACATCCTTAATTTAAAAAAAAAAAGACAAATAAATACAAATTAATAATAATTAAGTACAAATAACAATGATTTAATGGTATATATAAAATATATATAGACTTTTTTTGAGATATAAAAATTGGGTCTCGGTTCGGGTTAGGTCGTTTCGATTTCTGTTCGAGTCCAGGAAATGTGAAACTAAGAACCGAACTAAATAGATTGGATTGACATTTTTTAAACCCAGAACTGAATTGATCATTTGATAGACCCGAACCAAAATAAGTCATAAATGCCGAGTTGGTTCGGTTCTTAAGTTTTTTTTGATTCTTTTGTACACCCCTATCTATTTAGCCCTTATTCATCTAATGACAGAAGTTATAGACAGCCCAGAGGCTGTTATTCAGCTGCTTTGAGCGGGTATCTGATACTTTCAGTTGGATAGAACAATTTAGCCCAGCCGCAAAGGGTATAAAAGGTCTATTATTCTCTCTTTCACCTACCCGGGTGAGGGTATCAAGTGGTTCACTAAATAAGAAAATCATAAAAATGAACTAAACTAAACTGGTACTGGATTGACATGGTTGTCAATGTATATAGCTTGAGATTCCATAAGGCTTACAAAAACTAGGGTACATAGGCATCGGTGATTAGAAGGAAGAAAAGATGCTAAACTTCAAGACTTCAAGTTGCAATTGAAAGGCTGAAAAAAGAAATATCATAGCGTTGGTCTAGATTACTTCATTCCAGTCTAGTACTTCTAAAACTTGTCTTTGAGTGCTTGATACCACCTCTGAATGATGGTCTATATATATATCCTTGCAAACAAACATCCTGTGGGGCTAATGTATATTCCATTCTTACTGCTAAACTCCATGCGTTGATGGTGATTAATGGAAATGTAAAACAAGAAATTGCCAAAAAAAAACAGAAATATTACTTAATTGAATGGTCCGAAACTGTGCTTGTTGGTCATGTCATTTATATATGGAGATTGAAATTTTTTTTTTTGGCAGTAATGGAGAAGGAAAATACGCTGAAACTTTATTTTTAATTAAAGGCTATTCATGACCTTGATTTGTCCGGTTTAAGGAACTCCCTAGTGTATTTACTAGTCTATTCAAACCTAATGAGGTGTGTTCAAAGTCCCATCTCCATCCAAAGTAAGTTTATTAAGACACTTCTGTCTCCTTTCTATGACCTCAGATTTCATTAATATGCATGACTGAATGCATAGATTTTATAATGTAGCCGTTTTGCAGTTTCAGTTGCTCCATTTGAATTTCTGTTTTTTTTTTCATCTTTGCCTGACTTTTTAAATGGGATGAAGGTGTCTTTGGCGATAGTGAAGAGAATCTCCTCAGGACGGCAATATATCTTATTCAGTACTGGTTGAGACTGCTATGGTTTATATTGCAAGTTATGTCCAACAGAGAATTTGCCTGTAAATACGAAATGATGAATACATATCTATACGTCTTGCTATGAAAGAACATTGGAGATGACCAAACTGTCAAACAACATAGAATCAGTTGCTAAAATTTATTCTAAATTTGTTGAAAAATTTCATATAGTGATGCAGGGATAAGCTTGAACAAGTGTAACGTCAATTCAAACGAAATACAAGAATACAATAGAAAAATCAATTCTCTCAAATAACTCTATTATTTAATGCTAAACTCCTTTTGAACAGAGCTCTTACACTGTATTTATAAGATAAATTAAGCCCCAAATCTAATAGAACTCAAATTAAACAAAAATTAAAGAAATACAAAAAATTGCCAAAAATAGTAAATTCAAGTGAAGCGCTAATTTAGATACTAGAAATCTAAAGAAATATTCTGAAAAAAACCTAGACAAAATTGAAATTTTTTAGTTGAAGTTACTACTAAAATAAAAGTTTCTTAAAACAGAAAAAACATAAATTTCGAGGTCTTAACGATTGAATTCGAAAAAATCCCAACCTGTTATTATTGAGACCACCAAATTTCGTGGAATTACGAATTTGAGTTTGAGTTTGAACGCGACTGATTTGCATTATATAGTCTATGCATAATTATATGGCAAAACAAGATTGTCAAGTAGAAATGCCAAATTCACAAACGTATATAAGACTTTCACTATTTGGTTCCACGGAAGAAAGCCTGCAATTCTAGTTAGGAAAACCAGTAAGAAATACATTTGGCAAACTACTTGGATGTATCTTTGGTTGTTACCAGAAACATGAATGAGACTAGACGGCAGAAGCACGGCTTTGAATCCCAACAAATATGGTTAACGTTGCAACCAAAAATTAACAGGTTTATGTCGTCCACCCACTACCCAGGCCTGGCCTAGCAGCAAGTGACCGCTGACAAAAGTACTTAGTTAAATTTCAAACATAGGACCCATGAACGTGCCTATGAAATGAGATGCACCCAACTCTAAGTCTCCTCTGATTAGGAAGCTAGCTGCAGTATAAAGTATGCCAATGTAATCAGGTAAATGAGGATATATATATATATATATATATGCAACGACTGACATAGTGGTTGCATGTGACTTATATCATTTTCTATGTATCTACATTGAATTTGACTTACAGTAGGTGTATAGAGTATCCCTCAATCTATCATGCATTGGAAGGCTACACATATATTTTATATTATATGTATATATATGTGTGAGAGAGAGAGAGAGAGAGGTTTCAGTCATAAGAAACAAAAAGAAACCCACTAACCCACAACGTTTCTTCAATCATAAAGATGCCATTTGATTCCTTTCTCAATTATTTGTCAGTGGCAGGACAATATATGATATCCATCTCTATATAAACAAATGTATGCTATGTTAAAGCTTGCAAGCTTCCATTGAGTTTCAACCGACATACCTTTCTTCTAAAATGGTAAGCTTTTGGTTGATTGACCATGAGGCTTTCTGAAGAAAAGTAGTTAACAATCATATTGATTATACAGAAGAAAGAACTGAGCCACCTCCATCTACTGGAGTTTTTCTATCTTCACTTCTTCAGTAGTCTCAGGATCACCAATATAGACTCTATATTATACATTCGATGCATTATCTTCTTTTTCTCCATAAGTAAACACTACTCATCTTTGGCTAACTAGTTTCTTGTGTCACCAATATCCAGGGAATCTGCAGGGATGTTAAAGCTCAAACCAAACAACACCCAAAACTGGGAGGAAATAGAGCTGCTCTCTTTGTATATGGTAAATGAGAATTTCACTCTAAAACTAGCTTGCAACAATTTGGGCTGGTTTTTGACTGGTTTTAATGTTGATTATTGTAGCTACGATGGGACTTGAGAACATGGCATTCATCGCTAATGCTATCAGCCTCATCACTTACTTCTACGGATACATGAACTTCAGCTTGACAAAATCGGCCACCACGCTTACAAACTTCTTGGGCACAACATTTCTACTCTCGTTGTTCGGAGGATTCATCTCCGACACATACTTGTCCAGATTCAAGACTTGCATTCTGTTCGGAAGCATTGAAGTTCTGGTACATTAATTATCTATCCATCGACGTAATTGTCACCAACATATATATATATATATATTGATATATGTATTGTTATGGGTTTTCAGGGATACATCCTCCTAACAGCACAAGCACACTTCAGCCAGCTAAGGCCCTTACCTTGCAAAGACGAGCCCCCAAGCAAGATGAATCAGTGTGAGGCTGCAAACAGCAGCCAAGTTGCTATCTTCTTCACTGGTTTGTATCTAATTGCATTTGGAAGCAGTGGGGTTAAAGCAGCTCTACCGTCTTTGGGAGCCGACCAATTCGATGAGAGGGACCCTAAGGAGGCAGCTTCGCTTTCGAGCTTCTTCAACTGGCTCTTGTTCAGCATCACCATCGGAGCTATCTTCGGCGTGACATTCCTAGTCTGGATAAGTACCAACCAGGGTTGGGATTGGTCGTTTGGTGTCTGCACCGTTGCTGTTCTTGTGGCATTCTTGTTTCTAAGCATGGGAAAATCAGTTTATCGGAATAACATGCCCAAAGGAAGCCCGATTATTCGGATTCTACAGGTATATATTGCATAAACAAATTCATTCGAAATCATTTCGAGAATTTAATCGTTTTTGCTCGGGCGGAGCCATTCCAGGCAGGGGCACCTGCCCACTAACTTTCAAAAAATTATATTTTTACCAATAGTCTTAGTATAAAATTTGTAAATGTGCTAAAAAACCATATTTTCACATTATAATTTTACATACTTATATCAATTTTCTCCCTTAAACTTTATAGATACCACTCTTAAATAGTTATTTATTTTTAAAGATCCTTTTATATATATATATTATATATAAGTATATATACACTAGAGGTAATTCTATATATACATTTATACGGGATTCCTGTACAAACTACAAAGTGGTGTTATTGAATCTAAGTATTTTACTTTAAAACCAAATATTCGTCAGGATAGCTTTTAAGTACAAAAACACCATCAATCTATCATTTGGTGAAGATTTTTGTACAATTTTTTTTATAGAAAAATAGCATTTTCGGTATATTATGCAAGTGCCATATTGTTTATTTAAGAAAACATTTATACTTCGTTTAGAACTTAGATTTTCGATTGAAAAAGTAAAAAAAAAAGAAAAACATGATGAAAAATAAAACAAAACTATTTTTTTATTTTGTTCAATTTTTCTTTATATTTTATTTTTCTCACTAAATATTTGAGTTTCAAATAGAGCGTGAGGTTGTATTATTGGTTGCCCCTATAGATAAAATTTTTGGCTCCACCACTGTTTGTGTTCTTGAATTCAGGTGTTTGTGGCTGCCATTCGAAACCGGAACCTTCAAATACCGGAGATAACAGAGAAGTTGCATGAGATTCATGACAAAAAACCCGGAATAGGAAATGAAATTCTTCAAAGAACAGATCAATTCAAGTACTTATCCAACTTCGCCAAACTGTTTATTTTACGCTCCTTTGAGTTTGGCTCGTTAATCCATATTCCAATTAATCTTGACAGGTTTTTGGATCGGGCAGCAATTGTTAGAAGCACACCAGAAGAATCGGCGCGGAGTAATCCTGGGCCCTGGATCATGTGCAGAGTGACACAGGTTGAAGAAACAAAAATTTTGGTTCGTATGCTTCCGATTATATTTAGCACTGTCTTCATGAACACATGTTTGGCTCAACTCCAAACGTTTACGATCCAACAAAGCACAACCATGGACAGAAACCTCCTGGGTTTTCAAGTTCCAGGCCCTTCCATTCCAGTAATTCCTCTGGTTTTCATTTTCATTCTAATCCCGTTATACGACCGAATTTTCGTTCCGATAGCAAGAAAATTTACAGGGATCCCAACTGGAATCAGACATCTCCAGCGAATTGGAGTGGGACTTGTGCTTTCAGCTATTTCCATGGCGGTCGCCGGAATCGTAGAAACCCACCGGAAATCCGTGGCTGTTAAACACAACATGGCTGACTCTGCCAATCCTTTGCCTATAAGTGTGTTTTGGCTTGGTTTCCAATATGCTATCTTTGGAATGGCTGATATGTTTACGTTGGTGGGGCTGCTGGAGTTCTTCTATGCAGAAAGCTCGTTGGGGATGAAATCATTGAGCACAGCCATCTCGTGGTGTTCAATGGCGTTTGGGTATTTCACGAGCTCAGTCATGGTGGAGGTGGTGAACAAGGTGAGTGGTGGCTGGTTGGCTAGTAACAATTTGAACAGAGATAAGTTGAACTATTTCTACTGGTTGCTATCAGGGTTAAGTATAGTGAATTTTGGGGTTTATTTGGTGTGTTCATCTTGGTATAGATACAAAAAGGTAGAAGTGAAGCAAGTTGGTTCTAGCAGTAGTAGTGATCCTGAGGGGAAGATTGAAATGGGAAGAGTTTAGAGTTAGGCCATAGGGATGGATTCCTGTCTTCACTATCGTTTTCGTGTATTCGAGCAGAGTGTCTGCTGGTTAGTTATGTATACAGTATTTAATTTCTACTATCTATGTTCAACTATTTCAGTCTTGTATAAAAACTATCATTTGACCAAAAAAAAAAAGAACAAATACAGTGATTGATCAACAGACATGCCCAGAGAAACCTAAGGGCCTGTTTGATACATGTGGAAGGAAAATGGAAAGAAAAGAAAATAAAATGGGAGAGAAAGTTATTTGAATTGCAAAAAAAATGAGAGAAAAATGAATGAAAAATTGCTTTTCTTTGTTTGAAATTGAAAAGAAAGTGAGAGGAAACTAATAGGATATCTATTAAAAAAGAAAGAGGAAGGAAAATGAAGAGAAAGTGAGGAAAAAACAAAATTTCTCTCCTCGTGTCATTTCTCCTACCATTTCACATGCTGAGTTAGAGCCTCTCGGCGAATTCTTTGACATTTGCTTTTAGAAAACCAGAACTTCCATTTTGATGGATATTGTTACCCAGAAAGCCCCTCAAAAGTTTTTCCATCATGGCAGGCTATCCTCAAACTTAGGGCATCAATGGGGCAGCGTAGCGCCGCTTTCTGTAGATGTTTCTAATGGAACATTTTACGCTAATTCCAAAGGACCTTCGACTCTAAACGCATTGAGCACTGCCATGGAACCTAACCTCAATAACTAAAGATTCAAAATCGCCCCTTTCTTCTTCATCTTCTTCCATGAAGACACTTCGTTCCTGAGTTTGAAAAACAACCGTCTTCCCACTGAAGCTGAAACTCATTTCTCTGCCAGCTACTGAACTTGGGGTTCCTTGCGTCCAATTCCAAAACCCTAACGTCCTCCAAGTTTTGAGCGTACCAGAATGACGAACCTCCAAGAAAATCATTAGATAAAGAAAGTGAGAAATGTTTAGCGTTGGATGGGCAATAAATAATGTAAGGGTTTGGAAAATTAGAAGAGAGAGAGGTGGTGTAAGGTAGGATGATCATCGATGAAAAATTCATTGGAGACTAAAGTTCTGGAAAGTCAATGATTCAACTTTGTTTCATATAGTAGGGAGTGGAGGTGACTTGTGTCATGATTCTATCATACATCCCAATAGACCACTAATGGCTTATAGTACAACATTTGACCACCATAGATGAACAATTCATTGGAAACTTGAGACCTGGAAAGTCGATTCTTTTTCTTGCCAATTTTTTCCACTCTTTTTGTAGAAACAAGTTTGAAAGTCATTACAGAAAAAGAATGCAAAACCAGTCATTGTTAGGCCATTGACAACCTCTATTAACACACCGATGGATGAGGTGATCCATCCCCTACATACTCCTAATGTGCAAAACATGTGACCAGGGAAGGTAGAATTATTCACAACTGCTCAATATTGAGACAAAAGAGTGGTGAAATAACTAAGTGTGAAAAAGTTAGAACTGAGACCCCCCCTGCAAGCAGAGGTAAAAGAGTCAAGAGAGTGCCAATGGATCCTTCTTCACGGGTGCTTCATAAATAGTGTCGGCGACTCTGGAGGGGGGCCAATAACGAAGCATTGACCTACCAACAATGTTTTTGATTGGAAGCGGACCCCTGAAAACAAGGTGCAATAAAAATGTCACAAATCCTCCCAATACAGATGCATGATAAATAACTAACCAAAAAATTGTGAATCTGCCTCCATTTTCTGTGATTTCAATGTCAGTGTAATCACCTCTAAAAATTTTTGATGAGGAAACCACCAAATACTACAGCTACAAATATTCAAACAAAATGTTCATCAGCAATTCTAATATTGGTGATCCGGAATTACCAATTATGGGAATCAAAGCTATTGTTACGGTTGTCCCCCATCACAAACACATAACCTTCAGGCACAAGCTGCAGAAATTAAATTGCAAAGCTTTCAGATCATTTTGTAATTGTTTTAGGCCTCTAATTCTAAAGACAAGAAAATGACATCAAGAAAGGCAAATGAACAAGAAGCAGGAAACCTTACCACTGGATCCATTTCATAAGTAACTGGCTCCAAAATGAAATCCTCATCTTGCACAATACCATTCACCATTAATTTACCCTCGCGTACCTTTAGGCACAGAATGACGACTTAGATGTCAAGACGAGGCACATGAGATTTCGCAGTTAAACGAAGAATAGAACTTACTTCAACGTAATCCCCTTCCATTGCAACAATTCTTTTTATAAACACATCACCAGAATTATAGCCGATTTCCTGCATGGCGCACCCAAAACGCAACAACAAATATATTAGTTTCTAATGAATTGGTCAGGAGATTGTTATTTGTTCTCTTTGCAAATGCAAAACACACCTGAAGTATTGGAGGTGCCTTAAATATCACAATATCTGAAACTTCAGGGTTTCTAAAGACATAGGAAACCTGAAACACCAAATATATAAGAAAAAATCAATTCAATAAACACCAATATATATATATATATATAGAGAGAGAGAGAGAGGCAGGCTATATCATTTTTATCCCACAAGACTTGCACTCACACTATACCTAAAACTAAATGAAAGATCTTCTTCCATCACTCATAATTTCCAGAAACTACAACATCATTGGAAAAGCAATAAAATGGTAAACCGCTTTATCATGGAGAAAAATAAATTAGACTTTTTACATTTATGACGAAATGCCAAAACATTGTTAACACTGATATAGAGAACAGTTGCACAACTTTATTTGTACTCAAGGACAAATATGTATAAGGCATTAAAACATCTTTCTCAATATACTTCAAGAAAAGAAGCAGAAAATATATAACTTGAGATCAAGAATAGCTTAAATATCATTAGACTAGCTATCTAACTGTGCCTTCATAAAAGCTTTCAACAAGACCAAGAAGCTTCACAAAGTGAGTCCTACACTTCAGAAAATTGGAATTGTTAAAATAAGTTGGAAGCTAGAATATAACAAAATAGTTTACATTTATCAAAAGCAAACATGATAATTTTATCTACTACGCTTGCAAATTGGTTTCGGACCTTTGGTTCCATATGTAAGTGTTAACTTGATCAGAATTAGCATGATGTTACCAGAGTTGCATCACTTTAATGAATTCAAGTAATTGTAATAAGTAAGCGTTAATACATTCCCTTTAACTCATAATTCCAGCTAGCATTTTCTACTCCATTCATACCTGACGATCTAAATTATATTCTTAAAGCTCAAAAATTAGTTTTCTCCATAGCTTCATAAATGTGCATCCCCAAAATCCAATCCAATCTGTTCATATTCCCAATTATCTTATAAAAAGGTACATTCTGCAGATACAATGATATTCAAATTACGAAATAAGCTAAGGTTAACGAGCTTATACCTTCTCGGCTAATATCCGGTCACCCACATCCAGAGTTGGATACATAGAGGACGAGGGAATGGATCTTGGCTCCGCCAAGCTCGATCGGAAAAGTATACTAACAGTCAACGCCGTGAAGACGGCCTTCGCATCCTCACAACGAAAATTCAAGAACCTCGAAAGCCAATTGCTCCTCTCAAATGCCGTTCGACGAAAGTCCTTCGGCATATCCTTCAAGCAATCACTCTCTTCCCCTTCACTACGGTGTGTTCTACCCTTATCCACTTCGTTACTAGCCGAGCCCGGAACTGGCTCATTACAGGGAAGCCACTTCGACCCTTGCAAAAACGGCATGATCGAAGAGGCCTTTAAAGGCGAAATCCCAAATACCCCCATAGACGACGCTCCCGAAACACCGGCCGAGGACTTCATCAACGAAATCAGACCGACAACAAGCGGCGAAGACTTACAGTTCTCCCCAAGTAATTCACCGGAGAGGGTCGTGTACTTAGAGGATGAATTCTTGGCCCAATAATTCGACTTGGCCCGCCGGAACTCCGCCTGTTGGTGGCAGTTCCTGGCGGCGCCGGCGGGATCGAGTTCGGGCTTCTTGTTGGGGCAGACGAGACGAGATCGAACGAAGCACTCGTGAAACAAGCGGCAACTTCCGACTTTGTTGGAGGCGGAGGAGGCAAGGTTTTGGGCGACGAAGCTGGAGTAGGTGACGGTGAACCTGATCGCCATGGCTGCGTATTTTGATAACGTGATCAAGATGTGGTACAGAGCGGTTTCGGTGACCGACGGGGACGATAAGAGAAACCCTAAAAGCCAATCAATGCCATTGGTGCTGAAAGTGAATCGCAGAAGGGAGGGTTGAATTGAAGTGTTACCCTAAACAATCGGAAGCTACTGAGAAAAATCTGCTGCAAAATTGGGGGTTTCGGGGATGAGAAAGACGAAGAAGACGGTGGAATTGGGAAAACCTAACTAGACCTGAGCGATCTCTCACAGAGAGAGGCAGCCTCAGGAGAGACGAATCAGGACGCCAATTTCCCAACAGATAGAGGGGGAGCCGGTACTGAGATGACCACGGGCTTAATAGTCGTCGGCTCATTGCCCTCTTTGAAAGTCCCCTCGTTTCTTCTGATAATTACCAAAAGACCACTCTTTGAGTAGCTAGAATCCTCCAACCAGAACAGAGTCAACAAGACATAGAAATGGAAATTTAATAAGATTTTCTATGGAGATAAAAATTTCAGTACAATTTTTTTTACACTAATTTAAATACTACTTCGTCCTATGGACAATCTGCCCAAAAATTATTTGTAAGTTTTTTGGGAAAGGAAAAGATTTTTTCAAATGAGTGTTTGGTTTGTTTTGAAGTCGAAGCGGTTTGAACACACTCATTGGGTTTAAATTCTATGAGCCTCTTTCCATTCCCCCTATTTAGCCTCTTTCTATTTTATGAGCTTCTTTCCATTTTCATTATTGTGTTTGTGTAAAAAAAAAAATTCTAAATTATTCCCCAAAAAAAAAAGTAATTTGGAGTTTGCTATATTCATATGTATAACCCCACCAGGTAGACATTGTAATTTGCTTCAAAATGAGGGTGTTTGTAGCTCCAAGTCCATGCAACCACCTCTAGTTGACTTTCACGATGATGTCCCTGTAATCGAAAATAAACTCGCGAAGTCCATTTTTCTCTCTGTTTCCGCTGACCCAACAAAGAAGAAATGTGCAGACAATGGAAAGATAATAATGCCCCCAAAATACATGCACGTACGCAACTGTTGCTCCTTTGCAAGAGCTTGAGGACAATTTGGGCAGTCTCCATCCATTAGCTAGGATGCTCAGAAAAAAACAAAATTATTATTATATTGTGTCTTAACATGTTACGTGTATATATAAATGCACAACTTATTTATTCTATTGTTTGTAATTTGATAATGAAAAATGTTAATTATAAGTAGAGTTCACCTGATGTGACGATCATTTAGTGATGAGTGTCGGACAATCACGATTATCATTAACACTCTTCTTTAATAATTTCTCTTTACCTACAAAGAGAAGTAGATATTTCTTTCATTTTTCACAATATGACAATTTTCAAAGGACCTAACTAATATTTAGAGTAGCCTAACATGTCCTTCCCACATTGAACTATTATCATACCCAAACATATTCTCATATTGCTATCCAATCATATAATTATCAAATTAGAAATACTATTTAAGTTTTTCAAGTTGTATATTCTTCAATTAGAAGAAAACTCTTCTCAAGTTTTTAAAACCAACACTGTCACATTTCAAAAAATTTGTTGTGTGTAAAATGCAACCAACGTTCTTTAAATAGTTAATAAAAACTGAGTTAATCAAGCTGGAAAGGTGTAGCTCTCTTTGAGTTTCTAACTAACTTGATTAAAGGCATTTAAAGATTGTGGAATAAAACTAGTACCTTCAAAGTTCAAAGTAATTGGAATGGATAATTTAATTAAAATGCCTACATACCCATTTTCTATTGAAATACACCATGTCAATTTTTTTTTTACAATATTTGAATTTTTTTGTAGGTTTCAACAAAATTTAGGAATGTAATTCTAAAAAATTTGAGTGAGGGGTGTTTCCAAAAGATCCGCAGACTTCATGATTGGTAATAGCAATATTAAAAGGTTATAGGGAGTGCTTTACCAATATTTTATGAGAAGGCTGACAAGTCAACTAGAGTTAGTGACGTAAGCTCGTACATCACCTAAAATCACAAAATTAGTTGGAAATATTTTTTTGTTAAATTACTTAGATGTGAAATTTTTGGTGATCAGAATTTTTATATATTAATTTATTTTATTAATTTGTGACACTACTTTGTACTAAATAATTTCTCTAGCCCTCGGGTACAAATTATCCCAATCTTAATAAGTATAAACTAGTAATTTTTATTATATAGGTCAATGATTTGAGCAGCCTTAATATTAATTTGGTAGCAATAAAATAACAATAATAATTTTCATTTGCCAGGTGGTGGATCGATGATGCAGCAATTACAATTTTTCATGAAAGGTCTAGTGAGTTGGGCTTATGGCCTATTTCGGATTGTACTGGCAATGTCAATGTGTTAGGCCCATTTCTTTTGGACCAATAAACTTTTCAATTGCCCACTCTAGGAGTCCCCAAGTGGTCTGCAGTAATGCAATTAAATGCATATTTTTCTTTGTTGCTACGGGTCCTTGCTTTGGGCCGTCTGACCTCGAGCTCATGCTAGGCTGCCGTCGACATGTACCATGTAAAACTAGGACCTCATGCAATGCATGAGTAATGACTAGCCACAAGAAGAAGTGAGGAGGGATCGGAATCGTTGAGACAACATTTGGTATATTAATTTTGGATTTTTTTACCAAAATTGTCTTTGGTAGATTAGTTTTGGAACACGTTGTAGGAAAACTTTTCTGAAATTATCTCATAGTTAAGAACCAAATAAGTTAGTGTATGAAAAGGGTAGTGTTTTTAACAATCTCATTTTTTTTTTTATGAAAATGGAGGACTCACTCTTCCGGTCACATTTGCTCTACCAACCCGACCAGTTCGGCTTCAATTGGTATTTTAATGGGATCCTGGTCGGGTGGGTTGGGCATTGCCTTTCAGCTTGGCCTTTTCAATTGGGAGGTGTATGGAGTATGGTGAACTGTGCCTTAAGCTCAAATTCTCTTAATCCCAAGTCCCAGCTGAGATTTTCATAGTTTTAACTTTTACGTCAGTTTGTAACAGATTTTCGGTAAAAAAAAAGTAAAAAAAAAAACGTAAGAGAAAAAACAATAAAAATATTATTTTATTTTACTTTTTTTTTTTTACTTTTCTCACTAAAAATTCGAATTCCAAACGAAGTGTTAATGTTTCTCTAGAGGCTTCTAACTACTGAAATAATTTAATAATTAAAACCATGTATGCATCTTCCGTTTGCATGGCACGTGCGTGCACCATAACCAAATAAATGACAATAAAATGCATGAGAGAAGGGGCATGTATGCACATCATTAAATTAATTAACATATATAAACATATATTATTTGATTATACAATTTGTTGAGAACTATATTTTCATAATATAATTTTCAATACGTTATATAATCAAACTTAAAAATATTCTTTTAAAAACACATGTTCTCTTTTTGGTTCATTTATAAGAAGAATGAAAGCCCAAAAAGAAATTTGGGAGAAGAATTCGAACAAACTGTAACCTTCAATATACGTGTGTGTGTATATATATATATATCAACCCCTACCTGTTCACCCGTAACCATTTTTATGTACTGGGAAACGGAAGGCCGGGCCGCACCATTAATCTAGGTTTTTCTAGGTGGTCAAGTGGTAACCCACCATGCACCCTAGGCTTTCTAGTTTTCTGCCATTGATTACTCCTACAAGAATGTAGGGTAGTAGCCTGGCAAGCCTAGAATGTTAGGTAGAGAGTGCTCGATCGCTCTCATCATCATTCAGTGTACAGTGGCAAATGCCTTTGATAGTGTGAACAGAGTAACCCGTATGCATAACCCACAGTAAAGCCAATTTGGTGATTTGCAATAAATTTAAAAAAAACCCCTTTCCTAAGGATTTGATTGTCCTGAAAATTCATGGAACACTGGAAAACAGCGTAGATTGGGAGCAATGAGGCAATGAAGAGTAGTGCTTCATGTTTCTATTGGCAAAAGAAACAAAATAATTGATAAATTAAAAAAAAAAAGGAGACAAATTAACACATGAATCCATAGAAACAGAGAGTTCCTTACAACCAGACTTTTTTGCAAAGAAAAACTACCAAACGAGCGATCTTTAATTTGCTTCCACTTTGTTCAACCCATCTGTTCGAAGCAGACCCAAAACATTTACAGAGACTCCAAACTAGCCAAAAAACTCCAAGACACGCATATGGATTGCCAATAGCTTCCCCATTGTTGACTACTATACGGTTCTATACCCACCAAACAAAAAACCCAGAAGTAAATGACACCTTCAAAACCCGAACAAACAAAGAGATATATATATATATATATATAGTGAACATATAAAACCAACAGAAACAGTGAAACCAGCAATTAAAGAGACAACCCGAAAGAAAATATAAAGAAAAAAGTCCACTTTCTTTTAGCCTTCCTCAAAAAGGAAAAGAAGTAGTTGAATTACTTGAGACCATTGCCTGGCGTGGAAATAGCAAGATCCGGCCAACCAAAGCAATCCCCATCGGCCAAACCCCCTTCAACGCTGCCTATCTGCCACGTGTTGCAACCAGACGCAGCCCCAGAAGCACTCCCGCCACCGGCAACCCCACCGGCAACTTCCTCCATATGCCAAACCCCGGCACCGAGACCAAACCCCATTTCACGAAACCCAGACCCGGTACCGACCCCAAATCCACCCAATGCGAAGAACCCGGCCCCAGGCGGGTTCAGCAACGTACTGAAACTCTCGGTGTCGGGTACGTTCTCGTTCAGGTTCACATCAGCACACAACGGCGATACCGTCTCCGTTTTGATGCCGGGCATCATCGTGATCGGGTTGACAGGTATCGGGTCATAGGTTAAATTAGAAGAGGAAGACGATGAAGAAGTGGTGGTGCGAGAGCGCTTGTTGGGATTCTTGCGGGTGCCACCGCCGACGGGGACGTTGCGGAGAGTCCCACCGCGAGTCCAGTAGCGGCGGCAGGACTTGCAGAAGTGGCGGGGCTGAGAGAGGTTGTAGTTGTTGTAGTAGCAGAACTTGGTGTTGGTGGAGTCGCATCGCGGGCATGGGAGGTGCTCCGGCTCCGGCGGGTGCGTGCCACCCTGTTGCTGCCTCGCCTGTCGTCGTTCGCCGGAATCTGACGGCATTTTCTCGTATACCCCTTTGTTCAAATTGTTTGGTTATTTGTTCAGCTAATGGCTTTGGAGGAGAGACGATAGGGCGTAAGAAAGGGACAAAGATTCAGAGAGAGAGAGAATGAACAGGGGGCTGTTTGAAAGTGGAGACGGGTCTTATTTAGGAGAGTGTGTCTGTGAAATCTGACTCTTGTTTGTAGTTAGAGAGAGAGAGAGAATCTGACGCTTAAGCTGCGACACCTGCGACGCTGGAGGGTCTTGATTTGGATTAGCAAGCGATTTTGGCTAATATGTTCGATACCGTGGAACGTCCTCATTCGTGGTTTGGTGAGTATAGTACACTCTACAAGACAATAACTTGTTGAATAAATTGGAATGAAATGAACAACTTTTTCGGCCACCGTAATATTCTTTCTACTCGCTATTACTAACGAGCTGACCTATATATATGATAAAACACAATTTTTTAAAATAATAACTCCCTCACATTCGTATTAACAGTTGTAATTTATTTTTATAAATATTATATAGTTAAGATCGTTTGACAATTGTTCTTCAATTTCGATTTTTCTCCTGAAAAGGTCACCATCAATAAATTTCACTTTTATGTTACTTTACATAGGGAGAAGTAAAAGTTAAATTGAGAAAGTAAAAATTTTTAAAATTTAAACAATCTTTCTATTTCGAAATACGATACATATATTCACAACCTTTCATTTCTCTTTCTAAATATTTCTCTGTCTTTCTCTATTCAGAAAAACTCCTTTCACCTTTTTGTATTTTTTTCTTGTGAGTCTTTGCAAATCTCACAGATCTTAAAGATTTTTTTCCTTAAACTTTTCGATTGATTTTTTCACTTGTTAAACACCAACGCGAAAATTATTTTTGACACCAGAATTAACGACATGCAATCAAGTTTGTGAAGGTGTACTGTAATTTGATAGATTATTACACTTAACAAATATACTGTTATTTTTATTATGTACAAACAATATTTTGTTTAAGAATGCCATAGACACAGGTAATCTACTAGTCATAAAACAAATGGTAATCAAGCATTTAGTCTCTTCAACTTTGTCTCAAATTTTAATGTATTTTTTGAACTTTAATTTATTTTATTTTGAATCTCCAACTTATAAAAGAAAGTCAATATAGTGCGTCATTTTAAAATAAGTTTAAAAAGTTAAAAATTAATTAAGTTTTCACGCTTCAACTATAACTTAATATTATTTTATTCCCAATTAATTAAAAATAGTTACATTTTCACTATCATACAATTTAAAATTAAAAATTTGTTTGGTCATAGTTTTATACTAATATCTAAATAAAGAAAAATAATAATTTTATGGCTATGAAATGTTATAAATCATCTTGAAATGTTATAAAAAATAGCCAAAATGATTCATAAAATCTTTTTTTTGTCCACCACCAATTATTAACCCTGACAATAGTAAGAAGATTTTTGAAATTATGCATTTGTTAACCAATGACAAAGTTTTTTTTATAGTGTGTTCCGTAAGAAATGCTAAACTATTCAATTAAATTTTTTTTTGTCAATTGTATTAATACGAACTTAAATTCTCATAATCTATGAATAAATGTAACGACTTTTAGTTTAGCAGGTAAAGTAAAACTAAATCATAGTTGAGAGAGTCAAGGTTTAATTAATTTTTGAACTTTTTAAACTTATTTTAAAATAATGGACCACATTGACTTTCTTTTAAAAGTTGAAAAGTCAAAATAAGATAAATCAAAGTTTGACATAAGAATCATAGTTTATTTTTTTCCCCTTTTATTGGACACATTTTTAATTATATTTACTTTTCTATTAATGATTATACTTAAATTTGCAAATGCAAGTTTGTTTTGGCAAGAATAAATTTTCATTATATCAACAATTATCTCTTAAATTTATAAAAAGAAAATACTGTAATAAACCAATCAAATACATGAAGGACAAAAATAATGGAGTTTGTACTCTAAAAATTTAAGTCTCACCTAGCTACGAAATTTTTTTCCCACGCCCTACGGTAAACTTGGACTTCCTTATTTCCGGTATTATGTTTTATAAAAAAATTAATGTGTCTATTGGGGATTCTTTTATTTCAAATAAAAAATATCACCACTTTGATTGATACTTTCAAAAACATTTATGTCACACTGTAGGGTTTTCACTATAAAAATGGTAGAATATTATGAAGAATTTTGTAAAGTAGTAATCAGTTTAGGGGAAAACAAAAGCACAAGAAACAAATAAAGCCTTTGAGTGAAAAAGTGCCGACTTTGGCATGTTGCTTTTATCGTAGCTGTGCGTCTTTCTAATGCTTTTTTGCTTTTGATTTTCGGCGTACATGTTAAACATACATTAATTAAAAAAAAAAATATTAATTTAACACTTTATAGCATTTACCATTAAGTTGTACGAATTATACATATTTAATGCATGTCAAGTTTTACATGGCCAATCATATTTTGTTTGATAGTTTCTAGGGATTTAGAGTCGTTTGGTATGATTTTTTAGTTAATTTTTTTTAAAAATTTGTAAGTAAAAAAATTAATTTTTTAAATTTTTTATGTTTACATTAATTAAAGATAAATAAAAATATAAAAATAAATAAATAAAAATGTAAAAAAAATTTACTTCTTTTTATAAATTAAAAAAAATAGACAAAAACGTCATATCAATTTTTGGCGTACGAGTTACGAGTAGTTTCGAATTAATATATTACATCCTTAAACAGTTGTTTCAAACCGGATCAAATTCTATTTTGCGCCCTACAAGATCTTTTGCAGGTCATTATAGGACAAAAAAATTTCTGAAAATGACAATACCACTTGCTATTGGTCTAATATGACCCTCCGACTTTGAGTTTCAAACTATATCACACGCCCCCAAAAAATAATCAAATCGCTGAAAAAATTTACTTGCAGCCCGAGATAAAATAGTTGGGGAGTGGCTAGTGGCATTCAGCCACTGGAAGGGCTCTGGCGCTTTATAATTATAATTGGATATATCTTTGTTCGTTAGGTTTGACAGGGAAAGTGTAAGGTTGACTTACATGGAGTTTGTCTAAGAGTTCTGATAGTCATTGAAATCGACTCGCTCAAGTCTCTCGGTTATAGAGAGGTGAGAACCGAGAGGGCGGACAAGAGAGAGAGAGATTCATGAGCTAGTAGTGACTCGTATAATAAATGTGATTAGGTACTGTCTCCTTTGTCATAAATGTGTTGAAACTATTTATAGTAGGGAGTGATTAGCACTGTGCAGACACGTGGCGCGTCGTGACTGGGCAGGCCTGAGCTTTGCTATCATAATCTGGATAGGTCCTGTCAGCAGCTACGGCGGGCGATTGGATGCCCTCTACTACGGAGTTAGGCGCTTGTGCAGCCACAGCTCGCCACGTGTCCATTGCATTAAATGTGCGTCGAGTCAGTATTTAATGCTTAAGATATGGTATTTAAGTGGCTCTGAGGATAGATATATCTCTCTTAGTCGGTTGATGGGATTGGTCTACAAGCGTGTGGCTCAACGATTTCTTCGGTTTTAGCCTCCGTTCTACTGCCCGTGGGAGAGGTTTCGAGCGAGAGTAAATTAAACAGTTAGGGGCTTGGGCCCGTTAGATATTGAGGCACGGAGCCTTGGATCGTACTAGGCACGGGAGCCTGTCATGCACAGGAGCTCGTTTTGACCTGAGCCGTGCAGGCACGAGTCAAACTTGAGAGGAGCTCTTGAAGCTTGCTTGAACGAGACTTGCTGGTCAGGCGCCGAGCCTACCACGGGAACAAGGGCGAGGTGCGAATCTGCTCAAACAAGATTTGACCATGACTTTGGAGTAACCAAGAAATGTACGTAAACTACCAAATAGACAAATAAGATGCCACGTGATGCCTGTAAACTGAGTACTTACAATCTTATGCAATGCACATGTCAATGCCAATATTTTAATCGGTTTGTGGCGATAATTCTAACCTCGTAATTCTCTTAAATTTGTCTATTACGAGAATTGTCTACATTACAATTTGTCATATTCAATTGAGTTAGTTTTTTGTTTTAGAAGTAGAACTGAATAGTTATGCGGAGTATAAAAGTATGAGTCTGTAAAACTGTGATTATTGATCATTATTATTGTTGCAGTAGTTGGGATTGAAAATACAAATTGAAAATAATTGATGTTGAGCACGGCTTGACTGTCAAAAGCAGATTTAGAGAGAGAGAGAGAGAGAGGAGAGAGAATATAGGATAGAGGAAGGCCGACAGCATCATTGATGTCGGGCAGCGTGAGGAGTAATAATTGGTGTAACCACAAAAATCAACCAATACAGCAAAGTCCGCAAAATCAGATTCCCCCACCCACCACCACCATCACCATGCCCCTCTTCTACGTTCGTACGGCGCTGTGGCTCTGCTCAGCCTGTGCCGGATTTCTCGGTCGCCGTGATATCTGCAACCTCATGATTCTCCCCCAACCATGTTTCTCTCTCCTATGTTCCTCTTCTCCACTAAACTCTTATCATTATGACGCAAGTCATACAGAATTTTACCATGTTTTCGCTACGCATTATGTGTATATGTATATTTGTCTGTATATATGAAATCTTCTCTCTCTACTGCGGTGGTGGTGCAGAGGAGACGAGTGCAGAGATGGCAGACCGGTGCTACTACTGCTGGGATAATGCTTAGGCACGCGCGGGGGTTCACCCTCGGGCCCTTTGCGCAGAGCCAAAGTCCAGTTTATGTTTACGAGTGTCCAGCGGCTGAGCCTCTCTCTGTCTCAGATTCAGATTCTCCAGTTTCCTATCTGCTCTCTAAGGCCGCTTTCAAATTCAGCACCGGTTTTTGCCTGCCAACAAATTAACGTTAAACCCCTTCACGCGTTTCGGTCTTTAGCCCTCTGGTCAATAATTGCGGATTCCCATGTACAATGCAGCCTATTGTCAAATTTCTCGGCCTCTCTCTCTCGCTCTCTCTCTTACCCTTGAAGAAGAAAAATCATATAGAAAACCCAGAGAGCACAATCTTCAGCGTTTTTACGTGGATTTTTTTGTAAGGAGATTGTTATATTCAAACCTATGAATAGCCGTGTAATTTTATAATTTAATATAGGCACATGTTGAGCATAATGAACAGATTACAGTCCGAAATATAGCCTAATACTTCAGAATTTATACAATTAAATAATACATGTTTAAAATGTGTTGTAAGACTCTCTTCGGATGAAATAAGCAGGGCAGATTAACATATTAATTCTTGCGATGATATGCAAATTACGTTTGCTAAAGGTCACTTGTGTTTAGCGATTCAGTAAATTTACTGACGTGAAATCTTTAGGAGAGTATCGTAGCGTTAGGAGGGGCCAGAAATATTTGACACCCGGTACAGTCATTTCAACTCGGCCCATCAAAAGTAATGAGTGCTCAACGTTGTGGCAACATAAACTAATAGTATTCCTCCATTTTAAACTTAATTATAACAATATTATTACTACATTATTTAAAACAAAAAATACTACATTATTATTTTATTTATCGAATTATTTCACATTAGCAATATAATACTATTACATTATTTAAAAAAAATATTACAGTTATCGATTTTATTTTTTAAATTATTATTACGAATAAATACAATTGAGTAAATTTTATATTTATTGAATAATGTAAATCTTATTACCTTATGCCTATTCATGATAATAATTCAATAAAAAAAATTGATGACTCGTATTACTCTTATTGTAATTAGATTTTTTATACAAATTTTTTTTTCAAAAATAATATTTTTCTTTTTAAAAAATCAAATTTTGAGAGAAATCTTACAAATGTGGTAAAATGGTCTCTTTCCAAGCTAGTCAGTTTCAAACAGACCCAGAGTCTCATACTTGTCCAAATTTTCCTTTCAGTTCTCTGAATATTGCCGAATGCAGTACACACCGCCACGCCGATTGTAAGAAAATGTGCACAAATTCAAGATGGGCGGTTTGACTAATGAATCCTCTGCCAGATTATCAAAAAAATGGAAATCATCTTTCTTCCCGTTTAGACGGCACAGACGGCCGTTGCCATGCCCCCACCAAGAAAACCCAAGGTTACTGTTTAGACAACACAACACCATGCAACGACAAGCGTGAAGCGTTCTGGTGACCAAAATACACACTCTCTGCCGTCTCCTCTCCTCGAAACTGCAAAACAAATATACCGTGATCTTGACTGACGGCCAATTTATGATTGCGAAAGTCGGGTGCTTACAATTATTGGTGATTTGGCCATCTGTTACGTGGCTTAATAAATAGGCTACGTTTTGGTGTGAAGAAATGAGAATAAAAACCTTTGATTGTTTGTTTAGGGAATGAAATAGTTATCAATATTTTTTTTATTTGATAAGACATATTAATAATGTTAGAATCAAATAAAATTTTAACATATAAAAAAAACTTTTAATTATATATATCAAAAATATTATTTAGTATTTATTAAATATTATTGAGTGTTTGGTAATCCGGTGGAGATAATGGTACAATGAAAATTTTAGTATATAACAGAAAATTTAATACTACATTATAGATGAATATCAAAAGTGTGACATATTATTTATTAAATATTATTGAGTGTTTGGTAATCTGGAGGTGGTGATGGTAGTAACCCCGATAGATGGTGGTGGTGGTGGTGGTGGCATGGGCGGCGGCTACGTTGGTGGATGATGGGTGGTGGCAGGGTGGTGGCGATAACAGAGTGTGGTGGGGGTGGGTGAACAGATGATGATAGTGGGTGAAAGTTGTTGTTGCGGTAGGGGATATGGTCATAGAAGAAGACTTGTTTTCAAAATAGATACAAAATAATATAAGAATTTTTTTTCAAAAGTTTTCAACTTTTTAAAATTGTTTTGAGATTTGTTTTCAAAATAAATACAAAAAAGAAGAAGAATTTGCTTAGAATTTTTCAACTTTTTAAAATTATTTTTGAATTCTTAAAATAAAAAGATTGTTTTTACCAAACTTTTGTTTAAAAAAAATTTGGCAACAAAAATATTACCAAGGATAAAAAGATTAAAAGTCTTAGAAAAAAACCATACTTAAAAGAACACATAAATTTGAAAGGATCTTCAAAATATATAAAAGGCTCATAAAAATTTATTGGTATAGTCCAATAGTGCTAGAACCGAGGTGAGCTTGGATTGATGAATCAAAAGAAACCACACTTCGATGAGTTTCCGGTTTAGCAGTCAGCATATATAGACACACTTTAATAAAATAAAAAAAACCATAAGTCTCTCTCTATAAACCTTTAAATGATGCACTATTTGATGGGTTAAAAACTAGACTCACATACATGTATGGTTGGACTGTTGAGACGCTTCTAATTTATTTAGATTTTGCTGCAAAATTGCTCTAAAACCTATGACTAAAACTTTTTCTTGACTTTGAAAATTGAACCTTATGATAAGAACCCAATTAGCCAACTAAGATACAATGAAGGTAACTTAAACATTATAGGCATAATTTTGCATACTTTGAAGCGACGCTTCCGGCATTAAATTTTCACGGGATGTACTTAGATTATACTTTTGCTGTACTATGCTTGAGAGCTTAATTAAGTCTAACTCTGTTCCCCAGTAGGTGGAGACATCGTTGCGGCTAATAGCACTTGATTTACTATGATTTCACAAGATGATTTTATCTAAATTTTATGTTATCTATTGATGATTGTGGCCCAACTTATAGATTCCATGGTAATGCTTGGGGTTCCTTCCACATTCAGGTACTACAATGGTAGAATCCTAAATTGGACTATTAAAAAAAATGGTACTCAATTTAATTGCTTCTTGTTGAACATTGTGTAACCCTGATGAATTTGTGCAGATGGTTCATGGCATATACAGCCAGGGATAATAGCCGAACTGAAACAATATTTGTATTTGGCCGGCCGGTCTAATTTCAGATGACGAATTTTGTGACATTGACCGATATAGAGCCGGCCAGCCAGCTTAATTGTATTCCCAACAATGTATTTACACGAAATGTAAATCCAACCAACACTAATGAAGAGTCCAATCTCATTATATGTGAAAAAACATCAGCAACTTCCCAATTGCTTGTGTAATTCAATGGGTCTGAATATATACCATTCTTCGAAGCTTGGAGAGCGATATAGGCTCTTCTGACCTTAGAAATGGCGAAAAGTGCTATTCTCACGAAGGCTTAAGGCGCTGGCGATGAGCGAAGAAAGAAGCCTGGGCATTAGATAAAGCAGAGGCGAATGGAAAACGAGCAGGTGAGAGAGTAGGAGGAGGCAGCCTGAGGCTTGCATTTTTGTTGATGGCTTGCAAGTTGCAACGCGACGCCACCTTCCCCAAGGCTGCTGGTGTGTGGGATCTTTAACGAAGCATTCTGAGCTTTTTTTGGGTTCCGAGAAAGTTTGAAAATGAAGAAATGAATTGAGGAGTCATTTGGGGGGCTCTGCAAAAATCTCTCCCCCTTGTGAGAAGCTTATGCCCCTAGTGAATTGGCGCTGCCACGAGCTTTCTCAAGCATTTTTTTTGTTACCGAAGTTAAGTTTCGAGATACTACTCCCTTGAGTTTGTTTCGTATAAAGTTATCGTTGATATGAACCATTAAAATTTCATACATCTTTATAAATAATGAGTCACTCTAATACGGAGATCTACTTGAAATCTTATTCTTAGGATTTGCTGATGATATAGTAATGAGCTCTTAATATTGGAGATGCTGCCCAAAGTTACACTTCACAGCTAAAAACTTCCAATGAGTGAATGACCAAGTCAAACCACAGATTTTTAGTGTCAAGATATTATCAATTACTGTGAGTCTGCCACTCGAATTGGGACACTCGCCAAATATACCGAGGCAAGTAGCGCCCTACAAACATTCATACTATTTAGGGTAAATAACAGTGACTATTTTGGAGATTTCGTGAAATAGAGAAAATATTTAATATAACGGTAATGTTATGTTATTATTACTGACGTAATATTATAAATTAATAAAATTTATTCATATATGTTATGATGAGATATCATATGAGTTAGTGAAATATTGTATATAAAATATTTTAACTAATTCTTATTTTAAGTGATAAGGATAAAAATTATATTTTAATACATTTCTATTAATTTATAATACCAAACATCACCGTTATACTAAATATTTACTCGTTAAATGTGCTAATTGAAAGTTATTAAAATATCCTCACCGTCTAAACGAATTTTTTAACACAACAAAATTAGACTTTTAATTGAAGTCAACAAAAGTATATTTATTTTATAATTACATTATATAAAAACCAGAATTTTTTTCTCTACCCTACCGCCATAGCTGCCACCAACAGTAAACCCCACCACCATCTCCTCCTCTCCCCTTCCCCTTCCCTCCATAGCCGACTCATTAGCACAGTCACCCCTCCCTCCTCTGCTCTATCAGCACAAACCCACAACACCAACCACATATCTACGCCCATCGCAGTAACAGGTTCGGTCGGAGAAGACTGCAATTGGAGAGAGAGAGAGAGAGAGAGAATGGGACCAATCACAACAATCGCCCAAACCCTTGAACCAAACACCACAACCCAATAGCCTCATCCTCCACCAAATCAGCGCACCACACCCACCGAAAGCCTCTCCTCCTTCCTTCTTCCTCCATAATCATCACAAACCGAAGCTCCAAAATCAACAATTTCTTTCACCACCTCCGACCCATCTCCCAACAACACAGTCTGTCTCCTCCCAGGCCTCCCTCCATCACTGTTATTAGGGTGAACCTCGTTCCAATCACGATGTTGACTTGAAAATCTGTAGTGTTGGATATGGGGGTTGGTTACATCTTCCTTATTAAACATCCATGGAATTAATTTTACGAAAAGCTTTAATAGGCAGTCAGGTGATTTATTGTATTTATTACTTAATTCACATATATTTCCTACTGTAAAGAAAATTAGTACAATGCAACTGACCATATATGCTAATATATTCATGTATGTTCCAAGGGTTTAACATACGGAATAGACATCTTAATTTTGGGTTTCGGAACGGTGGCTGGAGTTGGTTTTGGTTTGGGTAGACTGATTTTGTGTGGAGTAAGTGGTTCGATCCAGTTTGATATGTTAATTAATTGTTTATTTGATTTCGTTGTTAATTAATTAACTGTTTGGTTTTGTAAGTTGTTTGAACGAGTCTTGTTAACATATGGCTTAACCTGTAACAGCAAGTTTAAAATGTGTCATAAAGCAAATATTAGTATTTGTCTTAATTAATTATCTGATTGGGTTTAATAATTAATTATTTTATCAATTGATTATTTGATATATTAATTGTTTGATTTTGTTGGTTGTTCTGTTGGATTTTTTTACTTAATTATTTGATTCAGTTAAGCATTCATACGTCTGTTCAACTTTTAGTTTAATTTTTGAATAATTAATTTTATTATTTTGTTAAGTATATTACAAAGGGTAGATTAAAAAATTAAAAAGTTTATTTGTTGACTAACGATGATTTAACAAGACAGAAAAATCTATTACTAAAATTGAAAATGAAAGAAGATCAGTGTAATTGTCAATATGTGAAGAATAGTATCTTACATTATGCAAATCTTTAGAGATGATCAGTGTAATTTACTTTTTTTCCATCAATATCACATAATAATATCGTGCCAGATCACCTTCTAGCGGATTGGATCAATTATTAGAAAATTATAGATGGACATTTCCGAAATTAACAATCTCTCCACTTTTGGGCATTTGATCTTCGATAAGGGTAACCAAAAAATAAACAAATAAATCTTCCGCATCGAATGTAATTAGTTGCAGAATGCTGAAATATTGACAGGATTGGATTTGATTGCTTGGCACTATAATCTTTGGGAAAACAAAAAGGGAAAATTAAATCCTAAAAAAGCTATTTAAAAAAATCTTACTAAAATGTTGTGGTAATGACATTATTACAAGAACAAGTTCTATATTATTCTATAATCTTCATACAAAAACTCCGTCACGATGACTTGGCAGTTGCATTGTTGAAATTATATGCCAAAGCAATGAATGTTTAGGTTCAAAAGGTAAAGATCACAAGCAACCATATCACTTCATGTAGAAATTCACTATAAAAATGTTTATATACCATTAAAAATGGTATTAATAAGTGTTTTATTTTAGAATAAAATGCCTAAATTCATTCCCATCAACATGTATAAAAGTTTTATATAATTTTTCTACTTGTATAGTATTAATTAAATAAAAAAAAGGGTAGAAAGGGGGGGTGCTTGAACCCTTTCATAGAGAAGATAGCCAGATAGGCATTTAATTCATTCCCATTAATATATATATAAGTTTTATATAATTTTTTTGTTTGTATAGTATTAATTAAATAGAAATTGAGAGTGGGGTGGGGTGCTTAAACCCTTACATAGAGAAGATATCCAGATAGACATTTAAATCATTGTTAAATGTGCATGTACGAGAAAATATTAGGAGAAAATATTAGGAAATGATTACGGTACCATATTTTGAGAGTAATTACCACTTGGACTGATTACAATTATTACTCAATATAATAATAGTTACTCTTAAATATAACTATATTGTGAGAAAAAAATTTAATGGTCAAGTAATATTGAGTCATTAGTGGTAATTCTTATTAAATAGTGACACGTGGTGAGTGAATACATCAATAACTTGACTTTGTGGAGTAGTGGAGAAACTTTGAAGAAAAAATACCACTTATCAAAATCTGATAGGATATTTCTTTAAAAATCTTTTAACTACTCTCTAACCTTAGGTTGCAAATGTATTAACCTATTCATCACATGTCACCATTTGATAAAAATTACTACCGAATACTCAATACTACTTTACTATTAAATTATTTTTTCACATTGTGATAATTACTTTTTCACCAAAACACCTCGAGGTTTGTTAGAAGGCCTTGCAAATGTCCAGTTTGTTAGAAGGCTTTGCAAATGTCCAGTGAGGGAAATCGGGGGTCCAGTTTGTTACGAGGCTGACCAGAACGCATGCTTGACCACAATTACAAAGACTACTTTAAAGGCAAATACTAACAAGGAAAGAGTTAATGAGTTAATGTAGTAATCGTTTATTGAAATACAAAATATTAGCTCTCTAGTTTTAAATTTTAAAAACCTTGTGTTATATATTAACTTTTAAATGTCAAATATATTAAGTTTTTTTTATATCTTTGTAATTGTCTTAATTAAAATATAAAATAAAATAAATTAGTAAAATAAAAATAAAAATAAAAAAGTTAAATTAATTTCAGAGCATTAAAGCTTTCCCTTCTAATACCTCTATGCTCCATGGGAATCGAAAGGACAAAACATAAATTGAAGTAGTAATAAAATAAACAGGTGATCAATACAAAAATAAAAGGTATGCATTTAAACATAAATTTGTAGATAAATATATTTGTTAAGATGAGATTACAAGAGTTATGTTATGATCACATAATTTTAAATTTAATATTATGAATGGGTTTAAGAATTTTTATTCATTAATATTAGTAATACTCAAGTAGTTTTGACAGTTAATAAGAGTTTGAATTTCTAATCCCTTCATTAATTTGGTAATTGTGTTGAGAAATGAAAATATTATGTAGTCTCTTATCTCAATAAAGGCTCTTAAATGATTATTTTCATTGTAACTTGAAATTTATAAGAAACATATTGTATTAATTACAAATTCGTGATAATTTCAAATTACCGTTGTAGTAACTGCATTTTCACCCAAACACCTGGTGGTTTGTTAGAAGGCTTTGTTGTCATGGTCACCTAGCCATTAAGACTGAAACTGACTTGGGAAATGAAGAGATAGATGTCCTATTTGTTGGAAAAATAAAACGAAAATAACACAGTATTTTTTGCACTTCATAAAATAATTAACTGATTCTAGCTAAGAGTCACGTAGTTGCTTCTTGAAGATTAGGGTGAACACAATAATCTTTGATTATTATCGGAGATAATATTACTGAAGATGATATTATTATTGCATCACTGTCGTAGTGGATTAAATCATTAAATAAGAGATTATTATATCAATATTAATATCAGCAAATAAATTGAATAGATATTTTGTAATTTGTAAATAATTACAGTTTAAAATTCATAAGTAACTGTAGCAATTATTCTAATAACTACTGTTAATTTAGCTTCAAAAATATCAATAATTTTTCTTTTATATATTAGAATGGATAGTCAGAATCTTATAATAATGTGCAAGGGATCACGTCAACAATATCTCCCTGATTGAACTTAGCTCGGACTAAAATTTGTTTTCCCATAGTTCTACACTAACCGGTGGAAACCAAGTACTTTGTATCCTTCTTTCTAGATACTCTTAACAAAACACATACCGTATCATTCTCCCTCTCAAGTAACAAACCCAGTGCTCTTTGATTTAGGTTGAGCACGAAGCGAAATGTTTCGACTGCAAGGACTCAGCATGAACCGATATTACCCACTGTTTCAACCGCAAGGATTCACCAAATTAAGATGGGTCAAGAAAAGAACAATGATCGAAGACGTGAGCGATGAGATGAATACGATCGCAAGGTTTCACCAAACTTAGGAGGAATTTTATGTTGAAAATTACATTCTTGATTTTGGCAGAAATCTGAAATTTCATTGCAGACGATGAGGATTGAAATTTCATTTCAGGGAGGGGTTTTTGACGATGCAAGAGGCGGAGTAGCGGTTGTCGTTTGTAATTATTTGTCCGAAACGACCACGTTTATAAACTTTAGAATCTTTTTAATGTTTTTTTTAGTGGTTGCATCTCGGCCCCCTCCTTCTTCTTTTGCTGACGTGTTGCTCGTCCGTAAAAGGGAATGGACTGAAGTGGAGAGAATTCGGATGTCTGTCCATTTCATGGAGATGTCCATTCCATTAGATGGATGAATGACAGCTCAATAGAAAAAAAATTTGATTGGCCAAGATTCCTCCACACCATTCTCATTAAAAAAGAGAGCAATAGAGGTTGTTTGTCGTCCTTCCTATTTTTTATGAGCGATGTTGCCGTCATCAGTTTTTTTTTTATTAAATTATCATTAAGGATAGTTATAAGGTGATAAGATTTATATTATTTAATAAATATAAAATAAATTCACTCATTTGTATTTATTTGTGATGATAATTTGATAAATAAAATTAATAATTGTAATATTTTTTTTTATAAGTATATTTTCTTATTTCTTATTACTTATTTACCATTACTCTTTGCTCTGTAGATAAAGGTCCTCTTTCAATGTAATTTGCTATCTCACTATAATACCTCAATATCGATACAATAATTACAATACAAATATTATGTACTTGGGTGTCCCTCTCTTCTGTTTTCTATTCCCCTAGCATGGTATCAGAACTATCAAACAGCTCCGTGGCACAGTGGCACTGATTGCTTCCGCAATCAATCTTGTCCCATCACATGTTGCAATCTCAACCATCACAACAATTCCTCGTCCTTCTCGTCTTGCTATACCAATCCGTCTTGATTCTTTGCAAACAACAACATAGGGATGTAAAACAACAGCATTAGGATTTAAATCCGGCCCAAGGTCTATGGGTTGTTCGAGTTTAGCCGGAGTCCGATTTGGGGTAGTCTGGCCCAAGCTCAAGCATTATAAGAACGGGTTTGAGCCTCTTTTCTAGAAGCCCAAGTAGGCTTAAAACTAGGCCTGTGAATTCAAATCTAAGCCCGACTGTGAGCTCGCGAGCCCTCCTCTTAAATGGCTCTTTTCCTTTTAAATTCAATTTGACTTTTTTTAAACACCCCTCACTTATACCCGTGACCCCTTCTTTTTAAATTTATTTTTCCTAAGCACATTTATTAATTTTATATAATGTAATTGTATAAATAATTTATCTTAGTAATTCTTATTAATTATATATAATAATAAATGTAAGTATAAAGTTTTTTTACATAATTTTAAATAAATTAAATATATATAAGTTTACAAATAAATTTTTAATTCATAGAATCATAGTGTATAATTTATTATAATTAAATTTATTAGTTTTAAAAACATAATGCTATAAAAAAAACTTGGTCAAAGTCTAAGGTCCAAGCCTGCAGCCTGGCCTGAAGCCGGAGTCCAAGCCCGTCCCTAGGGCAGTGGGTTGAGCTTGAACCTTCTTTATATTTTGGCCCGATCCGAAAAATGAAAGGAGCTCGGAAAACCCGGTCCAAGCCTAGTGGGCCACAGCCCAGGTCGGGCCGGCCGATTAACATCCTTACAACAGCAGCCTTTCTTTTTGTTTTTTCATGTAAACTTCAATCCATCTTTTTGTAGCAACAGATTATCTCTTCGACACCAAAACAGAGCAACCAACAAAGTTCTCTCTCCAAGATGCATCGTGCAACCGAAGATTCAGCTCAACACGGTCACGGCCACCATCAAACATTCTCTTTGGCTTCTTTGGCCTTATACTTGGTGGCGGAATCAGATTGGAAAACCATTGGAAAAAATAGAAGTTCATTGTCTCGCTCTCGTCTTCATGGATCAGACCCACGGAACTTCGATTCGGCACGAGCCATTGCATACCATCAGCACCGCTACCGCTTCATTGTTTTTGGCAGTCACGACCACCAGTGCTTCTACTACAGCAGCTACTACATCGTCGCTGAGTCACCACCTCAAATCCAGTCGTCACTAATCTCACAGAGCTGCTGAGTCACCAATCACAGTGCACAAGAACCAGCTCAACATCGTCGTCCCGCCAAGGCCAAAAACATTGTTGGATTACTCTACCATTAAACCGGTCAGCCCATCACACTCTCGCTGTGACTCCTCCACCAGCCACTCCTTCACCGGCGGTTCCTTCTCTGGCAGCAACTAGGCTTCCAACATCTCTATGGTTATGCAACAGATCACACCATCCACCAGAGTTTCTCATCCGTCTGTAAACTTCAAAACAGATCATAATATTGACTTAGATTATATGCGGATATAAGAACTTAACAGGAAACAAAACTGAATGCGGAAACCTACTTGTTTGCTCCATGATTTTACGAATCCCTTTAGAGCGGCGATTAATCTCGAACAAGGCTTCTTGGAGGTTGGTCTTCCTTTCTGTACCCACTATTGTATGACGAAATTTTATGGAAAACTGTCTGATGATTGTGGGAAGAGAGGGGATCTAGTCTCTATATATATAAGAAACCCTTGCCACATTGGGCCTTTCCATAAAAGGCTTAATTGGCTAATTAGGCTCACACTAATTACCGTCAACCCACATTGATAATAGATGCATAGTAGCCCATGTATAATAGATTACAACCTTATTGGGCTTACCATATTTGTCTCATCCAGACTTGGATCCAACCCGTGCTTAGAAAACACCCACAAATAATGTGGGCTCAATTAAGAATAATCTAACATCGTCGGCTATACCAACCAATGTCGCCGGAGTCTTCATCGCCAAATATCATCGCACAACTAGAGCAATCCAGAGTTAGCGACGACGTAAACCCTCATCATAGGAGCCATCGTCGTCATCCACTAAAATTGCCATAGCTACTGCCTAGGGCTTGTTCTCGCCTCCATTGGAGATTCTAGATTATTTGGATTTCCTTGCTGTGAGCCCACCGCTCCTTAATCATTGAGCCCTACACCTTCAGAGGTTGTTTCAATGCCTCTTCTCAAAGCTTGTTTCTAGAGCTTCTCTTCTGGCACTCGTTCTAGAGCTTTTTATTATGCACTCGCTTTAGAGTTGCCATGGGGCTTCTTTTTAGAGATTCTTATTTCAGTAGGCATCTATTTCAGGCGCTGAACTTTGGCTTTTCATCAATGAGTTTCTTATCCATTTCAGTAGGCATTTACTTCAAGCTTAGCAGGTGTCTACCTTAAGCTCTGAACTCTGGTTTTTAATCAACGAGCTCCTTATCTATCTCAGTACGCGTTTTGTTTATAAGTGTTGAACTTTAACTCTCAATCAATGAGCTCCTCAGTCATCAATCTTGTAGAAAATAACATTACTTTGTCACATACCCGCACACGTCGTGGTTCTTCACCATACCTTGTCACGCGTGTCTAATCATTGAGTCCCTTTGAATTTTATTGACTCATCTTGTCACACCCTCATCCCAATTAGACATTAATTATGTCATATTAGGCAGGGCGTGATCGCACAGGTCACTGTACCTGCGAACGACACCTTAATCCACACCCAACCAATGTAATGCAACGGAAGAACACCATTGCCTTATGAAACGATAAACCAATCATGCATAAATATAACGTACATCGGAGTAACTCATCCCATAACTTTACACATATCATGTCAAGTATAGGTAAATTATAACAAATCCCAAACTCAAGCTAACGTAAAGAAAAATACAAATAGAAAAGACGACTCAAGCCTTGAGACATGACATCCGGACACTAATATGAATGCCACCACGGCAATGACCAACACTGCAGTGAACCAAACCTTCATCTCCAAATTACCTGTCAAAATAGTCTGTGTGGGTGTGAGCTAATTGTCAACGTGCTCACGATAGATAATCAAACTCATAGAGAATGATAATAAGCACCCAAATGCATACAGGTAGAAATGATTAATATATATCTATATCATGGATGTCTCAATGCAATGCATGTATCACTCACATATGCGTGCAATTTTAGATAACGTTGGCCTAATATATCGATGACGCGTTATCAAGGAATGCCCACCGTGGCACCCCTAGGCTAGTCCACCGTGACTAAGCCTTGGTTAACCCACCATGGTTAACTCTTTCCAGTGCAATGTAAGGCATACAATATGAATGGTATGCAATGCCACCATATATATAGAATCATCAATGTCTCCACAGAACTTCTCATATGATACCAATTTCACCTCATATATAAACACCTTCAACACCTCATATGCATTCACCACCATTATACATATAAAAAATACACAATGCACGTAACACAAATAAGATTATCTCAAAATCTCACAATCCCACAATTAACACCAATATAGATAATAACACAAGCAATATATATTCACTTCTATATGAATAAGATTATCATATGATCCCACCTGTCACTGCACACACACTACGTCAAAGATCACTTCTGGGTTGACGTTGAAGGATCTTGCTCTCCGTTAGCTCCTAACACCACAACCGTATTAGGTTAGGCAACTCAAAGTATACTCCAATAATCATAAATATAATGGATATATTCCAAACAAGTTATAACACTGAACTTCTGTATTAAAACTACCATATGCTAATCTCAATCACACTCCCAACGTTAAGCTAGAGATGAAAATACCAAAATATAATAAGTTCTCTACACTGTCAATACTGACGCAGGTATCCTAATCTGAACATAATTTCGTGAGGTTATACTTAAAAATTCTACAACTTCAGAAATACAACATAGGCATCTCACAGAGTATCCAGACAAAATTTTACATTTTTTGAACATGCCTAAGTATTTATTTCCTATTTTCTAAAACAGGACAGTGCTGCAGAAATTTGAATTCAGCAGCAGATGCTCTACCTTTGAGAAATTCGTAGCATAGGTAAAAGACATCGAAATAATCTGAAATTTGGTACAGATTATCTTCAACCGTTCTACTAGATACAGTAAAAATTTCATAATTTTTGGGCTACTCTAACTTGGTCGAATTCTCTGTCAAACCAGAGACTACAGATCTGGGCAGATCGGGGAATCACACTTCTACAGTGGCAGCCTAACTTTGAAAAATCACCATAATTCGAATCTAAAACATTTTTGACTGAAACCAAAGCCCAAAATTTTTTAATATCTCAAAGTTCAAGTGTGTAAAATTTCAGCCACAGATTAGATTGTTAAAGAGGTTAAACAACCTCCGAAAGTGGCTGTTTCTGCAGATTTTCGCAGCAGAAACCTTCCAACTTTGGACAGAGGTTTCTCTCTCAATTCTTAACCAAATCAGATGAAATTCGTATCAAAATCAAGTATTTTTTCAAGATCTATCCACCTATAGCTTGATCTACAGCAAGATACGAATTTTCATACCTGAAATCAGCCTATTCGTGCGATGGCAGCAGCTCCCTCTCTGTTTTTCTCTGTTTTTCCCTCTTTGCAACTCTCTCTCTCTCTCTCTCTCTCTCTCTCTCTCTCTCTCTCTCTCTCTATAACTCTCTCCTTCTCTCTCTATCTCTATCTCTCTTCCGTCTCTTTCTATTCTATCACTCTCACTTTTCTTTTCTTTTTTTTTTTTGTTTTGTTTTGTTTATCCCAGTTGAGTCCCACACATGAAAGAATTCTATGCATGGAAGACTTATGCTTGACACCTCACTCCACCATTTACCCACTTTAACTTTTTTACAAGTTTTAGTCTTACCAATATTAGATGTTTCTAATGTCATCACACATTGTAAGTTCACATATACCACTAATAGATGTAGTATTTGTCCACTATACTTGCCAACATATCACATGTAAGCCTAAGGCACTAAGTACCCATAAAATTTTACATCCTACCTAACCATGCAAAACTATAATTAATTACTGATGAATTAAAATTTGGGATCTCACACATCTTTCATCTCGGAAGTTTCCTAATCTGTTAAACTGTTGGTGACATTGTTTGTGTTTGTTTTGATCATTGTTTCTAAATTCAAGTTGGTTTATACTTTTCTTACTTGAACTTGAGGGGATGTTAGAACATATGATTTCCTTTTATATTAGAATATATAGTTACCCTTTAGCTATAATTTCCTATTTTTTATTATTCGTTCACCGCTACTCTTTGCCCTATATATAAAGGCTCTCTTTCAATGTAAGTGACTACCTCACTACAATACCTCAATATCAATACGCATTACAATACAAATATGATGTTCTAGAGTTTCTCTCTCCTTTTTTCTCCTATTATTCTAACAGATGAAAAACTTCCAATTTGCAGGAATTTCTTCAAGGTGATGATGCCTAGTTTCCGGACAAAACTTGTATGTCATCCTTAGTTTCGCCATCAACTATTTAACCTCCTATTATACATGTTTTCATCTCAAACTTCATTTATATATATATACACATCCTCAACTGTCTCTATATAGGATGTTTCTGTCCACATTGCATATGCATTGCTGGCGATGCCACCAGCTTTCTATAGACGCCTTAATGAAGAAAAATTGGAGGAAGCAGCCCTAACAAGCTGCAAGGGGACATGGCATGTCAAAGTTGGCACTAGCAGCAGAGTAAGAACCTATTTTGAGGAGGGTTTGGAAGGTTTTGCGCAGCATCATAACCTGAAACTGCTACAACAAAAAGGGTTTAAGCTGCGCTTTATTTGCGGCATTTTCTAGAAACGCCATTATATGTCCTCCGGTTATGTATTGCATGATAGATACCGTGTTTTGAAAAAAGCATCGAGAAAGGGTTTGAATTTTATAAACACGTTGTCGTTTCAAGGTCTCCAAATTCGAGGACAACTCATTTAAATCAGAAAAAGTGAAACGACATCGTTTTGGTTTTGAAAAAATTTTTCGCCTTCACTCTTGAAACCCTAGATCCATCGATTCTCTTTCTTTCTCTCTCTCTCTCACATGACCAATTCATCTCTCTCTATTCCAGTGTTTTCCCATCGCTTTTGGCAACTTTTACCCGTGCTTAAAAAGTCGTTAAAAGTCTTTTCGATTGAAAATTTCTCTCCAGTGGAAGCACTTTTGACGGCATTTTGAAAACGCCAGGATAAACTTCTGGAGTTTCGAAGGGTCAAAAAGTTATGCCGACACCAATATTGTGGGTGTTTTTTAAAAGCATCAAAAAAAGGCCAACAAAACTTTTATAGGCGTTGTTTGAAGCGTCGGGAAAGGCCATTTTTCTTGTAGTGTGAATGTAGGAGATTTTCTCGTCTTTAGGCACAAGGGGCAAATGTTTTTCAATGTCAAGGTGTTTGATCCAAGTGCTTGCGAGAAACAATTTCCACTGGAGTTTGCTAATGCTAAGAAACAAGCGTCTGCTGACGTGAACATTCCTAATCGTGTCAATCACACTAAAAGTAAGTGTATTCTAGTTTTCTATTTACGTTTCTATATTTCTTCAAAATCTCTAATAGTAACTCTAGTGGAATCACCATGGAAGGGGATGCATTCAAGGCTGAAACTGGGAGAGCACAGAATGAGCTTCCTGAAAAACGGAGAAGTGCCAGACACAGGAAAGCCGGTCGGGAGAATCCAGTTAATTGTAAGACGGAAAAGAATGAGAAAGATCCAGAGAGCCAAAGAAGCCTGTAGGTGCATCCATATTTTTCCCCAACGATTTTTCAAAGCTGTACAAAGAGGTGCATCCTAACATAAAAGACCTTATTGAAATTAGTAAAGCTGCAGCAAAGAAATGGCGTTCTCCTATGCAGCTATGGTGAAGAAGCTAGCTGCAGAGCGAATACAGGAAGAACGTGGAAGCTTACAAGAAGAAAACAAAAGCAGATGAAGGAGACTCTGATGACAAAGACGATGATAATTATGACATTGACATTGACGAATCCTCTAAAGTTACTTTGTGCAGTATTCTGTGAAGTAGACCTTTAATTGGTCAATATTGCCCCTTGCAAGTGTAGTGTGTCGCAGATGAACACCCCATGCAAATCCGTGGGTTACCAAAAAAATTGCATTTTAATTTAGAGTAATGTTATACAATTAGAATATATAATCAGAATGATGTTACTGAGTTGTGAGCTTATCATTTTAAAATAAAGAATCCACCAAGATGCATTTTAATTACAAAACTGCCACTGCCACTTCATTCTGGTTCAAAATTCTAGTTATAAATTTTGAAAGAATAGCATTTTTCTTTAATTTATAAGCTATGATGGTTCATCACCCCACGTTTCAAAATTTCATCACAGTAATTCATATAACATGTTTTCTTTTTAAAGTTTTTAATCAGTTTTGTGAGATCATAATAAGATTTGTTCAAAGAATTAAAAATGCGAGTTTTATCCAATATTGAGTTCTAAGCGAGCAATTGCTTGACAAAATGCAAGGATCAATATCTAAATTTATGAATATTTGATTTTGTACCATTAATTTTGTGAGATAATTGAGTTTTTCAAGTTATCTTGGTATGACTATATATGAGAAAAATACAATCTCAAAACATACAACAGAATTTAAAGTTAATATGCTATAATTGCTATTTGATTTATGTACTGAATATAAAGAAATATATATATATATATATTTTACATTTGTGCGTTTCCCATATTTATATGTATATATACGGTTTGTATATTTATGCATACAAATATATATATCTTAAAAAAGAGACCGAAACATAGAAGAAATGAGATTTTTTTTTACCTTACAGATCTGTTTGGGGAAGAGAGATTACACGAGGGTTCATGGTATTATTGTAGGAAGGGGAGGACCGGAAGTGGACCAATTAACCACTTACTTTATAAAGAATTACACACCAATACTTTAGAGGATCTGGAGTCGCAAAAAAAAATAAAACACCAGTAACGTTGTTCTTCGTATCAAACTTTACTTCGTGTTGGATTTCATATTTGGCTAGGGGTTTCCTTTATTAGGATGTGAAAACGAAAATGTTATCCGAAGTTTTTTTTTGTTCTATATTATGGCATGCTTTTAATGGTTTTTTTTTTTTAACTAATGAATCGAAACAATAAAGAAAAAAATCTACAAGCCAAAAGATCTTAGATCAAATGCACAAAACCAATGAAATTTTATTTGGAATCAGACATGAAAATTTTAAAAAAATGACCAATACAAGAACAATTGGAAAGTAGAACTAAGTCAGCGTGAGAATAAATTTTTATGTTTTTTAGTACGTTTGATGATCAAAACTTTTGAATAGAAGGGCAAGTGGGACCATGGCCAAAATCATGGGCATGGTGGTACCATTGCTCTTAAATTAGAATGAATTCTTAGGTTTTTAATTTCTTCTTGCTTATTTATAAGAAAAATATTATATATAATTTTATTTGTCAATCTTTTTTTTTTATTTTTAGAAATTTGTTAATGTGATTAATAGATTCCCCCATTCGGTTAACAGGACTAACAGAAAGAGTAAAATTATTTTTATACCCTTAATAACTTTGTCAATTTTCTATCACATGCCACATACAGATAAATAGATATTAAAATCCAAAAATCTCACATACATATAATCAATGCATAAAATAAAATAAAACCAAACAGACCAAAGATCAAACTAAAAACACCAAACATCATCGCCCAATCAAATATCAAATACCAACCTTGCTTCTCCACCCCAAACCCAAACCCAAACCAGCATCACCTTCCCCCTTTGTTTTTTTTGTTTGTCCGTTTGCCATCGTTATAAACCTACCACGACCACCACAGCCGCTTCCTCCCAACGTCACAACCCACATAGCCACATACATAGACCCAAACCAATTTGTTTAGAATCAACTGAGACACGATACACTCATTCGCTATTGACGGTCGCCCACCACCACGTCCTCCATGTCACAACAACCCACATAGTCACATACACATACCCAAATCAATTTCTAGACTTAACCAACACCATAGATGTAGACCCAAAATTGATATGCCAACGATTATCGCGATCCCCAATTTGATAAATTTTTGATGGAATCAAAATTAGGGAGAGAGAGATGAAGGAGGGGGGAGCTGTGTGTCGGTGGGTCTTGACCGTAGTGCCTGGGGAAGCATGGAGAGACAGGGTCGCCAGATCTAGTGACGATGCAACTGAGGTTCGTGAGAGGTAGAGGAGGGGATGTGAAGATTGTGGGTCTCAGAAGGGAGAGAGGAAAGAAGAGTTAGAGACCAGATTGTTAGATAGGAGGTGATGGTCAAATGTACAGCAGCAGAAGACCATCAGTTTGTAGAGGTGAGTCTTTGTTCTTAGAGGATGGATAATGGGGCTTTTGAGACCCATGCGTTTGTGTTTGCAAAGATCCTGGACCATCGAAAAGGAGATGGTTCGTTCGGCCATGGTGAGATGGTGAAGGGGGTTGCCCATGGTGGTCATTTGATGATGAACACAGAGAGAGAGAGAGAGAGAGAGAGGAGGAAACTCAGGGAAGGAGATGGTGAGAGTGGTTTGGCCATGGTGATCAACAAAAATTGGGTTGTGCTAATAATTTAGTTGGTGCTGTTAATTAAATAATAATTTGGTGGTTGGGCAAATTGTGAGAGGAGAGAGCAGAGCGAGAAAAAAAATGTATTTTTTTATGAAGGATAAAATAGAGATTTGATAATTTTTTAAATATTTATACTTTGTTTGTTGGCTAATTATTTTTTTAACAATTTAAAAGAAAGAAATGGTAATGTAATTGTCAACATAGGAAGAATACTTTCTACATTCCGTAAAATTTTGAGGTGGTCAGTGTAATTAAAAAAAAAAAACAAACAGCTATACAAGCGGGTCAAATTGAAAAGATGTTTATTGTCTTTTGTCCGGTTGAAACTTGAATCCGACTACCCGAATGCAGAGTAAAGATCCATCAGATCTATTGCAATTCACACATCTAATGCACACATCTAATCCGAAGAAAGTTGACAGCGACATCCTCACTCCCTTTCTTGTGCGTGGAAGCACAGCCTTCTACTATTGCCGTGCATCCTCTTTCATCGCGTAAACGACACGACTCCAATCGTCGAGTGGAGCAGACAGTTCTAAACAGGGTATTAATGATATTTCATTCCAAAATCAGCTGGTCCCACATCTGCATGGACCCACAGTTCCAGCGCGGGTTAAAATCCAACGGCGCTATATAAGTGTTCTCTCTCTCTCTCATTTTCTTATTTATTTTCCTTCTTGCCAATCACTCCCTTTTATGTATGCTCTCTCTCTCTTCATGCCCTCCAGATTTCTGTGTATTTTTCAATGCCTGTTAAAGGGTCATTAGTATTTCAGAGACCCACATCTTTCGAGATGTGATTCCGAGGAAAAAAAAATTATGTTTAATTTTTCTTGGGTTCTTGTTAGGGTTTTCTTGAACAAAATCAGTTGAGTGGAAATAGTGTTTTTGGTAAGGGGTAGAGAGATAGAGAGCGAGAGAGATGTTGAATGCGAAGAGGCCTCACTTCTTCGAGGGTTTTAATCCTGCTACAAGTTCTGAACGACTGGTAATATTTCCCTGCTTCTGTTCGGTCGCTTTCTTGATGTGCACAAACACACACGCCCACATATGAATTTTCACGTTAATCCTTATAGGAACATGATTTAGGGTTCTTGCAGAAATTGTTCTTGATCTTTAATTGCATATGTTATTAACAAGATATGAACAAGAAACTGCAGTATGCTTGAGAATGTATTCGGCTGCTTTTACTAATTCCGGGGTTTATTAATCCATTATAGTTTATTAGCTATGTAGATTTGCAGAGACGCTATCCTAAAAGAATACATAAATATAAAATAGTAAAGGCATGTGTCCTAGGTTTGAGTGTTTGTATGGCTAACTCAAAATTGTTAATTGCTGATTTGATTTGAATGCGATTCCAGTTTATTGCATTTAATGATAGACGAGTAAGATTTGTATTGTAGGAATTTTTTTTTTTTTTGGGTTTTGGAGACTCAAAAATCTTTCTATTTGCATCCTGTAGAAAATGTAGGTTGCTCATTTGGAAACTACGACTTGAAATCTCAGAAAGCAAGGTTGAAAACCATGCAAATGTCTGGCATCTCGTTGTTCTGGTCAGGCTCTTGCTTTTTAAATACCTCCATGTAGGCAATGTGGTGCATTGTATTTATAAATAGGCTATTGTAAGTTGTATAACTCGTCTACTAGACCTTTATTTAATTATTGTTTATAGATAAAGAAAGAGGTCTGACAGAAACCTTAATAGGCTGATAGAAATCAGTTGGAAGTCATTTTTCCTTCAAGTGCATCCAGTAATTCAATATTTATTGTTGTTTTACATGGGTTTGGTTGATTATCTGGCAGCTAATTTGATGAATTCAGACTCTTTTCTGTTAGTTTCCTGACGGAATCTCATTGTACTGTTGCATAGTGACACAACCCTAATGTTTCTCTTACAGAAAATTCCATTTAGATTCGTTAAACATATGGAAGGCAAGACGTCTGGAACTGTTTCATTAGTAGGTCCCAGTGGGAAAACTTGGCATGTTGACTTGATTCAACATAATGATAATTTATTCTTCCATGATGGATGGGCTGCATTTGTGCAAGATCACTACATAGAAATTGGTGATGCTTTGGTATTCAGATATGATGGTAATTTGCATTTCACAGTGCAAGTTTTTGATCAAAGTTCATGTGAAAAAGAAGTTGCATTTGGTGCTCAGTGCAGTCAATATCCTAGCCACTCTGATGAACTTATGGGAAGGAAGAGAGAAAGGGTAAGTGGAGCTTCTTCTCTGGATGGTATTTTTGAAGGCGTGCCAAAGAAAATGAGAGGATCTCAAGTCCATTCTGAGTGCATAGCCAAGAACCAAGAACAAGGATGGCAGCGTTATGATGTGGTATCTGCAACTGAAACTTGTCAAGCAACCATGTATGCTCATGAGACCGGAAACTGCTGCAGTCCATCGAAGAATGCTGTCAGTTTAGCTATGCCCCTTCGATCGGAAGTTCCACAGGGCAACTCAGGTAAAGTGCAAGCTATTAGTCCCTCAAGATTAACTCTTTCTTGCTGGGAAAAAGAAAAAGAAAGAAAAAGGAAAAGAAAAGGACTTTTCCAAGTTTGTGTATGCTTAATGTCGTTAGAAAATACTTATATTACCTATTTCGATCTTCTCGATAACCTTTCTTGCAATCTGTGAAATAATTTCACGGAACATGATTTACATGAGTTATCCACACATGTTCGAGTTCAGAACTAAAATGATCTTCTGAAACTTAAACAGAGGCAACCATTCAGAACAGAAGTGGGAAGGAAAGTGAACTAGGTTCATATGGTAGAGGATGTATGCTGACATTGTCAGCATCTGAAGCAGATGGACTAGCTCGGTCATTTACCTCCTGTTATCCGAATTTCACGAAAACTATGAAAAGGTTCAATGTTAGCGGTTCATATACACTGGTAAGTAGTTTCCTTACATTTTCTGTATGATTTTTTGTAAGGTCTATCTGGTGCCTCTCAAATAATATTGACATTAAATCTCTTTTCATAGTAAACTAGATTGTAGTTGAAAAGGGAGTTTTCTGTTGGCTAAGTTTTCCTGTTTCTGTGCATCCACATTCCTAAGCTCTCCTCTTGATTCATTATTCTGGATAGCTGCTTCTTGACAAAGTACCTAAGCCATCTATCTACCTTTGAATCAAATGCCAAACCAAGTAGCATACTATGGTAATGGCTTTTATCGTCATGTGAACTGGTCCTGCTGCTGAGGGAATGAGAGTTCCTGTAGAGGTCCCAATAGGAATCGGGCACCATTTTGCCATTTCTTATGGTTTGCGCAGACCTTCCTCCTAGGTTTATTGACGTATGGTTGGGCTGGTAGCAAACCCAGTATGCATCGTCTTTCTCTGTCTTGTGTAATTTCATTTGATGTGCAGGCTGAGCAACTCGAGGGTGTGAGTGGTTCTTCAGTGGGATCACTAAGCTTCTTGATGTTTTCTCTCTACTGCAGACTCCTCTTACCATCAACTGTCAATTAATGGCTGGTTTCTCATGCAGAATATCCCATATCAGTTCTCTATGGCGCATCTACCGAATTGCAAAGTAAAGATTGTGCTTCATAATCTAAGAGGAGAAAGTTGGACTGTTAATTCAGTCCCAACTATAAAAGTGCACACGTCTCATACTCTCTGTGGAGGATGGATGGCTTTTGTTCGTGATAATAACATCAACATGGGAGATATCTGCATTTTTGAACTAGTGGGGAAGTGTGAATTGCGTGTGTATATTCTTAGAGTTGGGAAGGAAGGGATAGAGTTTCAAAACGGTAAAGCAACTTTTACGGGGTTAGCCAATGGGTGTGCTGCTACTTCACCTAATATTTCTGAATGTTTGCCAAAGAAAATGAAAGGGAATGCTCGTAAAGAGTTAATCGTGCCTAAGAGAAATCAAGAATCGGGCTTCTCCAATGAGAAAGCAAATGGTAGATCGTCAAAAGGTTCTGCTTTGAGCTCCCAATTAAAAGCTTGCAGTGGAAAATCAGGTAAGATTTTTGATACTCCACCACTGGCCAAATTCTACATTCAAGATTTGAGCTAACATGTTACATTTCCTTACTCAAATGAACTTCTGAACTATGAAACTGAAACAGCATTCTGGAACAAAATTAGCTCGGTAGAGAACCAAGGATCTTACACTAGAGGTTGCATGTCAATGAAGTCGGGACCTGAAGAAAAAAGAGCAGCTCAATCTTTTGTTTCCAGCTTTCCTCATTTTGTCAGAGTCATGAAGAAGTTCAACATCAGTGGTTCATATACTCTGGTGAGTTACCAGTGTGTTTGTTTCTTGTACTGTTTGACTAAACCATGTTGTTTGTGTAAGATCTATATGGTGGTGGTCAGAATAAACCCAACATTCCAAAAAGCACTCTATCAGTGCATTATCACGCTCTATTCCATAATTATTTTGCGTCATGTTAACTAAAAGTACCTACAAAAAGAAATCATGTTTACTAAAAGTAATTTGACATGTCGAAGATCTGAAAACTGAATGAGAGCATGATTTAGAAGGAAAGCATGTCGGTCTTAAATTAGCTTGAGTTTTTTCCTGACCAGGTTGCATTTATACTTCTGCATTGACCACTTGGGGATGCTCTGTCTTGATTCTGAACCCTCGGCAAAACTGCTGTTCAGCTGATTCCTCTTGTTTCTGTTATGTTTTATCTGGTCTCTTTTGCAATTTGTGCATATTTTCTTTACTGATACACGGTCCTGAGAGCCTTTTGGCCTCCAAACAGCATCATTGTCAGCTGTTGATTCTAATTTTGAAAGAATAGAATTATAATATGTGTCTTTTGGATACTGAGTTTTTTCTTTGATTCTAAAAACCCCGAACTCCCTTGCACATTTGCATTTCCTGCATCAGTCGAAGTTCTCGTGTTCTTCTAAAATAACATTTCTGCATTATTTTTTTCATAGAAGTGCATCTATATTTTACTACAGAGAATGAAATAAACTTTTACATCATTGTGAATTGTGCAGAACACACCCCCCTAAAAAAAATATAAATAAATAAATTAATAAAGGAAAAAAGAAAAAAAAAGTTGGAAAGTTGTTACAAGTATGAAAATTGGCTTAACTGTTACTGAGGTAGGTAGCCCACTCACATGTCAGGAATTGAGGTTCATATTTTTATTTTAATGGTAACAATTTAAATGTGTACATGTTCAGATCTACTTTGTGCATACATGGTTGCACTCTCTGTTTTTGGCGCTTTTTAATAAGCATTTAAAAAAAAAAATCTATTTACACTTTTTGTATTTTTTTTGTTATTATATAAGGTAGTTATTAGAGATTGTTAATTTCTATATTTGCAGAGGCTCTTAGATGGGCCCTATGGCCCACACTGACGAACTCCTAGCCTAGTTGAATGAAAAGGATGATAGCATTTATAGGACTCACCTTTTTTCTTTTCATTTGTCAGTATTGGGCTTGGGCTCCTGGGGGTTCTGAGGGTTTGTTCTCCATTTGCATGATTTGGGAAATTACATTTTACACCCTCTGGTTAAGCCCAAAAACAGGGAACGCCCCTTAATTTTGATTTGTGACATTAAACCTACATGTGGTCGCAATCGAACTACAACTGTTTGTTTTTCCACCCAAACTAATAGCAGGTGGAAAATGTCTAAAATGTCCTTTTTTCCATTTTCTCTATCAATTTTTCTCTTCATCTAATCATGAACACGGACAGGGACATGGGTACGGACATTGACACACGTACGGACATGACATGGGTATACACTATTTTCAAAAAATGAGGATACGAACAAGGCTTGAATACGTATATAAATGTGACATTAATTCAATATAAAAAAAACAACATTCATCTATAATCTAAACATCATTTAACATAAAACAAGACAAAAATAAGTTTACAATCTAAAATATAACAATTTAATATGTATAAATTCATCAAGTTATTCTATCACACTTACAATGCGTTTCATATGTATCTAAGTGATGGACATTTATGTCCTCCAATGTGTATCAAAGAGTGTCTGACACGGATAGGGTATCTTATTAGAAGTGTTTGTGTTTCTTAATTCTTTCTTCACTCACCACCACTACTATGAATCAGCACTCTTTGTCTCCCTTACTGGAACACTGCCACCCCTTGGTCTCTCTCTCTCTCTCTCCCACCAAAAGTGCCACCACTTTTCTTTCTCCCTCCATCAAAATTCACCACCACCATCACCCATTACCATCTCACTTTCTCTCTATACCAAGATCCACTCTCCACCACCCCTCTTTATCTTCTAATCTTTGTATGCATCTATAGAAGCAATAAATTTCATTAATGAGAACCAACCTGAAAATACCTAAGATGCATTCTCACAAATGTAAGACACAAAAAAAAAAAAAAAGAGAGAGAGAAAAGAAAAGAGGTATATGACTTGTCATCTAGATCACATGGTAACACCTTGCCCATGTTGGATTGCTATCATCAGTTGCTGAGTTTGGGACGTGATTGGCCATAAGCCTCTTCCTCAAGCATGTTCATGGCTTGGGTGATAGCATTCATGACAACTAGTCCAAAAGGGATCAAATAGGAACTCTGAAACAGAGATCAAATAGAAACGTGAGGTACTTAGAAACTAAGGTTTGTTGTCAAACTGCAACACAAAGGTGCAGGGGAAGTATTAAGAAAAGGGTGGTGCTGGTGGTGTGTGGCTGCAGTGGGTTTTGGGAAGAAAGAATTTTTTTTCCTTTGTGTTGCGTTTGGTACATATGTATATGTGAATGTTTATATAGTAGTTTGTTGTTCGAAAATGATAGAAGGTGATGCTTGGTGGCGTGTGGTGCTGGTGGTTGTCATCAGCAATGGTGAGCTTGAGGAAGTAAGTAATGAGCAAGAAAATGAACTATTTATTTCTTTGCATCGCCTTCGGTAGATATATGTGTTGTGTGTGTGTTGAGAGAGAATGGGTTTAACTTGAAAGCAAGAGAAGGTTGTGGTGGACAATGGTAGTGATGTGTTGTGGGTGAGGAAGAAAGTGATGAGAAATAAAGAAGAAAGGGAAAAAAAAATATTTGTGACGGTACTAGTGTCTTTCAGTATTTCAAAATTGGGGGAAACGCGCCACCATTTGATGGAAATTTCGGATTTGAAGTTGTTAGAGTCACACATCATTAGTTTGATAAAAAACCAAACAGCTGCGTTGCCACCATAAGGGGGTTTATTGTCACAAATTCAATGTAAGGGGGGTTTTCCTGTTTTCCAGCCTAACCACAAGGGGGGAAACTATAATTTCCCCTTCGTATTTTATGTGAACTTCTCAAGCATCAATTTTCCTTTACTGACCCCACTTTGCAATGTACAGAAAATCCCTTATCAGTTTTCCATGGCACACCTTCCTGAATGCAAAACAGAGATTGTCCTTCATAATTTAAGAGGACAATGTTGGACTGTAAATTCAGTCCCATCCACAAGAGTGCAAACATTACATACTTTCTGTGGAGGATGGATGGCCTTTGTTCGTGGAAATGACATTCAGATGGGAGATATTTGCATTTTTGAACTTATTGGCAACTGTGAAATGCGTGTGCACATATCGGGAATCGGGAAGAAAGGGCTAGACTATCCAAGTGGAAAAGCAACTTCTAATGAATTAGCTCTTGCGACTTCTCTTAGCAACCATCCTTTGTTGCGAGACACATGAACTTTAACAGTCACTGGTCAAATATCGTGGTGAGAATTGTTCTGCCAACCTTCTTTTGCTTCTAATTTTGCATTTTAATTGTAGTTTGGTTCGTATGCTTGCTTTATACATGATAGTGGCATGTTGGTCATCATGTGCTTCTATTCTTGGTTGAGGATGGTACTATTATGCTGAAATTTTGATGTTCTTTCTTTTCAACTGAATTTCGATAATTTTTACTGTTCGCATGATTTGCTTGAAACTTGCTTCCCTTTTTTTCTTAGTCCAGATGATTTCCCGGAGTGACAATAGCATGACAGTGGTTTTTTTTATTTTCCTGTTGATGGAGGTCGGTAGGGGCATGGTTGATGGTTGTGGAAATGTATCTACTTTTGTAAGCAGCTTCTAGATCAAAAGTAGCAGTCTTTATTAAGAGTAAGTTTGACACAACAAAAGTTATTATCGAAAAATGCATGAGTATCTAATAAGGCAAGCAAATCTCTGAGTGCCTCTTAACTATATTAAATTTATTCTAGTAAATGTCTGAAATGAAGTTGGGCGGGTTATCTGGAGGGACTTATGTAGGTAGTATCATCCTTTCATATTTGAGCCTTGATTACTGTGACGGCATCAGAGTGGAGTTGGGGCATTGTTATTGAAGGTTAGGGAAACAGCCAACCATGTTAGCCTTGCGTAATCTATGATGGTAGAAGGATATGGGTATTATGTCATTCAGTTGTCAGATGGATGTGGGACCCTTGAAGTCTATCCAACCTTTTAAAATAGGCTATTGACATTTCCGGAGTTATGGATTATTCTTTTGCCTGGGTGTTTGTATCAGATTACAGAGAAACAGAAGATGCATCGCCAGAGAATAGAAGCCTTGACTTTAAAAATTAAATTTAATTTGCAATTTGATGTCTCTTTGGTCATTGCTATTGATTTATCACTTTGTTTTGCTTTGTGTTAGTATTTGTAAATTGAATGTAGTTGTGCCATTTCTGCTACTGCTCTTTTCTAGGAGATCTGCACTTCCTAGTACATTTCTTTATATAATACCTCCTCATCCGTTTCCCTTTCTTTCTCCCTTTATTTTTGCTAACAAATTTTATATTTTCTGGTTCTTCCAAATATATGAATAAATGACTACACTAGAGTTGGAATTACTTCTTTTGCAAGGAAGACAATTGGGGACTGCAATTTTCTGGTCCTTTCTCCCTTGTGACCTTTTCTTTTCTTCCAAAGACAATTGATCGATAAAATAAAAAGCAACCTACTCCACATTAAGAGGGGTTCCATTCTGTCAACTGAGGCTGTATTTCATTAGGATTGGTATCCTAGTAAACTATCTGAAAGAAGGATCTGCAGGACATGGAATGTGTAATTCAAACCTATATTTGCCATTTATATTTACTTATTTCTTGCTTTATTTATTTTTATTATTTTAGCTCCCTATGGTCTGGCCTTAGGATCCATGCTCATAAGATTTGGCATAGTTTTATGGTGGCTGTCGGTCAACTTACCACTCCTTTCTCAGGGCTTGTACCAGGCTTTGTAAAAGTTGAAAACATTGAGCATGACACAGAAAGTCGCTTGAGATGGTATGACGTGCATCATAGACCAATTAACTCACCTTAAGGAGTGATTTCATCCCATGTGGGGGTAATAAAAGAAATAGAGGAATACCGAGGATAAAATGAGTTAAGGTGATAAGGACCTGAATGGCTTAAACTTCACTGTGGATATGATTTCAAATAGAACCAACAGGTGGAAATGCATCATGTAGCCGACCCCAAGTAATTGGGACAAATGTTTGCTGAATTGAGATGGACCTAGCCTTAGGAGGAGGTCTAGGGTGTGAACACAACTAGACTTTACCTGCACAGTTTGATGGCTTTGAGAGACCTCTGCCATTTGCATAAAGGAAGCTGCTACTAATGCTTTTTTTTTGTGTGTGTGTGTGGTGGGGGGGGAGGGGGGGAACCACTAGACTTTACCTGCACAGTTTGATGGCTTTGAGAGACCTCTGCCATTTGCATAAAGGAAGCTGCTGCTAATGCTTTTATTTTTTTTTTTTTGCGGGGTTTTTTTTTTTTGGGGGGGGGGGGGGGGGGGGTGGGGGGGGGGGGGGTGGGCGGTGTTGTGTGGGGGGTTTGATTTTGTGTTGTTACTATGTTCTTAGTTTCAAAACACAACACTGAATGGATTTTTACGGAAGTATGACTAGGATCTATGTTCCAATGACATTATGGAGTTGACATAAATTAGTAACAAGTTCTAGTTGCCGGCATGAATTCTAATTTTGCTCAACTATAGAAGTGAACCAATGAGAAGAGAAGGAAAGATTTTAATTTAAAAAATAAGGTTGTCATCAGAAGGGGGCTGCAATGGTTTTGTTTGGCTCTTTTTTTTTTTTTTTTGGTGAAGAAATTGGAGCTAAGAAGGTTAAAGTTATTACAGCATTTATGTTACCTCTGATTTATCAGTCGCATCCTTGTAACTGAACATGCAGAAATATAATTTTATATCTGTGGTATGATTAGAAAAGCTTGATCTCTTTGCCTCTCTGTATGCAAGTGGTGCTTTTCTCCTTTGGGTGAAAATGAAATAACCTTGCCATGGTAACTGGGAACATTTATGTGCAGGGTGGGCTACCTTTTTTGGAATCTGCAAGAGTAAAGAAGACTGCTTATTTGAGCAAGTAGCAATGGAAAGTCATAAAAAAATTGTAATTAGGTTGGACGCATCAGTGGGTGTCAAAATGTTTGATGTCTTCTCTCATGTTTTCTGATGGCAAATTGTGTTCGAATCATCATCATCATGAAAGGAGAAATGTAATTTATTCTGAGCAATTTGTTTAATGTTTCCGAGACTTGGTGTCTGATCATAATGTATGAAAAAAAAAGGGTTTAATGTTAGAATTGTCTAAAACAGAGGGGGTATGGACATCCATCCATCTACAATTGCCTTGTGTTTCTTGGAATATCATGCAAAATCTGATAATTCAGTGTCTATGGCAAGGCACCCTTTCTTTTTCATGGTGGGGAAGCTAGATGGGTCAGTGTGGACAGAGAATCAGAATTCTTTTCTCGATTTCAATCTATTATGTACAGGGGATTTGATTTTTGGTATTATCTTTTTAGCTACTGAGTTAACTTTTCAAAATTTTGAATGCAGACCAACTTGGAAGTGATGCGAGGATTTAGGTGTACCAAATTAGAAAATTTAATTGCTTAAGTCATTTAAACCAATCCTGGCCCCAAACAAGAGTGTTTTTGGTTACTTGTTTCTTCATTTTCTAAGGAAAATATCCTTTCTCAGCATTGAATAATTCCTGTAACGTGAGACATTTGCTAAGAGTCGAGTGAATTCGAAACAATATGCAGGAAATACAAATACGCTTGCTATAAGACGTCCATGGCTCTGAGTTAAGAAAAATTACTGCTTGAAGTTCACAAAACTAAAGCTCTATCTTCATTTGTTTATGTAATCTTCAATTAAATTGAAATGCTACAATGAAGAAACAAGAGAAAATGTAAAGAGAAAAAAATTACAGAGATGTGAAAAAAAGAAGACGCCATGGTGTTGTTGGGTTTGTCAGTTGCAAGTGTGATCTCTCACGGCTCAACTCATTTATGTAATACATAAAATTTATAGTGTTCGTAAAAGTGACTCATTTATGTAATACATAAAATTTATAGAGTTCGTGAAAGTATGATATTTTACAGTAATACTATACAACCAGAAAAATTATACAGAATTTATTACCAAAATAATATGGCTAAATTGTATACCTATCATTTTAAAATAAAAAGTTCACATAGATGCTTATTAATTATAAAACTGTCATTGTCACATCATTTTGATACAAATTTTTGTATACAAATTCTGAAAGAATAAGATTTTACTACTTTTAATTCATAAAGTTTGTAGAGTCGATTTCAATAGTGATGCCCTAACGGTGAAAACATTTCCACGGTTGTCCTCAAAGTCTACCGACAACTGGCGGGGGATCAGAACCAAGTGTCGTTTCAGTGGAATGGGATGAGTTCAGCATTCATTTCGTTACATGCAAATGCAAACCAAAGACGCTCAATACTTTACCTTTCCCACCCCTCAATTTTCCTTCCCGTAGCTGGGTTTCGGTGAGATTTGGGTAACTCTCTCTCTCATGTTTTCCTTTCGTGACAAAGGATTTTGCTTGAAATTAAAAATTTAGTATTTTGCAGAGCCAAGAGTATCCTCATCCCTTTACATGCACACTGATTAAGTTAGATCTCTTGCGCATTTTGAAATCTTTGAAAATAACTTTCTTTTCTTTTCAGTGGAGGCTACTGTTTAATTCTTGTTTGCATATTTTCTTTCCTAGATTTCTGAAACTTCTCAATAATTCCAAATTCTTTTCCTATGTTCTGAAAACCCTTCTGTGTATGGGAAATTTCAGAGAGGTACAGTAGGCACATTGGCCGAAAGAAAGATGGGAGAAGAATGCAGGAATTGCAGGAAATGGGAAGAGTACATGTACTGGACCCATTTCCAGTCCGTTCTTTTCTGTCAGGTTCTCCCCCCGGGTTTCGATCAGCAACTTGTGAGTTCCACAATTGATCTGTTTCTTCTTTGTGTTTTGTCGTTGTAGTTGGTGTTGCTGTGTGTGTGTGTGTGTTTTGAGAGAGAGAGAGAGAGAGAGAGAGAGAGAGAGAGAGAAGGGTATATAACAAATAAGTTTGAAACTTAGAGGGTGCAAACGAGCTGACCCTTGATAACAGGGTTTTCGAGCTAGTAATCGAATTTCAGCTCACCTCATTTATCTGGATGGGTTGTTTTGGATTGAACTCAAGTTTGAGCTTTGCTTTGGTTCAACAACGGTTTAATATCAAAATTAAGCCCACCTACACTACCAAAGAGGTATTGGTTTTCATCTGTCTCCATAGAATTGATTATTACATATGCTTACAAATTGGTAGAAAAGTCATTTATGAATCTTAGGTGCTTATATTTCAGAACAGGTGCTCAGATAAAAATCAGAAATTTATTTATGTGCCACCAAAATTACTGTAAACTCTACTTGTGAACTCTTTAGGCCACCATTCTGAGAGCGATGCGGGATTTATTCATAGAACTTCAGCATGTAAAAATTGTCATTTCACTCACAGTGTGTCTGGCACCATGGAATCTAGGCTTGGAATTGTATTAGGAATTGAACTAAGATGGCCTCTATTTCCAATTTCCATTGCATAAATTCAGCCAAATGCAACATCAGAGTAAGGATTTGCTCAATATACAATTATCAGTGACTTGTCTATTGAAGTGCTCCATAAATCATACTATATCATCTGATCTAAGTCACTTAGAACAGCAAACTATAGGAGAAACAAATCGTGGGTACAAAAAGAAGGGCTCAATGTTTGTCATATCTTTTGGTGCTTTGTGAAGCTGCATTGATCAAAATTCTGCATTTCTGCTTTTGTAAAGCTGATTCAATGAAACTTAGCTACTTATGCATCCGATATCATCTATCAACCATATATAAATGTATTCATATAAATATATACAGGATGGTTTGTTAAGTTAGAGAAATGGTAGTCGTGGACTGGTACTGCAGTACTGCCCACTTTGGATACTCCTTATTGTGATCCCTCACTCTGGGCTAAGATAGTCTCTTAAGTGCTAGCGTAGCGGGAGAGCAAATAGCAATGAACCTTATCTAAAGTATTAGCTCCCTCTTACCAAGAACTACTAGAGCTCTCTACGCGAGGAAAAGAAAAGGATACACAGGGAATACTTAGTGCTTGGAATATGAATGCTATGAGGCTTGGGCGAGAGAGCAGGTCTAAGAGGCCAAGAGCAAGATTCCTACCATCACGAAGGATTCGATAAAGAGATGGCGCACTAATCCTCCTTTCCTGGTACTAAAAAGTCGAATGCCACTGCTGCTACAGGAGAAGATAGATTTGTTGCTAGAGGACGGATGTTCAACAAGGACGGGGTTATCGCAAAGAAGAAGAGCTAGGCTAGAGGTGAGTGAGCCTACGACAATGTCTGATATTTTCAACTTGAAGAAATATATAAAATTGTTGGTTCTTCTATTCTCTTGGTGAAGACAATAGAAAATTAGGACGATGGTGCTACTTCGTTCTGGTTATGATACTTTCCTTTTAGTTGTTGCTGTTGGATTTTCTAGTTTGATTCTTTTTTATACCGTGATGGTTTCTGGTTTTGGTCAACTGTGTTCCGGTTCCCTTATCTTGCTTGTAGGACTAGGGATGACAATTTGAGTTTAAAAAGCAGGTCCCCAACCCACCCCTCTACTGATAGAAGGGCTTGGGGTTTAATAAAGGGGTTAAGGGTGGGTTATGGGAGACAGAATAAAACCCAAAGCAGGTTTGTGCAGGTTAGGGTTTAGGTGACCTTCACTTGACCCCAACCCGACTTCAGAGTAGGCCATTTCGATATGTGAGAAAGCATTGTCTACCTCTTATTATACAAACTAATTGCTATCTTCCAAAAATTTATGTGATTAAGGAAATATTGTTTTTATGCTAAATAAAAGACAAAAATTATGCGGATTAACCCAACCTAACCCAATTTGAATATAAATAGGGATGGGGTTGGAAGGTTCAACCCTTAATGAGTAGGAGACGGGATCTTCGGGAAAGTTGCTCCCATTAGAGTCAGGGTAGGGTTTAAGCAAACCCGTCCTATTGCCATCCTATGCAAGAAAATATTATAATTATTTTTGTGAAAGTTGCAAACTGGAAAGTAATTATTTTTGAAAAATTTTGCAGGCTATTCCCAAAAAATTTTCCAAGAATTTGAAAGAGAAAATACTAGAAAATGTAACCCTTAAAGGTCCAAGTGGTGCTAAGTGGAATGTAGGACTAATTACAAGAGGGGACACCTTGTTTTTCAAACAAGGTTGGAAGGCGTTTGTGGAGGATCACTCTCTTGAAGAAGACGATCTCTTGATCTTTAAATACAATGGGGACTCACAGTTTGATGTTTTAATATTTGATGGACGGAGCTTATGCGAGAGGGAAGCTTCATATTTTGTCAGAAAATGTGGACATACAGAACTAGATGGGGGTTGCCAGACAAGGAGAAACACAAGGGAGAGTCCTGATGAAGTTAGGCACGACTCTTCACATGATGCTGTGGGATGCACTCCATCAAAAAGACCGAGGAAGGATGACAATCTGATGCCAGTGCAGTCGGGACAGGACAACAACCGAGCTAGTGGAAGTATTAGTAAGGGAGCTTATCATACTAGACCTCATCATTCCAAGTGGAACATGAGAAGCAGAGAACCTTCCACTTGTGCGGTAGCACAAAAGGTTAATTCTGGTAAGCTTCTGATTTTCCAAAGAATGCTATTGTTTATGAAAACACAATATGATTTTAATAAATTTAAGTCTATAAACAAATTTACTAGCAAAATTCTTTCACATAATCATGTGGCCATCTTGGGGTTAGAGTTCCTTGTGGAGAACTTGGGATTGCATGTGGCTTTGTTCTGTTGTTTGATTTGGAGGGTATGCATATTTTCTTGTTTGCTTGTTTGAATTATAAATGATTCAGATGTGAAAAAAGGACCTATTGGGGCCTATCCTCTGCAATATGTGTCGAACAGAAGACCTATAACAGAGGAGGAGAAAGAGAAGGTACTACAAATGGCACATGCAGCATCAACTAAAGACAGTTTCATAGTCATTATGCGAGCCTCACATGTATACAAGGGATTCTACATGGTAACTTCTTAGTTGGTTCCCTAATCTAATAATATTTTAGACCTTCCAGTGTGGTTGTTTTCCTTCTTTTCCCCTGAAGCTATGAGAAAATACCCAGATAGGCAAATTGCTTATGGATATGCAAAATTTCAACTGCTACAGCATTTTGGTAGATAATGTTTGAGTTTGGTCTTGACTCTTGACTGAGTGCTGCATTTGCAACATTGTTTGATGCAGTCAATTCCTTCTGAATGGGCAACTTCCCATCTCCCCCGCAAGCACCAAGAACTGATTCTCCGTGTTAAAGGGAATACGACTGTTGAAGAGAATACATGGCATGCCAGATTTTATTATAGAGTTTATGGTGGTGGACTGACTGGCGGATGGAAGAATTTTGCTGTTGAAAACAACTTAGAAGAATTTGATGTGTGTGTGTTTGACCTTGCTGGTGGTACCAGCGATGTGATTGTCATGGACGTTAGTATCTTCCGAGTTGTCGAAGAGGTAAGTCCACTGACCCGCATGACCTCTCCCTCCTCAAGGCGTGGAAAGCACTCAAAATATCCGAGGAGAAAATGAAACTAGGGCATGGCCGTATGATCTCTTAGTGTGCTGTTCCTTTTTATGTTCAATGTGTTCTGAAAAATAATGCATATTTTGGGTAGTTATTGGTCTGCAATTTGGAAAGACACATAATGTGCTTTTTGGCAGTTAGACAAGTATTTCAGCTTATCCTTGTCTTTTGCTATCTTAGAATGGAATTGCCTTTACTTCAGCTTGAAAATATTTTGTGATGTGGTTGTTCTGTTCAGTTGATGAGTTCCAGAAGTCCTGCATGATAGATTATAGAAACAGAAAACAGAAAACCAGGAATAAAACAGGGGGATGAGTATTCCAACAGCAATGTATTTGTTATACTTGCTGCAAGTAAATTTCATTTGGATCATTTCAGGAATGTTGTTTGTTAGAAACTTGCTGAGGTTCTATTCATTTACCTGCAAAACTCGAGTATATATATTATATACACATGAATAACGTTGGTTCAACCAGAGAGCTTATGTTACAAGATTGATGCCATTACACTAAAGGTCAGTTTGGTAGGGCTTTTCTAACTTGCTTTTAAGTTTTTGGTTTAAAAGCAAAAATTGTCATGTTTGGTAACATTGTTTTTTTTTAAATTTTAAAAATAGTGATTGTTTAATATTTTTTGATTTTAGTTATTTACAAAATTCAGAAAAAGAAAACAAAAAATACCAAAATACACTAAAATGAACACAACAGCAACTTGTAAATATCTATCACCCGGCCACAAAAAAACATAACAACATGTACATGTGGACAAAATGTACATGAGGGATTGTTGTAGTGAACTCGAAACATAAAGAAGGAAACAAGCTTGCTGTTAAAATTTACATGGCTCCGAATTATGAAAACTGTTTGAAGCTCACAAACCTAAAGATCTATCTTCACTTGTTTATTTAATCTTTGATTGAATATAAACGCTATAATAAAGAAAAAGAGAGAATGAAAGAAATAAAGAGGGAAATAAAAATTACCAATGCGAGATGACAAAAAGTAGCCGGTGAAAAGGTTTCCACGGTCCCGTGCTAAGCATGCGGTACAAGAACACTCTGCAATAGGAAAAAAAACAGGTAATGCTATATAAATAAAAAAATTTGTACACAATTTATCACAAAATTTATCATGATAAACTTGAAGAAGTTGGTTTGGGGGTCAAGACTTAAGACATGAGATATGTTCACTCTAAGGTTTTAGGTTCGAAATCTTGTAAGTGCTATCAATACTTTAAGGGTTTTAGATTCGAAATCTTGTAAGTGCTATCAACACTTTAAGGTCACCTCATAGTCTTTTGGCCCAACGTAAGAGTGTACATCAGTCAAGTTGGATTGAGTTCATACTAAACTCAAAACCAACCTAATCTTGATCGGTTTCAGTTTTTTAGACTCCAAATCGAACTGAACCAATCTGACTCTGTTCGGGTTAGGTTAGTTTGGTTTTATGTTTCGAGTTGGTTCGAGACTAGGTTTGGTTGGATCAGGTCGCTTCTGCTTTTATTGTGTATAATTTAACTTCTTTATTCAAAAAAAAATAATAATAGGATTGGTCTTCCATCCTAAATTTTTTTAAAAAAATAAAAAAACATATAATGTCAAATTAATAATAATTAAGTACAAATAATAATGATTTAATAATATATATAAAATATATAAAGGCTTTTATAAGATACAAATATCGAATCTCGGTTCGGTTCTTAGGTCGATTAGAGTTAAGTCGGTTATTGGTTCAAGTTCAAAAATTGTGAAATTGAGAACCGAACAGAATTGATGTGATTAGTCTTTTTTAGACTTACAATCGAACCGCTCCTTTGACAGACCGGATTAGTTCGATTCTCGAATTTTCGATTAGTTTGTGCACCCCTAGCCCAGTAGTTATCCGGTGTGTGTGGGATGAGAGACTATGCAGGTCTTGAAATTAGTCAAGTTGTGCGTAAACTGTCCCGAACACCTGATTATCAAAAAATAAAAATACTCATTATGATTGCTCTTAATTAAAATAGGAAAATGCGATTCTTATAAAAAATTTCAACAAAAAAATTCTACGAAAATAATGTGGCAATGTCATTATTATAATAAAAAGCTATTATGATTAGTGGCGGAACCAAAAAATTAATTGAAAGAGGCAATCATTAATCATAAATTTTTTTTTTGTGTAATCAACAATAAGACACTTAGTTTTTATACATGTATAATATACATACATATATATATATATATAGGTCTTGAAAGCAAAATAAATATTTATAGGAGTATTTATTAAATTTTAGTGGGTAAAAATTAAAAATTATTCTTAAAATTATAAATAAAATAAAATATTTAAAAATTTTAGGGGTATTATAAAACTTTAAAGGAAAAAATTAAAAATATTTCTCAAAAAGGTAGACAATAAGAATATTTCTTAAAAAGATAGACAAATAAAATATCTAAAAATTTGAGATGAAAGAATACACAGTCGTCCCCGATTTTAACGACAATTGGAGGGGGGCTGTCGGGTTCATACTTCAACCCCACGTGTCCTTTCAGTGGAATGGGATGAGCTCAGCATTCATTTCGTTACGCGCAAAATGCAACCAAAAGCCTAATGCTTTCACCTTTCCCCACCCCCTAAATTTACTTTCCGTAGCAGTGTTTTGTCGAGATCTGGGTCTCTCTCTCTCTCCATGTTTTCTTTTCCTCGCAAAAGTACGTTGTCACGGTCTCGGAAAGAAGAGAGGTTTGGTGCCATATAAGTATAAACAGTATCACTTAAACAATATCACTCATCAGTTTGTGCTTTTGAGTTGGAGTTTCGGGTTTAATGCCGATATTTTAGCAACAAATTCAATAAATTTAAGTGTAGTACTTGGTGTATTAATCTTTTTTGAAAAGGGGGTGTATGCCAGTTGTTTATTTCAAGTATTAAGAGTTTGACTCGTGATAAGTGATATTAGAATAATATAACTTTTGATTTAATTTTGTATCAAACATTTAGATAGAATAAGTGGGGTGATTCGACTCGCAATAAGATTGTCACAGATTCGAATGAAAGAATATGTCACAATTCTATATCTAATAAGAGAAAAAAGATCTTACTTGAGTTTTTAAATTTGATGGCAAACGCTTAACTCATGATAATATGCAGAGCCACGAGTAGGAGTTTTTTTTCTAAATTAGGATTGCTTTTTAATCTAATTACTAAACTCAATAATTTCAAACTCATTTATTAAATTTAAGTTGTGTGACAACTTGTGACTTGAAAATACAATTTTAAATCTAAAGTTGTATATTCAAAAAATGACTTAGACCTGAAGTCATATTTCAAAACACAAATTCTTAAACAACTTGAGTTTAATAAATAAGTTGAAAACTAATAATTAAATTTAAAAACAATCTTGATTTCTCGCCAAGAGGTATCCCCATTCCTTTAGATACACACTGAGCAAGTTTGATATCTTGCGCATTTTGAAATCTTTGAAGATAACTTTCTTTTCTTTTCAGTGAAGGCTGTTGTTTTATTTTTTCTTTTCTAGATTTCTGAAACTTCTTTCCAAATTCTTTTCGTATGTTCTGAAAACCCTTCTTTGTTTGGAAGATTTCAGAGAGGTCTATTGGAAGAAAGAAAGATGGGAGAAGAGTGCAGGGATTGCAGGAAATGGGAAGAGTACATGTACTGGACCGATTTCTAGTCCATTCTTTTCTCTCAGGTTCTCTCCCCGGGCTTCGATCAGCACCTGGTGAGTTCAACAATTAATTCTACATACGTCATCTTTGTCTATGGGTTTGTTCTCCTTCTTCTTCTTCTTCTTCTTCTTCTTCTTCTTCTTCTTCTTCTTCTTCTTGTGAAAGAGAGTGAGAGAGAGGTATGCAAAAAACAAGGTTGATTAGTAGAGGGTTCGAACGAGCTGAAGCTTGATAGTTACTAGTCGAGCTTCAGCTCACCTGATTTATCCAAATGGTTGGTTTAGTAGTGATTTCTAGCCACTTATAATGCTAAAAGATGTATAGAAAATAATTTAATGGATCAAGCATTTGGCGATGGAAAAGTAAAAGAAAAGGTGAGGGAATATTTTTGTTTATTTTTCCTTTGTTAAATCCGGGTCCAAACACATCGTTAAGAAATCTTAGGTGTTCGTATTTCAGAACATGTGCTGAGATGAACAGAGAAATGTATTTAAGTGCCACCAACCTACTGTGAACTCCAGTTGTGAAATCTCTAGGCCACCATTGTCACGGCAAAGTTGGACCGAATCATAGAACTTCAGGGGGAAAATTTTTTCATCTCACTCGCAGTGTGTTTGGCACCATAGAATCTAAGATTGAAATTGTGGCCTAATTTCAATTCCAAGACATAAATTCCATGATGCCGAATTGTGGCCTTATTTGCTCATTAAGCAATATGGGTGACATATTTATAGAAGTGCTCCCTAAATCATAGAATTTCATCTGCTCTAAATCACTTAGAACTGGGAAGATATGGGAGTAACAATATCTTGGGTACCAAAAGAAGTGCTCAATGTTTGTCCTATCTTTTGGTGCTATGTAGCTGCTTTGATCAAAATTCTGCATTCCTGTTTTTTGCAATTTGTTGAAGAAATATATAAAATTGTTGGTTCATCTGTTCTCTTGGTCAAGACACAAGAAAATTAGAAGGATAGTGCTACTTTATTCTGTTTATGATTTTCGTTCCTTTGGATATTTTGAATGTCGCAAACTGGAAAGAATTTATTAATGAATTTTGCAGGCTATCCCCAAAAAATTTACCAACAATTTGAGAGAGAAATTATTAGAAAATGTTACCCTCAAAGGTCCAAGTGGTTTTAAGTGGAATGTAGGACTAGTTAGAAGCAGGGACACCTTGCTTTTCAAAGATGGTTGGAAGGCATTTGTGGAGGATCATTCTCTTGAACAAGAGAATCTCTTGATCTTTAAATACAATGGGGACTCACAGTTTGATGTTTTAATATTTGATGGACAGAGCTTTTGTGAGAGGGAAGCTTCATATTTTCTCAGAAAATGTGGACATATAGAAGTAGATGGTGGACGCCAGACGAAGAGAAAAACGAGGGAGAATTCTGTTGAAGCTATGCATGACTCTTCGCAGCATGCTTGGGCAGCACTCTGCCAAAAAGACCAAGGAATGATGACAATCTAATGCCAGTGCAATTGGGACAGCCCAGCCGAACTAATGGAAGAGCTAGCAAACGAGATTGTCATAGTAGACCTCATCATGCCAAGTGGGACATGCGAAGTAGAGCACCTTCCACTTGTGCGGTAGCACAAAAGGTTAATTCTTGTAAGCTTCCCGTTTTCCAAAGAATGCTATGCTTTGTGAAAACTCAATATGATTTTTAGAACTTCATATTTATATTCAAAATTCTTTCAAATAATCGTGTGGCCACCTTGTGGTTAGAGTCTCTTGCATGTGGCGTTGTTCTGTTGTTTGATTTGGAGGGTATGCATGTTTTCTTGTGTGGTTGTTTGATTTATAAATGATTCAGACGCAGAAAAAGGACCTGTTGGGACCTATCCTCTGCAATATGTATCGAACAGAAGACCTGTAACAGAGGAGGAGAAAGAGAAGGCGTTACAAATGGCACGTGCAGCATCAACCAAAGACAGTGTCACAGTAATTATGCGACCCTCACATGTATACAAGAGATTCTATATGGTGACTTCTTATATGGTTCCCTAATTTGATCATGTTTTCCTTTTCTTTTTGTCTTTAGCAATGAAAAAAATATTTCTATAGGCAAATTGCTTACAGATATGCAAAAGTCCAACTGCTATAGCGGTTTGCTATATAATGTGCAAGTTTGGTCTTGAGTCACTGAATGTTGCATTTGCAACATTGTTTGATACAGTCAATTCCTTCTGAATGGGCGACTTCCCATCTCCCCCGCAAGAGCCTAGAGGTGATTCTCCATGTTAAAAGGAATAGGACTGTTGAAGAGAACAAATGGCATGCCAGATTTTACCAGGGAGTTAATAGTGGTGGACTGACTGGCGGTTGGAGGAATTTTGCTGTTGAAAACAACTTAGAAGAATTTGATGTGTGTCTGTTTGATCTTGCTAGTGGAACCAGCGATGCGATTGTCAAGAACTTTTGTATCTTCCGAGTCGTCGAAGAGGTAAGTCCTTTGACCCGCGTGACCTCTCCCTCCTCAAGCTTTAAGGGCCTATTTGGTATCAGTTTTTCGCCTAGTTTTTTTAAAGTTTATAAGCTAAAAAATCAGATTTTTTTAACTTTTTTGCTTTTCTGTTTTTGTTTATTTGTTTATCTTTAACTAAAGTAAAGACAGAAAAATAATAAAGTTAAAAAAAATTTAATTTTTTTACTTGTAAGTTTTAAAAAAACTAGACAAAAAAACTGTAACAAACGAGTCTTTTTAAGTCCTCAGCCCCGTGTGACCTCTCCCTCCTCGAGGTGTGAAAAGTGCTCAAAATATCCGAGGAGAAAACGAAACTACTGCATTGCTGTATGAAAGCAATTTTGTTCCTTTCTATGTTCAATGGGTTCTGCGCATATTTTGGGAAGTTTTTGGTCAGCAATTTAGGACACGTGCCTTTTGGCATGAAAGCATACTGTTAGACAAGTATTTCAGCTTATCGTAATTGTATATTTTGTTTTATTAGACATCATCGTCTTTGCAAGGCATTCCAGACTGACCTCTATTTCTTTTGCTCTCTGGATATGATTGTTCAATATTTTGTGATATGATTGTTCTATTCAATTCGTGAGTTACAGGGCCCTATATGAAAAAATAAAACCACGAATATTCTTTGTTAGAAATTGACTGATGTTCATTTCATTTATTTGGATGTATAATCATGCATACCGGGCTGATTCTTAATAAATCTTTTCACGAGAGAAAATGATAGAAATACAGCTTCTCTACTCAAAATTTTCGTTTAAATGTTAAAAAGTAAAACTACTTCCTACCTGCATAACATTACTATATGTAGCGTTGGCTCCTCCCAAAAACTTATGTTGCAAGATTGATGAAGGATACTGCTACATGAACATAAAATTTTACGACTGTCAAACTCGACAGGTTCATGACACGCACTACGCAAACAGGCAATACCAAGAGAAAAAAGTCTGAATCCCCTTTGCACTTTCCTAGTGAAAGGGTGACAATTGTTTAAAATTTCTCTATCGTTTATGATGCAAAGTACAAGGTGATGAATGGAGAAGAAAAACAACCTATGTCGAATTACAATCAAAATCTCAAAACAGATTTCTAGGAGTTCCAGTGATGACCATTTTGGATTTTATCGATGTTTGAAAAAAAAAAAAGAAAGAGCTAGATCGAAAATTAGACTTTGGTGTATTCTACCAGTCGCCTCAAGAAGAATAGGTGACTCGGATCAAATCTCCTCCCAAGAATTAGGCCTGTTTTGAGAACTTCTTTTTTCTTCCTTACTTGCATTAGGGATGATCTCGGGCTTTCTCAGGTTGATGGTCTCTGACATGCAGCAAAGAGCTGCCAACTAATGAAAGCCATTACCAGAGAGGTGAACAGTTCAAAGCCTACCACCTTTGGAAAGTGCCATCCCAAGCCGCGCCTCAGATAGCTGCAAAACCAGTTATTTAGCTTGATGGGTACAAATGAGAAAAACAACACATTTTTCTATAATAGCAGGAGAAAATAGCAACTGTTATTATAACTTAAACAAATGAGTTTTTTCCCAATATCAAAATATTGTTCTAACTTGAGCAGCTAAACATCACCCACCTCTGTGTATTATCTTTTATAGAATACGGGTTTATAAAAAGTGCTGAACACTTCGGCCGACACACTGATATCCAATTTACACGAGGGAAATGACTAGGGTTATGAAAGTTCCAAGTATGTTTAACACAGGTGCACCACTTGGGCCCTTCAGTACCATATGCCATCCATTATCACATTTGAAATTTAACACTGGATGATCAATATGGCAGATCCAATTTCAATGTGTTACAGAATGCTTTGGTGGTGATTATGAAATTATACAGAAATAATTGTAAATATCAATGAAGCATGGTGCCAAACAGACCTCGTGATTGATGGCATTGTAGCCACTATCCCTGCACATGCATATATTATGGGAATCAAAGTCTTGGGTTTGTTTTTCCGAAGCCACATCAAGGATCCCAATGCAGCAAGAGATACACTCAACACCTGAATCATGGAAACGAAAACAAAATCAACCAAGAAAGGACATTTTTGTTTTAGAAGGGGAAAAAAAAACTCCATATCAGCAGACTGATGCAGAACTCTATTTACATAAGAATCAAACAATATGAAAAATCATGTGTATCTCCAGAGTTTGATGCAGTTTATTACCTGTTCAGAACATGTACATTCTAAGGAAGAAGCCATACCAGATTTGCATTTGCTTCAAGGCCTTGCAGAATGTAGTCCCAAGTAAATTCTAGTCCTCTAGCGCCCACCCAAAGGGGTGCCAACCGATGCAGAACAGAGTCAGCAAAAGCCCACCCTGCCAAAAGGAAAAATGGTACCATACCGTCAACAAAGATGAAAATAAAGAGGAACTATGCCCAGTGAACAAAAAGAAGAACAGAATGAATTTCAATAGAAGTTCACCAAACTCTAATTCCACTGCCAGCATAGCATACTAGCCAGAATGAAAATTACCAATTAAATAAGGATACCACTCATATATGCTGCAAATCACTAAGACACAATATTTTTCTAGGTCATAACTACTAACGGAATCAGTAATTCCCATTCCAAGAACAGTTTGTAATTAGTGAAGCAAAAAACATTGCAGTAGAATAGAAAGGTTTGGAGGCAAATAAAACAGAACAAAACAAAGCCTCAATTCCCTAAGGAAAAATGTTAACCCGTCCCACCCATCTTTTCTTTCTTTCTCATTCAAATTCTTCAACTAGAGAACCTTTTCTTTTCCTCAATGCACTACCATAAAAAACCATCACCAATGGACCACGAGACCACATTGACATCTTAGCTTATGCCTAAGAAAACTTGAAACTACTACTATGGTTATTACACAACCATACACATCATCACCTCGTCTGTAATTATCATTTAAAAAAATCATCTCCTCATTCCTATTGCAGCTGCTACCAACAAAGATGCTACCACTATTGCAGCTTTGACCATTATTAAGACTACCACTTGACTGCATATGCAGCCACAAGAACCATTTTGTTCTCCATCATCAACATGACCTCTTAACCATCTCCATCTCTTTTCCTAAAACTGCCACCACCATCACTCACACCACCAATGCCATCAAACAACAATTCCACACTCACATGGTTTCTTGTTTGGAGAAACTATATACATCCATCCATACACAATAATGTAATGAGCTTTTTAATTTAACCTTCCTGTGAAACTTTCTTACTACATTTACAAGCTTGTACCAAAACAGATTACAAGAGTTTTTAGGTTGGAATTGCTGTTGGAAATCTCTTGTGAGAAAATCCAATACATTGCTTTGTTACACAATGATTGTAACGTTTGTACTACTAATTCTAATCCCGTAGAGTTGCATTCCTTGGTGGCATTACGGCCTGTTGGGAAACGTGGTAAATTTACTAAGGTAGCGTTTGGTGGAGCTTCAAGAAGGACTTCTGAAGCCCAAAAGTCCTTCCACTGAAAAATTGTTTGTTTGGTGGGATTTTCTCAAGGGGCTTTTGCCAGAAGTGCATGTTCTAGAAGCCCATCTGGCTGAAGCCAGCAAGAGTGGCTTCCAAAACCACTTCTAGCGAAGTCGTTCCGTCATTTAAATAATAATTGATAAATTCCCCATTTTGTCCTCCATATTTATTACATCATGCCACTACTGACCTTACTACTTGTCATAACAACAAATCTAGAATTTGCAAAAGACTAGAGATCTAAGCAATCTCATCGTCATCATTATCTAAAGCCTATACGATTTCTATCTCTCCGTGTGAATTTTTGCCTATAGGTAGCTTGCCTTCTTTTTTGTTTTTCCCAGCTCAAACACTGATTGGTATTGAGACCAACTATTAGCACAAATATAAGTCATTTGCTTTTTTGTTTGTTTCACAAGATTATTTATAAATTGATATTACTGAGAATTTAGCATATGAGCCAGTTATATGTTTGAATTGATTTCCATTAAGATGAAATTAAAAAAAAAACCAATTATTCAATAATTATAGGCAAAATCTACTATGTAACTAAAGAAGAAAAAAGGGGTCCCTAGATTGATTTAACTTAACGAGGGTCAAGATAATTGGAGATGCAAGTAACCTTAAAGCCCAAAAACTTTGCAATTTTTTTTTTTGGGGGGGGTGGGGGGGTGGGTGGGTGTGGTGGGGGGGGGGGGGGGAGTGGGGATTTCAAATCAAATGAGGTCAAGCTTTCCTCACCAAGTCCAACAGCTTGGAACTTATGATTTTGAGAGATGTTCCTGTGAGTCAACTGTGTCAAGGCAAAGTAAAGCCCAGCAACATCTATAAAGCCAATCAAAGCTTTCAACAGTTCCTGAAAATAAAAAGAAATATTATTTTTTGTATGCAAATATCACACAGGTGAATTAACAATTTAACCTAAATGCTATATTTTTCTTTGAAAAATAAAATTTCAAAGAAATGTTAAAAGAATCGATCAACTTGGATCCAGGCTTGGTACCTGACTTACCATTTCATGTCAAGGTGGAAGCAAGAATACATGAGAGAAACACGAGACAATTTCTTTTCATACAACCTGTAAGTGATGTGAGACATCTTTGGAATGTAAACCTTATTAGTCATTACAATCTCAAATTAACTTCTACTTCATTTTGGTCCATTTTCATTCAAATGATTTTTTTATTTTATTTTATTTTTTCAACAATTTTCATTCAAATGATGAGAGATAATAAATTGGATTTTTCTCAAATTTTGCATGGATGGAGAGATAAGAGTACTGGATGGATCAGCGAACAAACCTCCATATAATCCCCTCTATACATATCTGTCCTTTATTCTTATATTTTGGGGGAATTTTGGAAAATAATTGCAGAATAATTGGCCGAACAACTTAAGTCCCAACCTTAACAAAAGCAGTAGATGGACTTTTTTCTTTGTATTCAACAAGTACAAGTGCAGATGAAATTTCATCCAGCTAATAAGTTGAAACAAATATTATATACATACATACATACATATATAAATATATGCTTGCAGATCGTTCATAAGGTAATACATATAGAGACATCATTCATTTACAGGTAAAGGCTTGTAAAATCAGATTATATGATGATAAACATAAGGACTTCTGTTATGTAATCCTCATAAGAATCTAAACACACCTATCACACAATCCAAATAAAGAAAGAGAAAGTCAAAAAGAAGTAAATATAAAAAATAAACAAAGTACCTGATATGGATCAAAGCTGTCATTTTCAGATACCTTAAGAAAGGTTGCCAGACAAACAAGCTGCACAAGGAGAGAGAGAGAGAGAGAAAAAAAAAGAGTGTTAATGGAAATTGAAAGTATGAAGCTGAAGATGAGAGATAAATCCTGCCAAAAAGAGAAAATTAGATGTACAACAGAGATCCACACATGAATCAAAAAAAGGTCATGCAGCAATGTGCAACCAAGTTAACCTACCTTTACTAATGCTGTTCCAAGATAAACAAGAGCAGCTTTAATAGAAGTCCCAAGAGTATCATACTCTGATCTGCACACAAATACTTATTATTGCAAATGCATTTCCTCTATAGACATAGCGGACAAACTACACAAGAAAGGTCTGTTCCCCATCTCTCTTCCTCCCCACACAGAGACCCACAAACACAAATTAATGCCCACAAAATAATTTATCCATTGGACAATTTTTTTGCTAAGTAACTTATTTCATTGGATATAATAAACAGAAATTTTTTAGGAAAAAAAAAAATATCCTCAATGAGAATTATAAAGGCATTGTACGCAATAATCTAACTCAATAAAAGTCACGGCATAGTTAAACGTATAAACAATTGGACATTCCCATATGCAACAATTCTCTTAGGTATCTTCATTTAACATAACTCATCAAACAATACAAGTTGGCAAATAATAACATATGAGGATATCATTATGGGCATACAAGTCCATATATGTGCACCATATAATGACATCGATAATAGCTATACACCGTAATACACCACATAAAATGTCTTGCCATTCTACTCAAGATGAAAGTATCATATACTGCACAGGCCTAAAGTGATGAAGGAAATGACCACACAGAATTTGTTCCTCGGTAAGGGAAAACAACAAATTAGACCTTATTAATATATTATGACAAATTGTTCACGTGTTAATCCATTTTGCCATTAGAATTAACCAAATCTCTAGCAGACGACTAAAAATGCATATTTCCACTAGAAACTAGCTGCTAATTCGCCGTTACATAAACCACACTTCACTAACAAAAAACGTTGGGAAATTAACACATTCTTATAATAAATTTGTCTCTAATATTGCCATCAATCTTGGTAACCAGTAGTGTTCATGTGTGCCAGTGTGTGAACCCAAACAAAATGGAAGTAAATGGAACAATCGCAATACAAGACGAAGAAAGCACATCACTTTCCTACTACTAATTATTGTGTCTCTGATTAACAGAGCGGAGATTTCAATTTACATGCGGAATCATTGGATTAACAATAAGCGATCAAAATAATGGTGACCTAGGGTTTTTTGGTGCAAAGAAATGAGAAAGACTGCAAGATATATAAGAGAGATGCGAAAAAGGATTCATACTTCCATTGAGAACAGATCTGCATATAAGTACTCAAAACAAACCAAACCGGTAGATATAATCAATGAAAATGAAGATGAAGGCGAAGGTTTTACAGTGGCGTCGCAGAGTAGTAGACGGCGTGAGGGCCGAACGTCAGAATTGCGCAGTTGAAGAAGTGGAACACCGTCATTCTTCTCTCTCTCTCTCTCTCTCTCTGTCTCTCTCTCTCTGGTGGAGATCCAAACAAAGAAAACGTGACTGAGCAAGAGTTCGAGCTGGAGGTCCGGATTTACCACTTCCGGTTCTATCTATATACTGTTGAAAATGCTGACGTGGCAAGCATCAGGGCCGGGTGGTAGACTAAGGCTGACGTGACGAGCATCAAAACCGCGCCTGACGGTCAGGCGCGGCTGATGCTAGCGTTCTCTATACTGCTATAGCTTATAAATGGGAGTCTATGGTAAGAGATATGAGAGTGGGCGCATTTTAGTTTTACTTTGGTCAATTAATTAGGCTTGCATTCGTATGGTGCATGGGCCTGAAGGCTGAAGAGTGAGCCACAGATGCTGCAAGGCCCAATGACGCAATTGGGCTTGTGTCGTTTCAAGCTTGAGTCAATGTTAAACAATTTTAAATCGGGTTGAACTTAACTAAATTGGGTTATATTCGTTTCAAGCTTAGTTAGTTAATGTTTTTGGCAATCTTGAAAGTGTCACAAAGTAACAAAACTATATAAAATATCAAGTAGATAAATATAACCCAACACAAATTATAATAAAATTAGTTCTTCAGGAACTATTATATATTTATCAGATTAGTTTTTCTAGAATTATTAGGAGTTGATCTTCTAGATCACCTAAAATCTCATTATATTAAAAAAAAATATAAATACAATCGTATCTCTAAATATTTGTCCAGAGCCTCTACTCTGTTTATCTTTTCTTCTCTCTTTTTCTTTTTTTTGTTTTCTCTCTTCTTTTTCTATCTTCACCTCTTCCTCTCTTCTTCTTGCATTTTGCTTTTGCCCTCTTTATATAAGGGAAAAAACGCGTGAAAACTGTGTGAAGTCAAGATTGACATAGTTATCACACAATGATTGATGGGAAAAATCTCACCCACAGGCAGCTCACTTTTTTTGGTGGGTCATCCACTTCATTTACAACACTCCCTCTTGGATGATCACTACACAATGAATATGTCTTATTAAAATCTTGCTAAGAAAAATCTAGTAAGAAAAAACCTCAGTGAAAGAAAAATAGTACAATATTCTTGTAGAGTATAAAATGGTGTGGGTGCGTCAAAATTGCTTCATTAAAACCTTGCCAAATAAAATTTTGTAGAAAAAAATCATTGGCAAAGGGAAAAGAGTATAGCACGCAACTCCCCCATCATGAATACATCCGGTAAGAAATTGATAGTTTCAATTGTTCAGTATGAAAGATTTATGAAATAATGCATGCCAATCTTGTGTACCAATGTCTCAAACGTCGTAATTAGTAGTGCATAATTATCCTTGAACGTATGCTGGATATTAATAGCACAACTTTCTTGTAAAATATTACAACTCCAGGTGCATTGAACTATAACCTTGTAACTTCATGTGCATAAGTTTTAAAAAGACTACGGTCTTCTAGCACTCGTTTATTTTCTAATAACAATATTATGCTAAATCAAAATAGGCAGCAACCATAATAAGAGTTGCCAACAAAAATTAAAAGTTACAGAAATTTTAAAGTAATAGAAATTAAATTAGGCGATAAGCAATAAAACTTAAAGTGGGAGTAGGCGGTACAACCGTCCTTATAAAGCTTAAATTAAAGCAGAAAATAGAACAATTTAAAATGAGTAAGCTGTAGGTCTTAATAAGCATTCTTTAGGAATATTTGATTTTCTTTCTTTAATGTCCATAACTTCTGAATGGATTTCAATATAAAATCTTTAAAACAATACATATAATAAAATGTAATTACAATAATACGATCTGACAACAATACATGAATAATTATGTAAAACTTCTACCGAACATATTTATGTCAGGTGAGTATTATGATAAAAAGACAACAAACCTATGAAAAGAGAACCGATAAAGTTAAAAAGTATTGCCCAACATACTATTCATTGATATTATATAATTACTGTACAATTACTATTTATAAATAGTATTTTACTATTACTAAATAGTATCCACAATTATTACGTGAATTAGTTATTGTTCATACTATTTATCAACTATTCACACTATTTATCAACTATTCAACCTTTACAGAGATATAAATCATGAGAATGAATGAAAGAGTAAATAGTAAAGAAAATACCTTGGTGAAGAACACAGATGTAGCCTTTACCTTAGTTGTTAGAACCTCGTGCTGATAACGTGTTATAAAACTACATAAAATATAAAGCAGATAAATATTACCTAGCACAAGTTATAATCAAATTAGTTCTTCGGGAACTATTACATATTTATCATATTAGTTCTTCTGAAATTATTGGGGATTGATCTTCTAGATCACCTAAAATTTCATTATATTAAAAGAGAAAATATAAATACAATTGTATCTCTAAATATTTGTCTAAAGCCTCTGCTTTGTTTCTCTTTTCTTCTCTCCTCTTCTTTCTTTTTTTTCTCTCTTCACCTCTTCCTCTTTTCTTCTTGCGTTTTGCTTTTGCCCTCTTTATATAGGGAAAAAATGCGTGAAAACATGTGAAGTTAAGATTGGCATAGTGATCCCACAGTGATCGATGGGAAAAACCTCACTCATCGGTGGCTCACTTTTCTTTGATGGGTTATCCACTTTATTCACAACAGAAAGATCTTTAATTGAGCCGAGCTCAAATAATTTAGTCTCGTTTCAAGCTTGTGCCAATCTTAAATGATTTTAAATTGGGTTGAACTTAACTAAATTAGGTTTGTATTCGTTTCAAGCTTAGTTAGTTAATGTTTTTGGTAGTCTTAAAAGATCTTTAATTGAACCGAGCTCAAATAATTTAGTCTTTTTTATATAGTCTCAAAGTGTTAATTAGGTAATCAAGAAAAGTTTGTGTGAAGCCCAAAAAATTAATGAACTTAAAGACATTTAAGTTAGGCTTATTAATTTCTCCAGCTGATTTTGAAATTTTTAGGAATTTAAAAAAAAGTCAAGCTTGAATAGCTTATTTTGTCCTATTATCCTATCCAAAAGAAAAGGTGTTCTCAAATATGCTGAATAATAATGGGGCCTTGATGTTTATTTCACAAACTATATCTTATGTTTCTCAGTAAAATCTTGTGAGAACATACAGATGATTGTTCAACGGGCCCCAAATGATGCTTAGAAAAATTATTTAGTGCATCTAGCGCGGCATATTAGTAATGTTAAGTGATGCAATTGTCTAATCAACTCTAAATATGAAAGTAGACATTATTCATGTTCTTATGAGAAGGCATGCACACGTACAACGTCAGGGGGCAGAACTTTATGTAAACCAAGGGGGTTGGCCCTTAAGTTTTTGAAATTTTGTTTAGTAGTTATATTTTTTTGAGTATTTATGATAACAAATAGTTTAGTGGCCCCCTTAAGCTTCAAAATTTTTTTTTGACTCTCCAAAATTCAGATTTTGTTAATCTTGATTTCTTTAGATTGTGTGTGGATCAAAGATTTAATAAGAGAAAAGAAAAGAAAAAGGAAAGGATAATGCTATACAAACAAAAAACTCATATAAAATTCTTACAAAAATGATATATCTTAATGAAAGACTTTCACTTCAAAATAAATACCGACTATAATAGCCTTTAATTACAAAATTGTCACTTTCACATTATTTTGTATGCAAATTTTGTATGAATTTTTTATTTATAAGAATAACATTTTTCAAAAAGAAAAGTTCTTTCATTTTTGTTTTCTTTTTGCTCACTTTTTCTTTTACCTTTTCTTTGATAAATCCGGATTCTAAACACAATACCAACGAAATTCATAACCCGGCACTGTGCCATGTTATATGAACGTATTCCCGGTTTACGCATTGGCGTCTCTCTTTTTACTACGTGGTAGTAGGTGTGACATTGTTTATGTGGTGCATACGTGGCACAATAATTTCTCAGTTTTTCTCAAGTCCAGATATCCAAAACAAATTGTTTTTGTGGTCCAAAGGTCTCGGGTCAGTCATTACCATGGTGGTATTTTTTTCCTTATACAGATTAAGAAAATTGCGGAGACAAATAAAAAGACTAACTCATCAAGGGTGAAAATTTCATCCATAAAGTGGTGCATGAATTGAAAACTTTCAGCATCATAAATGAAAAATGTGGGCCAATGCCCAAAACTTTTCAACATCAGGTGTGTTAATGCAGTGGATTGATGAGGCTGCCCACTTGATGGGTTTCGAAGCCTGGCCCAGCTTGTCAGCGAGCTATCAGCAATTAGCAACCCTTTAACGCAAACATGGGACGACAATGCACGCCTACGGTCGCCGTCAACGGTCATCCATGCACTGTTGAAGTCAAGATGAACACTAACTAGATTCCAGGATTGCCTTTCTTCTCTCCGACCTCACATGGTTTCATATAATTTTCAAAATGCCATGGCTCTCCTTTCAGGGCTACACATGGATGCACTCTACTTAAATTAATCTCATATGTTTAGCATAAACTATGTACCATCTGCAGATGTTCTGGTTGTCTTTTTTTTTTTTTTTCTTTTTTGTCCTTCTTTTAAACGGCCAAGAAATCAATAATCTAATGCACATTCTTTCCTCGGACCTTATCTGTATGATACCTAGCAAGAACTGCCAGTATAAAATTGTCATATTAATTATCAAGGTTCCTAGCTAGTTGGGTTTAATATATATATATATATATATGTATATGTACATATATTAGAGTATGTGTCTCAACCTGTGTGAATCCAATCAGCATGAGTTGTTGCTAATGGAAGAAATGACCATTCCGATTAGTCTTTGTGTTGTTTTGGAAAGAAAGCATGAGTAATGACACTAATCTTACTATTATAGATAAGGTTGGACCTAGTATAAATTGAATTATCAAGTTTATTCGATCTCTATGAAAGGGATATGGGGCTTTATGGAATTAATAGATGTTAACACCTAAAGTGTGATCAGCCTTATATATTCTATTGAAGTATTGATTACTAGGGGGGGAAAAAATTGACAGGATGAGAAAGGGCGTTCTTTCAATTTAGGAAGAGTCAAAATGAGAAACCTTAAGGTTTGGACTATATATATATGGAAAAATGAATTTTGTGGTTCATGCCACAGCCTTTTGGAAATGAGAGTGTGAAAGATTCTCCGGAAGTTTTGGAGAGGAGCGGGGATGAAGGTTACTACATAGCTATAGTGATTTGGTTTGGCTCCTTTGTTTAACATATAGCAAAGCGAAACTTGCAGAGAAATCATTCTTCAATGTCATAGCGTAGAGAAATATTTATTTATTTCGAGGCATGCTCATTTAGTGGTTTTGTGGTCTGATTGTGTCAATTTCTTCACAACTCCAGTTTTCAGAAGTCAGAACTGAAAGGGCCGTACCATCCTTTTTAAATTCCAAGAAATGTATGTCATTGGCATATGGCGCAGAGAGAGAGAGAGAGAGAGAGAGAGAGCTGGTTTGGTTATATGCTTTTGTAGGTGGCAGATGGTAATCTCTATCAATCCGGTTATTCTCATTTTCCATAGGCGGTATGTGCCTATTTTCGTCATTTTCGATTCATTCAACTCGAAACAGGTAAGACCGTGACATAAGACACACCAAGGCTGCATATAAGTCCATCTTAATGCTTGTTATGAGCTCTCAAAGCAAAATTTCTATATTAAATGCAGTGCAGTTTGAATGAGCATCTATTAAGTACACTCACACGCGCGCGCACACACACTCTCTCTCTCTCTCTCTATCTCTCTCTCTCTCTTGTATGGTTGTTTACTCGTATTATTATCACTTCATTTACAAGAATGGAAGTCCATCTTAATATATTTGGCTTTCATAAGATCTAGCATAGTCATGCCTTGTAGGGACGGAATGCCCCTTACTTTGATAAAATTCTGTTTAGATCTCATAAATTTTAGATATTTATGATAAAAAATATTGTATTGGTCCCTCCAAAATTTAAAATTTTTTTTTCTTGACCAATAAAAATTCAAATTTTTTTTCCCTTTAACCCCTTTCTTCGCTCCTCGATGCCTTGTGTTTAGAGCGCTTGGTTCTCAACAAGAATGACTGTGTAACTAAGGGTAGCGCGGTCAGGAAAGTATATGATAGATGGAATGGGGTGAAAGAGAAAGCAAGGTTAACACGAGAGGGTGGCCTCACAGTAGCATTGCTCATCATGTGGTGTTATATTTCTCGAAACTTTACCCTTGATTCTTATATGATTAGAAAACAAAACTTTTCAAAAACAAAATGAGACTACGGAATGGTTCGGAAAGTAGCAAATAGCTTTTAGTGGGGTTAATTAGCACTGTTATCTGGGTAGTGGTGGTGGAAGAGTAGGTAAGCTGGTCAAGTAAAAAATGGTTTTCTCTACTCCCAAGGAACACACAACCTCTTTTCACCAAACCAGCTTAAAATCTCTCTCTCTCTCTCTCTCACCGTAATATATTGGTCACTCCAGTCTATGCAATGTTCCTCATCATGAAAACAATCGAAGGAAATCCATTCCTCAATATTTGGTTGTAGTGTAATTAAAAACATCAAATATTTCATAAAAAAATGTTATTTTTTAAAAAAATTTATAAAAAAACTCATCACAATAACGTCTCAATAATTTTTTTTATGATTAAGAGTTATCTTGATGAGTATTTTGTTTCTAAATAAAAAATTCTCATTTACTCATATTATTTTGTATATAAATTTATATAAAATTTTTAATTATGTAGCATTAATATAGTCTAAAACTACTTAGAAGTGTTCAAACTAAGAGAAAGGTATGGTTGTGGGGCAGCTGCTGTGTAAGAAAGTCTTCAAATCTCAAGGTGGTGGAGGTTGAGTTGATTCATTCACAGTTGAAAGATCCCTATAAACTTCTATGTCAGCGGGGTCACTTCTACTGGTGAGGCTTTGAAGCTGTCCTTTACTGGTAAAACGTTGCGTCAAATTTTCCTCTTTGATAGTGATGAAGGATTTTTTTTTACGTTCTCAATTATTGAACACTTTAATGCTGGTTTGACCGTGTTAATTTGCACACACATTAATATATTATTACTGTCACAATATCGCTGTATTGCCAACCCCAAAAACTTTATGCTTCAGAGAGAGTATCTGAGATTGAAAATGTAAATTAGTAGTCCAAAGACCAAAGAAATTCTACTGAATCCGCAAACAATATTAACTCTTGATTTGTTCTACATGATGTAATGTCGTGGCTCAAGTCATTCTAAACGGCGTTGATTTCGCTGATTCCTTGCTTTCTTTTTTGTCTTTCACTTCTGTTCTGCAAGGAACTACGTGATGATAATTCAAATTTCAAAGCAACACATGTCTGCATTCTAATCTCACGAATCACTAGGAAGAAACTTATATTCTTTCGATTATTTTATAAAAATATATAGCTGTATTATACTTGTTGAAGACAAAAGCATTATTAAACTATTTGTAGCATGATCATGCACAAATTACACTATTTGTAGTCAAGCACACGCATGACTATGTTTCCAAGCATCTTAGATGGCAAATCTCAAATCTAAATGAGGTTCTTAAGGCATATAGGGCATATTGACCTATATGTATGTTTGAAGTATCAAGAAATGTTTGTGTTTAGTGCTGCTTCGAAGAATACAGATGCCCCTTTCTTGGATCCAAATGAAGGAAAAATAAATGTATTGTTTAACTATAGTTGCATGTAACTATATGGTTTATATGTTCTGTCGACGGCATCTTTGATATGCTTTCCTTGAAAAATTAGGTTTCACTAGCCTTTTGGGATGTGTTTTATGGAGCTTATTCTGATATAGCCAAAGTCTTACACAATGAGTCCTCATTGTGTCCCCAAGATTTGAATAGAAGTCATTTTCCCTTGGGGTTCCATTGAAAAACTACATGCTCAAATGTAGAATAAAAATGAGCTCCTTGAAGCCATTGGCTTAGGATGAACACTACAACAATAGTAGTATAGTACTCCTGGTTGCCATTAATTTGTTGTCTTTAAACATTTTAAATTCAAAGTGATTAAGCCAAAATTGTAAAATTGCTCCAACTCCCGAATTGGGAGTTCGGTGCAAGTGTGGTTCATTCCCACATATCACTCGTTCTTAAACCGTGTTATGTGCTTAATATGATGAAATAATAAGGTTGTTTCAGAAATTTAGTAATATAAAATCAAGTGTCCTTGGAGTGTAAAAATACTCTTGACACCCAAACTGGGAGTTTGGTGCGGGTGCGGGTGTAATCCGTTCCACACGTCAGTCTTGCTTAGACGGTGTTACGTGCCCAATTTGAGGGCATAACAGGCCGTTGAAATTCATGTGACTGACTCTAAATAATTGAGAAACAAAATTCACGTAGTTGACTCTTAAATACTTGAGAAAATACTTACTTGAGTTGGGTCTGGTTGAGATAAAATTATTATGCATAGTATTACATAGTATTATGTTGCAGGTGTTATTAATGTACTAAGGGGGTGGGGCAAATGGAAGCCCTTCTGCATTCAGTAATGATGAAAACAAAGGCGCAAAATGTTATAAATCTACAGGACAAGTCATTCATTGCTAGGTCTGCAACAGCATAAATTGTTTTCACTTTGAAAGATACAGTACAAACAACTATAGAAGTAAAAATATATTACGAAGAAAAAGTTGTAAGATTTGTTCTGTGGGGGGTGGGGTTGGAGGTAGAGGGTGGAGTTGTACGATAAGACAAATACATGGAATATGGAATAAAACCCAAGCATTTGAAAACATTGAAAGCGAGCCATAGAGAGACATGTTGACCGAATATTAGCCGACTACTACTTATATATATTTCTGAATCTAGCAATAACGACGAGGAGAGAGAGAGAGAGAGAGAGAGAGAGAGAGAGTATTAATTTATACTAGTTTATAAAGTATTAGAAGAAGTTGAAAAATTTTCATTTCCCGGAGGATCTAGAGCGCATCAGGCGCTGACCACAGGCTTCGGAAACTATTAAAAAAAGATTAACGTTTTCTTCTTATCTTGTTCTTCCTGTGATCATCGTATAAAGAATTGACGTAGAAACAAATACCAGAGCGTAATTAATTAAAGAGAGAGAAAAAAAATAAGAACAAGAGAAGAGAACAAAGTAAAGAACCTATGGCTTCGACAGGGTCATGGCCATAGCTCACGTGATCAAGAGAGAAACCCCATGTTGACGCCGAGTGTTATGGTCTCTCCTCACGTTGTGGATCCCCACGCGCCGCCCGGGTGGGGCTCGACAGAGTGGGTTTTAGCGCTTGGAATATTTGGACACGGAGAGGGAATATTGGTGTTCATTCTTAGATTTATATAATTAACCAGACAAATACTAGCCGTTGAGTTGAAGTGGCGCACACGTGTCGTCCCTTCTACGCACGCGCCACCTTAATCTTTTGTACTCCAAATCATAAAATTTTTTATTAGAATGATATGATAGTGACATTATTTTTACTAAGAGTAATTATGATGAATGTTTTATTTTAAAGTGAATGATTTTTATCTTAACACATCATTCTGATAAATTTTGTATGAATTTTTCTATTCGTATTGTATCACCCTTCATAATTTTATATCATTACTCTCTTTTTAATTGCGTAGTAAATAATGTGGAATTGTTTTTGGTTGATCGCTATTGTGATTTCGGGTGAGAAATGATATTATTTGTAGCATTTTTCTTATTAATATTATCGAATTTGTTTTGTTATTGTGAATTAATGTCCAATTTAATAATTAAATATTAGGAAACTATTAAATTAACAAGTTAAATAACTGAATTTATAACACTATCTGTAGCATTATACTTTATTTGTTTTGATAAATGTTATACTCCCTAGCTCTATTCGATTTTAATATTTACAACTTTCTATTTTTCTAAGCCTCATTTTATGTGCCCTCGTTTAAAAAGTTAAAAATATTAACCATTACGTTTCCTTACTACCATTCTTTAAATTTATATTCAAAAAAATTTTGATTCACCAAAAAATTTCAAATAGGACAAATAACATTTTTGCAATATATCTTTAAAAAAGTGCTCTTTCAAAATTAGTGCATGCGCAATTAAGACGCATAAAATTCGAGGGAGCCAGTAAGATTTGTCCTGATAATAGAGATGACAATATTTGAAACCATTATATCAGCTGGCATTCATTGTTGGGCAAAAAAAAAAAAAAAGAGAATACAAAAGATATTATTGTAATTTTATAATTTAAAAACACCTTTTTCTTGAAAGTTGTGAAAAATCAACTAAAAGACCCAACATTGGATGAAAGGTGTAATGTTTGTCTTCACAATATAGCCTTCCAAAATTTTTATAAAGAATTTTATACTAAAATGATGGGACATGATAATTTTGTAATTAAATAATATTTTGATGGTTTATTATTTTAAGAGACAGACTTATAATTCAATCACATCATTTCATATATATTCATATACTTTTTCTATGGGAGTGTTTGGGTTGTAACTTAAAAAAGTCATAAATCATAAACCATAAGCTTGAACTAGTTTAAAAATTCACTTTAAATGAGTTTACAAAATTTAAACTAGTTCTGAAAGTGACTTTTTTAAGTGAGAAGCTAAACATAATTTAAAAAAAATCATAAGTTGCTAAAAATGTTGTATTCAAATACCATAAATATCACTTTAATTATATGGTTTTTAAAAAATCGGACCGAACCGATCAATTCAATCGAAAAAATTAGGAATTGGTTCAAAAAATGGGCCAGTTCACATTTAAAATCGGTTTAACAAAAATCGATAGAAAACCGGTTGACTAATTGGTTAAACTGCTGAATTTGACATAAAATCATTCAAAAATCACTGGTTCAATAAAAATTCATAAAAAATGGTATAAATGTCAAAACAATAATATTTTAAAAAATATATATATTAATATATTTATTATATCACGATTTAATAATAATTAATTTGACAATTAAACCATTAATTTTTAATCTAGTCACTATTTCAATTCGCCCAAGGATCAATTTTCAAAACATTGTCTAACATTACCAACAAACAAAAAAATGGGGTGGGAAGGCGCGTGGGCTAACATTTTGGCAGCTAAAGTGCAAGTGGGAGATCGTCAGTTGCACGTGGGTCTAAGGGCCGGTTGTCGCCGGACACCCCAGCCAAACTCTGACACCTTCTCCCTGTATATGTATCATTGCATCTACTCTTCATCTTCATAATATATAAGTTACTCAAGAGTCCACGCAAATCCAATGCTCTTTGTGCGGTTCGCACGTGTACAGCTAGATTTTTATTGGTCCAGCAACGTGCACATCATTAACAAGAAGACTAGACTGTATAATACATACATACATATACACATACATACATGCCCATATTAGAGCTGGCAATGGTTTAAGTGATGCATGGGTTATATTATCATGCAAGTAAGGCCTGTTTAATAGGAAAATGTCAGTGAACAACGTGAGGAAATTTAAACAATAATCATCTCTTAGAATTCGTTTGGTAACGTTGTCAATTTTTATTTTTTATTGTGTATTTTTATTTTATATTTTTACTGTGTGTTTTTTGTTATTTAGTGATGGATGTTTATAGGTTATTGTTATGCCAAAAATACTAGATCAATGTTTTAATAAAAGAAAATACACTCATTTAGTGTTTTTAGTTTCCTTTCTTCAAATTTTGTAAAAAACTAAAAAAAAAAAAAATTTAAACAAACGCCGTTTTTTACTTTTTCTAAAAAAAAAATAAAAAACAAAAATATTAAACGTTACCAAACGAGTAGAATTTTTATCAGAGCCATTAATGGATAACTTGATAAATAATGACCCTAGTAGAATGACCATTTGATTCAATCTTGACTTTTGAGCCAAGAAATCAACTTAATTTTGGATGAAAGACACTCCACTTACAAAATTTATTTACATAATTTTTCTACTGATGTCATTGGGATCAACTTAGAACCGGTTTTATTTAAATAGCTTATGATTTTTTTATTAATAATTTTTTAACTCTAGAAAAGTTAGAAGCATGAGATATTAGCCCATAAATAGGTAAAAATTAAAATTTTGTTGAAAAAAAAAGCTAGCAAAGATGGAAAAGTTAGTTTAATAAGCTGGTGAATAAGTTGATCCAAAGAAGTTGTTTATCTACAATTTGATGCGAAATCATACTGACCTTTGTAATATATAAGCCAATATTTTTAAAGAAAGCATTTAATTTCATGCCACATTTTAATTATTTATGGGCATACCAAATTATTTGTCTCTGAATTATTTCCATTTATCCTAAAATCAGCACGCCCAAAAAAAAAAAAACACAAAAAACTAATGACTACATAATAACAGGTTAAATTCACTTATGTATGTGAAGTGTGAACTACATTTTACTTATGGCTTATTAATATTTTGGCTGCCTCGGAGAAAAATGTCATTATTGCAGCATTGAAATTATAATTAACAAATAAATAACGGAATGGGTTTTTTTTTTTAAAAAAATTTATATGAAAAATCTTATCAAACTGATGTGGTGAAATATTTTTAAATTTTCTGCTTGTATGACTTTATCTATAAGTAGCATCCGTCGCAATTTTTCATAAGTAGGGCTGAGGTGGATGCCACGTACCCATAGAAGAGACCAATAAAGGAGACATTGAACAGGGATATTTTAGCCTGCCACGCATTCCTCTTTCATGAAAAAAAATTAAAGAAAAGAAAATGCATGGGAATATTCTAATTCAGGGGAAGCATAGAAAAATTAAAATAAAAACCTGCTAAAACCAAATAGAGTAAGGAATTTAAATGGGTCACGATCCATCAACGTCCAGAGAGAGAAAGAGGGACTCAATTCCATCCCGATATTCCATTGAACAGTACCCCTTTTGTTTTCTCGAATTCCAACCATTCCCTTCAGAACCACCATTACATCCCTGCAACCTCCTTTTTCATTCCCCATTTAGACTGTAAAGCTTAGGGGACCTCTCTCTCTCTCTCTCTCTCTCTCTCTGGTTAGAAATCTGATCCCTCTGCATACTTAAATACCCAACTTCCCCTTTTTACAAACTTTTCCTTCAAAGCTTAATCCCAAGAAAAACCCTGTTTACTTCCTCTTTTCCTGCATTATTTTGCTGACTAGTAGTAGCCTCTGCAATTCCTTCTCTCTCTCTGTACATTTTCTTTTGATTCTTTATCAACCCCTAGAGGTATCCTACTAAAAAGCCTCTATCTTTCTCCCTCTTTCTCTCGCTCTAGACTCCCATGCAAATTAATCATAAGGCACTCATGACATAATTACAACTTGCTCTCTTACCTTGCGGCCCTCTTCCTTTCCCTTTCTTCAAGCTTTCAACTTTCAACCCATCTCTCTCTCTCTCTCTCTCTCTCTCTCTCTCTCTCTCTCTCTCTCTCTCCTAGGCTCAAACACCATGAGAACTGCTTCAACTCTGCCTGATCTGTCCTTACAGATCAGTCCACCATCCATTTCGGATTGTGAAGTTAAAGAAATGGGTTGTGATGGATTGATGAGAAAATCATCCCACATTGACCGGAGCTCAACGACGGAGTCCGGCAGTAGCGGAAGCGATTTGAGCCATGAAATTGGTTTCTTCCCCCCAGAGAGGCCTTTCAATCATGGTCCTGTTGATCCCACATTGAGTTTAGGGTTTGGTATGAGAGCTTTGAGTCCTCTCCCTCTACAACTACCAAGAAACCTACAACATCATCATCATCATCATAATCATCACAGCTACCAACCTCAAATCTATGGCCGCGAGTTCAAGAGAAATTCAAGAATGATTAACGGAGTTAAGAGGAGTGTTAGGGCTCCGAGAATGAGATGGACTTCAACTCTCCATGCCCATTTTGTTCACGCGGTTCAGCTCCTCGGCGGCCATGAAAGTAAGTTGAACAATACCAAAGGGCTTTCACAAGTTATATTCAACTCTAGATATATATTACAAAAAAAATGTAGATATCTATTTGCATTATGTATCACAACTAGCTTATTCATATATATTTTCCCCTCAACAAATGTTGCAGGAGCAACACCAAAATCTGTTTTAGAGTTGATGAATGTCAAGGATCTTACCCTAGCTCATGTGAAGAGTCACTTGCAGGTGGGTTTAATCAATACGGTTTTGAACTTATGAAGAAGATTGATATTTCATTGTGATTATCATGGTTTTTTTTGTACTTTTATTATGTTCTATATATACATTCATATTTCTATATATGATTTCTCGTGTAGTGGGGGATTGGAGTACAAGGGGTAAAGACAAAAGGGCATCTAGAGGGTAATCTTAGCATTGTGGACTTTTTTCCTAAATTTTTTTTCTGTGGGTGTTCATGCAGATGTATAGAACAGTGAAGAGCACTGACAAAGGAACAGGTATTTGGATTTTCCTCTTTAAAGGACCCCATTTTTTAATATTGCTCTTCCATTATTCTCTTTGTTTGTGAGCTTGGTTGATTCACTGTTTCCAACTACAAAAATGGTTTTACGATTGTACGATCTCTCAAAGTCCATGTGAATTATTTGCTGGGTGTCTGATAAAACAAGAGCAATGGCTCCTCCATGATTATGAATTTTGCAGCTCAAGGGCAGACAGATAATAAGAGTTTGAACCAAAGGACAGATATAGTAGAAGGTGAGGCAGGATTATCTTGTGAGAAAGCTGAAGTACCCAACCCTTCTTATTTTCTCAGCCCATCACCACTACCACCAACACTGCAAAAAGCCCAAAGGTTAGTGCATGTTGCAGACACCCCCCCTCCCATTTTTGTTCTTTCTTACTTTATTGACAACGTACATATCCTCCTTTCCATCATTACATCTTGAAAGAAAATACTGATGAAGGCATCTCATGAATGCTTATATATAAACACAAATATATAGATTTTTTTTTGGTCCAACATGCTGCATGTCTTTCTCTGTTAATGGTGTTTAGATAAGGTTGAGTTTCAAGTACATTGATTTTGATGACCAAGGCCTAGGGTTTCTAGGTGTAATGGTGAGTTACGTGCGTGTGAGTAACAAAGTTCTAGCCTCCTAACAGCCGTTTGATTGTGAATGCACGGATATCAAGGTATTCTAAAAGTCAATAGCTCAAATCTCAATGCGGTTGTAATAGAAGTATATGTCCTTAATCTAGCAGGGTACTTAATTTTCAAGGTTGGCTAGATTTTGTTGACCTCATGGACGGCTAATTTTCAAAGACAGCATGGTTGGGTTGTAATTACCATATTTAAGCTTTTTTTTGAGTTCAGATCCAACCCACCACATCTACATGAAGCTTGAAGAAGGCTTCCAAAACGAGAAAACAAAAAAAAAAACACTACTCATTAGATTATATGATTAGAATCTGCTAGCTGCATGTTTTCTCTGCTTTGAGCATCTTTATAAAATTAATACAATATCTTATCAGGAAAGAAACATGGCATTTAATATAATGATCATGGATGGCTTTCAAAATGTAATTTGATCAAGACAAGGAAAATTCTCCGAATAAGTTGAAAATCTCTGAACTTGAAACTGCTATCACCAACAAACTGACCTAGTTTGAAAAGTGATTTATTCTTTTGTTTCAACATTTTCATTTCTCATTCTCTATGTTTGATCCCTCCTGAATTTGCCAGCAGAGGTTTGCGGTCATCATCAATGGAAGAAAATGATTGGAACCATTTGAATAATGGCCGAAACCCATTAAGTGATGCCAAGGTATGATTGACTCGACAAAAAAAAGATTAAAAATTTTTAAAACCTGTGCGGTACTCAATTTACTATTATAATTAAAAATGTGATTTCTTTGATGTATCTAGGCGGATGGACGCGAGGCAGCCCTCCACATGTCTGACAGGGAGAAGGTAAGGTTGGATGATAACGCCTTGTCATCTTCCAACATGTTGCTTGATCTAGAGTTCACTCTTGGAAGGCCAAGCTCGCAAATGGACTATGCTGAATCTTCAAATGACTTGACCCTTCTAAAGTGTTAAACACTAGCTAGCAATTAGTACCACCATGCTACACATATATATATATATATATATTATATCGAGCATGGAGGAAATCCTTAATGTTCATTCATTTGGTCCATGTTCGTCAAATTTTGTCTCGGACATGAAAAGAAAGTCGAGAATGGTACGATTCTATTGAATGAATCATTTGTAGTAGTGCAGAAGGATCGGGAACATAGCTGAGTGATATGTCTAATGATTTTCCTCTACAACATAAATAAGATATCGTTAGTTGGTTTTTGCGAGATGAGTGGAGAATATTAATTCCACAATCATCGTGCCGTGGTCCATGCTACAGTAGATTGATGGTTTCTGATTCGGCAGGTGGGTCGAGTGCTGGAGTAATGGGTTAATTGGCTCGAGCATATCAATCAAATCATGAGTGTACGTATCTAGCTGGTATCATTCTGGATATTGTCTTGAATTATGGGGCGTATTGGATGTCGAACTGAGGCTCACGCAAACGATACATATAGACAAAAAACATATCATCATAGACATGTTTGAAATAATGGGTAATGTTTAATTCAAAGTTGAAAAATGGGTTTGTTTTGGCTATCAATCGATCGAGCATTTTCATACGGAAAATGTTATTCTTTTAAAATTTTTGTATAAGATTTTAAACTAGAATAATGTGACAGTGACAATTTTGTAATTAAAATATATTTTAATAGGTTTTTTATTTTAAAGTGATAGGCCCACAACTTAGACACATCATTCTGAATATAAATTTTGTATAAATTTTCTGAATATATAGCATTACCCTTTTCATACTGTCAGTCTTATAGGGCAAGTGGTACCTAGTTCTCTTTTTCCGACATACTATAGTATAGTCAGTCTTTTATCAAACAATAGTTTTCTGAATGAAAATTACGATACATTTTCTAAATGGCAAAATGATAATTTTACAAAATATTTGTAAAGAAATTTTTATTAGAATAATGTGGCAAAGATAATTTTAAAGTTAAAAGTCATATGGTCGGTGTTTTCTTTTAAAGTGAAATGCTCTGATTGAGACATATCATTCTATATAAAGATTATGTATAAATTTTTGTGGTATATAGTATTATCCAATCTTGATCGGATTTGGATCTCATCCATTCTATAGGTAGAATGAACATGTTCATGCCATCAATTAATAGACTACATGAGGCGTTATTAAATATTTTATCGAAATTATGTTGTATTATATCTATCTTGACAAATCTTCTTTGTAATGCTATACATTCAAAAAAATTCATATAGAATTTATTACCATAATAATGTGATTGGATAAAAACTATTTATTTTAAAACAAAACACTCATTATGATGACTCTTAATTATAATAATACTACTATCACATCATTCAAGTGAGTTTCTGCACAAAAGTTTCTAAAAATATAATATTTGCCTTTACGTTAACGTGATAGGACCCAAATTTAACCTTATCATTTTGTCAAATTCGGTCTCCCTCCCTTCCTCTTCTTTTTATTTATTTTTATTTTTGTATATGTCAAATCCTCTTCTTTTGATGGGTGAGCCACGGTTTACGTCTCTTGCACATAAAAGCCCAGCCGTTGAATTTTTTAATGGATTCTCGAGAAATTCCACTTAATGGGCCGGTCCAATTTCTAATTTATATGGGCTGGTCTAATGTGTTCGTTTTGAGCGAATATTTTCTTCCTTTCGTTGGCGTACTTTCGGATGATTAGGCCCTCCCTCTCTCTCTCTCTCTCTCTCGGAAATTTCTATTTTTACAAAATTTTAGTATAAAAAACTCCACCACAATTACATGGTGGTGACATTCTTGAAATTATAAATAAAAATAGTGAATGCTTTGATTTAAAATAAAAGGACCACTACTAGTCATATCATTTACAAAAATTTTGTAACATTAATAATTTTGTATGATAGGTCAATCAATTTAATATCACTGTTACATTATTCTGGTAAAATTTTATGTATAAATTTTTTCAAAACATAACATTTTTCATCTTTTAGCCTCTAAAAGGTACTCTACGCTTCACACAAAATGACATTTACTCGGTGGAACTGAATAAAATAAAATGAAGGCAAGATTGTAACACACACAGTCTAGTTGAGATTGTACCACTTGAAATTGAATAAAATAAAGGCAAGTCCTGACTCATGACTCTTGCCCCATGCCGGACTCAAATCTTATCCGCCAGACCGTGTTAGGATGCTTCATGCTCGATTACCTTCCCCTTGGACTACCTTCCTCCTGGATTGGGCTTATAAATGCTGGCATTTCATTATGTATATTTATTTCAAAATACAAACTTTGAAATTTTGAATTATAAATATTATTTTACAAAAGATGTAGTTGATGCTCAGCGTATGCTTTTTTTTTTATTATATATTATTATAAGTCTTGCTAACCTATCTCTTTTAATACATTTTTTATCTGGTTGTGTCATACCGGACAAAACATACTCCATGTTTGATGGAGAGCGAAGCCAGAAGGCGGCCAGCAAGTTCTGAACAAATTTTTTTTATGCAGACACTCATCCTTGGTGGCGGTGACACCGCAGCAGGCACGCTGACATGGACAATCTGAAACAATCGAGAGTTGTTGAAAAAAGCACAAGATGAGCTAGACCTCCGTGAACGGTCGCTCTAGGTTAGGCCTGTCACCGCTCGAGTCGTGGGATTTCCTAGCTAGGTGTATGTTTTTTTGCTTTGCATTGTTATAAAAATAAAAATAAAAAGAGGAAAAACTAGACGTCCATGTGGACATGGACAGGAAAGTTGATGATTTGGACATAAAAAAAACACTTTGTATTTCTTCAAGCCATCATCAAGGAGTGGTGTAGTTTCCTATGTCTTATTACTTGTTCATCAATCATGTTTGTCCTATATATTGAGACTATCTTAATATAATAGATTATTTTATTATTTTAATAAAATGTATTATAATATTAATATTTTGTTATAGAGTTTCTTCCTCTCCTCTCATATTATTCTAACAAGAAAAACTTGCGTCTATACCCTGTTGGTCCACTCTTAGGACCCCGAGAAGCCAGGATGATTGCACAGTAGCTGGCTACAATGTCCCAGCCGGCACCCGCTTAATAGTGAACATATAGAAGCTTCAAAGGGACCCGAGAGTTTGGTCAAATCCATCTGAATTCCAACCAGAGAGATTTCTCACGAACCATGTAGACATTGATGTAAGAGACCAACTTGCACGTAATTCGACTAGTTTCGAAACCTGTGTAATTCTTTTGTTCTACATAAATTAAATAATTATCGAACTACTTAAAAATTTTAGAAGTGATCCCAATAAATTAATAACACTTGAGAAATTTCAAACTTAGTTAGTCTCTGTATCTACATCTAGGTTTGAACTTCTATATTGGAGATAAGGTAACGTGCTGTAGTATTAAGCTTTTCTATAGATGTTGGGATAGCGTTGATGCCATTTTACAAACAAAAAGAAAACCACAATTGACTTGCATCCGGCGGCCGAGCTTGAATTACATATCAGCACTGGCTAATTGCATCATTGCAGGGACACAGGAGGTCAAAACCAATCTCGGTAGTGTTGCCACCAAGAAAGAAATTGAACTAAATCCTAGGATTAAAATGTCCGGTGACACTTTTAAGTGCATTTAACATAAGTTATAATGGTGTCTGATCTCATACACTGCTGCTGATGGAAAGCCAGAGAAATAAATAATAGTGAATTGAAGTAACTTTTGCAGCCAGTCTCACCACGGCACTTCATTTTTTCCTAATGACGCTAAATATATGATTATTGTAAACCAAGTTGATTCTTATACAATCACTGCCGCTGATGGAAAGCTAGAGAAACAAATAATAGTGAATTGAAGTACCTTTTGCAGCCAGTCTCACCACGGCACTTCATTTTTTCCTAATGACGCTTAATATATGATTATTGTAAACCAAGTTGATTCTTATACAAATTATATTCGTGAACCGGCCCTTTCGGTACCAATTATTTCTGATTTTTTGTTTTTTTTAAGCAAAAAAAAGTTTAGGAGCTTTTGGTAAGTTAACTTTTTACTTTTTAATTTTTTAGTAAAAAAAACTATAAAAAAACCCAAAACATAAAAAGTATTTTTTTTTGTTTTTCAGTTTTGCTTTGTTTTTTTTTTTAAAAGCTAGTTTTTAAGAAAAAAAAAAAAGAAGCACTATCTGATACAGTAGGAAGCACCGGTTTCTGTTTTCCCCAGTCGTGGTGTGAAGTCACTTTCTAATGAATTGCAATAGCTAGCAGAGGATAAATTATCATAATTCCTATCATCATCCTCATCATATTCTTCTTGCTTGCTTGTTCGAGTCATGACATCTTCATAAGACCATAGGCAACAAGAATGGTGTTGAAATGAGACTCTGTTCAAACATTGGTAAGGACGGAATGCTGGGTTTATACCCACTTACCGAATGAAGCTTCCGCCACCGGCCATGAAAGTCAAATATGACTTGCCACTTACCATGATTAGGCCACCCACCACTGCACACTATGGTGGACAAAATTGCTCTTCCCTCCCTTATAAATAGAGGATTGAGGTGAGGGAGATCATCAAGACAACTCAAGCAAGAGCAAGAGAGAGTAAAAGAGCTTTTTTTTGGTGAAGAGTTGAGTTGAGTCGAGATAGAGAGAGCTGAACCTCCTTCTCCTCCTCTGTTTTTTTTCTTCTCTATAAAATGAAATTTTTTCTCCAATTTATTGGTGTGTGAGTGTGTATGTGATTTCTGGCCCAATAAGGGGTATCAGAGTGAGGTTAGAGTCGCCAGAGCACATTTGATCCCTTAGAAGAAGTGGGGGTGAAACCGACGGATACAACAAAAATTGAGTGGAGAAGGAAGAACAAGAAAACTATCGGTCTGATTAGACAATGAATCGACTATAGTGTATGCCACCATGTTGCTAAGGAGACAGACGCATATACTCTCTAGACGAAGCTAGAGAATCTGTTTCAAGCCAAAACCGTTAGAAACAAAACTCTCTTGATGAAGCGCTTTGTTAACTTAAAGTTAAAGAGCGGTACATCAATTGCTGAGCAAACGAGTCAGTTCCAAAATTATGTGAACCAGCTTGCAGCCATGGAATTACCTGTGAGGTGTGTGGGACCATCTTCTCGTGGCGGATACCGCGTTCTGAGTAGTATGCCTTGAACTCCTTGGATGTGTACTCGCTTTCATTGTTTGTTCGGAGGCACTTCAACTTCTTACCAGTCTCCCTTTCCATCATGGTGTGGAAGATCTTAAAGTTCTCGAGTACCTGATCTTTGGTCTTCAGAAAATACACCCACACCTTACGTGAAATATCATCTATGAAGGTAACAAAATACCTGTTACCGCCCAATAACACCTCTTCAATAGGACCACAAACGTTAGAGTGTACCAGACTCAATGACTCTGATATTTTTCATGTGAAAGAATTGAACGAGACTCAATGTTACTTGCCAAACAGGCAATGCTCGTAAGGGTTCAGTGCAATCTGAAGGAAGAGATCTACATGGAATAGCCAAAAGGGTTTGAAGCTCCCTGAAAAGAACACTTAGTTTGCAAGTTGAAGAAGAGTCTTTACGGCCTGAAGCAAGCGCCTAGACAATGGTACAAGAAGTTTGACTCATTCATGGTGGGTCATGGGTACAAAAGGACTCCTGCAGACTAGTGCGTGTACATTTAGAGATTCTCGGATGGTAGTTTTGTGACACTTCTTCTCTATGTTGATGACATGTTGATTATTGGACAGGATGTTACCAAGATTAGCAAGTTGAAGAAGGAGTTATCTCAATCTTTTGATATGAAGGATTTAGGCCCTGCTCAGTAAATTTTGGACATGCAAATTGTTTGTGATAGAAAAGTCAAGAAGTTGTGGCTATCATAAGAAAAGTACATTGAACGGGTGATTAAAAGGTTCAACATGGGGTATGCTAAGCCAGTCAATACTCCACTGACTAATCACTTTAAGCTGAGCAAGAGTTCGTGTCCTTCTTTGAAGACTGAGATGGAAGAAATGACAACAGTACCCTACTATTCAGCAGTAGGCAGTCTGATGTATACAATGGTGTGTACAAGGCCAGATATTGCTTACGCTGTAGGCGTTGTGAGCAGATTTCTCTCCAACCTAGGGAAAGAGCATTGGGAAGTAGTCAAATGGATTCTCAGGTACCTAAAGGGTACATCAGAGCTATGCTTGTGTTTTGAGGGAGCTAAACTAGTCTTGAAAGGCTATACAGATTCAGATATGGCCGATGATCTTGATGGTAGGAAATCTACATCAGGATTTCTCTACACCTTCGCATGGAGAGCTGTATCATGGCAGTCCAAACTGCAAAAGTGTGTGGTATTATCTACAACAGAGGCAGAATATATCGCAGCAACGGAAGCTGGGAATGAAATGTTATGGATAAAACGGTTTCTCCAAGAGCTGGGAATCAAGCAGAAGGAATACAAGGTGCATTGTGACAGTCAGAGTACTCTGGATTTGAGCAAAAATTCAATATACCATTCTCGCACCAAGCATATTGACATTCGCTATCATTGGATATGCGAGGTGATGGATTAACAGCTGTTGAAGCTTAAGAAGATTCATATAAAAGAGAATCCAGCAGACATATTGACAAAGGTGGTTACTAGTGAGAAGCTCGAGGTATGTAGAGACATAATCGGAATGAACGCCAATTGAAGGACATCCGATTATGTTCTCCTCTAAAGGATATGAAGGGAAAGAATTGCTAGGTTCATACCCACCTACCGAATGAAGCTTCCACCACCGGCCATGGAAGTCAAATATGGCTTGTCACCTACTATGGTTAGGCCACCCACCACCGCATACTATGGTGGACAAAATTGCTCCTCCCTCCCCTATAAATAGAGGGTTGAGGTGAGGAAGATCATCAAGCCAGCTCAAACAAGAGCAAGAGAGTTTTTTTTGTGAATAGTTGAGTTGAGTCGAGAGAGAGGGAGCTGAACCTCATTCTCCTCTGTTTTTTTTCTTTCTTCTCTATATAATGAAATTCTTTCTTCAATTTATTAGTGTGTGAGTGTGTATGTAATTTGTGACTCAACACGGAAGACTTTGTTGTAGTCATGATTTATTCAGTCATGCACACAGTCAACATCTCAACGTCTTTTTAACATCCAGCCTAGCTAATCTATACATAGAAAAAAATCGAAAGTACTTTGTGATGAAGTTTATTGCAAATATTATATGTTCAAAAAACTAAAAATTTTTACAATTTTAGCTATTTGATTTTATTAAAAAAACGATTTTGATGGTCAATACTTTAAAAAATGTTCTAAAAAATATTTTACGATATCAAAAGGTTAAAATTCTTCAAATCACAACAAGTTTTTATATGTAATGCATTTAGGCAAACTCTGTAAAATGATAGATTTTAGTTTCCTTTTTTAAGATAGAATAAAATAGAAAAATTTGATGGACACTAGACGCCTGTACATTTTTTTGACAGCACAAAGGCCTCAACTCCGGTAAGCATCAATGTAACTGAGACCCGTGCTTTTCAGCTTGTTTCTTACCAAACCACTTTTCGAAAAGAAAAATGCTATTCTTTTTCAAAATATTTGTATAAAAAATCTAACATTATTATAATTAAGAGTTATCATGATGAGTGTTTTGATTTACAGTGAATAATTTTTATGCAATCACATCATTTTAGTGATAATTTGTATAGCATTACAATTTTGAAAATTGTAACAATAAAGAGAGAAAAAAAAAAAAATCAATAGGGTAACACTTATATAGAATTTTTATACAAAATGACGTAGTTAAATGAGAACTTTTTAATATAAAACAAAACATCTATCGTGGCGGCTTTTAATTACAAAATACTATTGCCAGATTATTTTGGTAAGATTTTCTATATAATTTTTCTTGAAGAATTGCAATTTTCTTATTCCATGATGCTAAAACTTGCATTCGGTTTTGATTATTGCAATATTATCATATTTTATCTCGTATTAGCAGGACCATGTCGTGTATTTGTTATTCATCATAATACAAATGACTCATCAATCGAATATGCATCCAGTTTCAAACAACAATTTTTTGGTGGCAAAAATTTGCAGGTAGAGACATGCCATGCTTGAAACACACTACATTGTAAGTGGTAGAGTGGCATGATATGTGCTTCGAAGAATTAAGGTTAGACAGCCTGCATATATCACTCTCCATCAACCCTCCAATGGTAGAGGAATCTGAAAAACCTTTCTATATATTCCAGTCAACCTAACTATACTCACTATCATAATTCATTTCAATATATATATATATATTGTTTCATAAGCAGGAGAGTTGACTAGTGTGATTCTCTGCATGATACATGCTTTCTTCCACTTGCACAGGAAGACGATATTCCTGCGTTACATAACCCATTTTTAGTCAACCTTAGGGAATTGTATATGTGTACTTTCATGACGGACTCAGAAATTTTGCAAGGGAGGCCAAGGATTGGAAAAAGAAAATAGTGGTACCATTATATCATTTACCAACTATGCCATTCAAATTTAAACTTTATGGTACGATATTAGCAGATATAAAGAAGGTAAAAATGACAATAGATGTAGCACTTAAAAATATATGCACTACTTTTAACTATTTTTTTTTTCTTCTAGAGCAAAATTACTTGAATTTGGGAGGGCAAAGATAAATTATTTTGGAGGGGCAATACAACTATTTCATTATGAATACTCAAAAGCACGTAGGATCTTAAGAAAAAAAAATTAAAGCCTTAGAGGAGGCCAATACATCTAATTTTTCATAAATATTCAAAACTATATAGGTAGAAAAATGCTATCCACAACTACAACTGTAAGTACTCTCCAACTGGTAGATGACACATTAACTGAACCCACTCACTGATGGTTGGACACAATTGATATGTTACCTATTAGATGATGACTGACCTACGACTACGGTTGTGGTTGTGGGTAGCAATACTCATATACGGTATAAGGTAATTTTTTTTAAAACACCCGCCCTTGTGCGTCCGCCACTAATTTTATGTGTGTGTCTATCATGCCCCATGCCTGGACTCAGAGTCTTAGCTAGACTGCGTTATGATTCATGCTTGACTACCTGCCAGTTGAACTGGACTTGGAATAGGCTTATAAATTGAGTGGGGTCTCTTTTCCATCCATATCTCCACAGTAAACAATGGATTCTTCTTTCCATTTACCTGCCATTGGGGTTTTCATTACCTTCGTCTTTGTTTACTATGCTTTGGTTGGAAAGAAGAACACAAAGACTAGCAAGAGTACTAAAGAAGCTCCACAACCAGCCGGAGCATGGCCGATCATCGGCCACCTCCATTTACTAGGTGGTGGCGATCAGCTTCTCTATCGAACACTTGGAGCCATGGCCGATAAATATGGATCGGCATTCAACATCCGCCTTGGCAGTCGCCGTGCTTTTGTAGTGAGCAGCTGGGAAGTAGCAAAAGAGTGCTTCACCGACAATGACAAGGCACTTGCTTCTCGTCCTACTACAGTAGCTGCAAAACACATGGGCTACAACTATGCCGTGTTTGGTTTTGCACCATACAGCCCCTTCTGGCGTGAGATGCGAAAGATTGCCACCCTTGAACTTCTTTCAAACCGCCGTCTTGAGATGCTCCGGCATGTCCGGGTTTCCGAAGTAAACATGGGGATTGGGGAGCTGTACAACTTGTGGGATCAAAACGGCCACCGTCCTGTGCTCGTTGAACTTAACCGTTGGTTGGAAGATATGACACTGAACGTGGTTGTTCGAATGGTGGCCGGAAAACGCTATTTTGGTGCTGGAGCTGACAGTGGCGACGGAGCGGCAGCAGAGGCCAGACTTTGCCAGAAGGCAATTAGTGAGTTCTTTCGTCTGATTGGCATTTTTGTGGTCTCCGATGCACTTCCATTTTTGTGGTGGTTGGATTTGCATGGCCATGAGAGGGCAATGAAAAAGACCGCCAAAGAGTTGGATTCTATACTAGGAGGCTGGCTGGAGGAGCATCGTCAAAGAAGAACGGCTGGTCAGGTTAAGAGTGAGCAGGACTTCATTGATGTGATGCTGTCCCTTCAGGAGGAAGGGCACCTCTCAAATTTTCAGTATGATTCAGATACTAGCATCAAGTCTACGTGCTTGGTATGTTATATTCTTATATCTAATCAAATGAGTGATTAAATTAGAGTCCATATTACAAATTTAAAAATTGCAATAATTGTTGCTGCCTCTACTAATGGTCCATTTTCATGAGGGGCCTACAGTTTGACCGTGAACTTTGATGAAATTCTACTTGGACTTTATGAATTTTGTATATCTATGATAATAAAGGGTATACTAGTCTCCTGAAATTTCAAAAAAATTTCTCTGGCCTTCCAAAAATCCACAATTTCTATCTTAAATCATTAATCCTTAACAAAATTCAAAAACTTTACCTTGTCCTTTTAGAATTCAAGAGAATTTTTATCTTAACACTTAACAAAATTCAAAAAATTTTATCTTAGTTTTTTTTGATCCTCTCAACATAATTTTTAATTCCGTCCTTGCAAGGGCTTGTTTTGAGGGGCCTGTGTCGTGTTAGATAATTTTGATTACCAAGTTTCTTGTAATTTATTATGCAGGCACTCATCCTTGGTGGCAGTGACACCACAGCAGGCACGCTGACATGGGCAATCTCCTTACTCCTGAACAATCCAGAGGTGTTGAAAAAAGCACAAGAAGAACTAGACCTCCATGTGGGCATGGACAGGCAAGTTGATGATTCGGACATAAAAAACCTTGTGTATCTTCAAGCCATCATCAAGGAAACCCTGCGCCTATACCCTGCCGGTCCACTCTTAGGACCGCGAGAAACCATGGATGATTGCACAGTAGCCGGCTACAATGTCCCAGCCGGCACCCGCTTAATAGTGAACGTATGGAAGCTTCAAAGGGACCCGAGAGTTTGGACAAATCCATTAGCATTCCAACCGGAGAGATTTCTCACGAACCATGTAGATGTTGATGTAAGAGGCCAACACTTTGAGCTGATTCCTTTCGGCTCTGGCAGACGCTCTTGCCCTGGTGCGTCGTTTGGTCTCCAAGTCCTTCACCTAACTCTTGCCCGTCTCCTGCATGCATTCAATTTGGCAACCCCATTGGATTTACCCGTGGATATGAGTGAGAGTCCAGGTCTAACTATTCCCAAAGCAACTCCATTAGAGGTCCTCCTTACCCCACGCCTGCCTGCGAAGCTCTATGGCTGTTGAAGCTACTGTGGAGGGTTTTGGATGCCTTGGAATAAAACAGGGTGTGTTGTTAGCTAATGAATTTTCAGGTGGACAAGTCAGGTTGTGATCTTTAAGACCAGGTTTGAACTATGGTCTTGCTTTAGTCTGTGTGTCTGCACCTAGTTTTTGCACTTTTATATGTACCCTACAAATAAAATCTTATAAGAGACTTTTCTAATCCTATGCGTAGTAATTATTCCGGCGAGAATTAAGAAGAATGTCCAGTGGGTGAGTTTCGTTATGTGCATGTCAGAGTTATTTGTTTAGGTTAATTTAATGGGTATTGTACAAATAAAAAATTTATAGAAAATTTTTATACAAAATAATATATCTTAATTAAAGTTTTTCACTGTAAAATAAACATTTACTATTATGATTTTTAATTATAAAAATGTTACTATCACATCATTTTGTATATAAATTTTATATAAAATTTTTATAAGAATAGCATTTTTCTAATCTAATATCTTGAGTTTATCTACCGATTACATTATACAAAACTTTAATTGTCGTAGTCAAGAAACTTCGTAGTTAAATCAAGAGTTGGTTGCCACAGTTGTGCTAGCTAGACTGCCAAAGTCTAATGCATTTCGACACGGAAAACGTTATTCTTCTACAATTTTTGTACATAATTTTATATTAAAATGATGTCATGATATTAATATTATAATAAATATGCATCATGAATACTTTATTTTAAAGTGATAGATTCATAACTTAATCATATTATTCTGGTGATAAATTTTATACAATTTTTTTAATTGTATAGTATTACCCGATATGAATACAAATGTCATTGTTCGATGTTGCAAACTTGGCATCCTCATTAATCATTAAACTGATGAAAGTGTTATAAAAGTAAAGAAAATATAAAATAGATAAAATAACTCAACATAAAGTATAATGAATAATTCTTCAAGAGCTATCAAATATATATCATATTAGTTCTTCTGAAATTATTAAAGTTTGATCTTCTAGATCACCTAAAGTTTTATTATATAAAAGAAAAATTAATACAACCACATCTCTCATTATTTGTCTAGAACTTCCGCTCTCTTTCTTTTCTTTTCTCTTTCCTCTCTTTCTTTCCTATCTTTTTCTTTCTCTCTCTTCTTCTACACTTTGCTTTGCCATTCTCATTTATCTATTTATAGATACAAAATACCGCGTGATGCCGACAATGGGTTTCTATTGTCAAAAGTCATCCACTACGCAATAGCAACTTTTCACAACACTCCTTTTTGGATAACTTTCTACAAAAATATGCTTCATTAGAATCTTGTTCGAAAAAACTCAGTGGGAAAAAAAACTTCATCGAACGAAAAAGAGTATAATATTTTGTATAGCATAAAATATTGTAGGTGCGTTAAAATTGCCTCGTTAAAACATTGCCAAGGAAAATCTTGTAGAAAAAACCATTGGCGAAGGAAATAGTACAGTGCGCAAATCCCTCTCATTCATACTACTAGTATAAATTTGATAGTTTTTCGAATTTCACAGTTGGTATTGTTTTAGTATATAAGTCCGTCAAATTATCGCTTGAACATATCTGTTGGACATTAATATCACCACTCTTCTGAAGCTCGTGTATAAAAGGACTTTAGCAATATATGCTCGTTTTGTCACATTTGCTGTAACCTCCCTTAATTTGATCCCATAATATAAAAATTTAAAAGTCAAAATACGTCTAGGGTATCACTTTACGGGATCTTACACCAATAGTGATTGTCTCCATATGCACTCACTTGTCCCTTACCTTTTGTTAAATCATGCAAATATTTATATAAAAGACTTGCAGTTGCCTCACTTACACTGGCTCACAAACTTAATATAATATTAATATGCTGAATTGACATGACATTTTGCTTTCAACTATCACGCGTATTGCAGAAATCAATGGTGATAACTGTTAAAGATTTGTAAACCTAAAATAATTTATCACAATCATGGCTAGTCAAATAAGTTAGTGAAGAAACATTAAATATGAGTGGCCCATGACCCACAATGCACTCTTACATAATTTTTTTTTCTTTATAATCATATAATATATGATTCACAAAAATAACAAGCTTCTCTATTATATACATCTGGTATAAAAATAGAAGTAACATAAAGATACTTTGCAAATGAAGCAAATGTCTTGTAATTCTAGTAAAGTAAAAGGTATCATCAATATAGAGTTTTGTTCCTCTTGGTAACATTATTTTAGCTCTACTAAAGCCTACTCTTCTATAGCTTAGCTCGTCTAGAGCCTTTAATTAATTTTGTAATATTAAATATTGTTTTAACATTAAATTAAGGTAATGTTAAGTTTACGGCATATAAAAAATTATGTGCGTTTTAGCACTGTCTGCTAGATATATACATTTTTCATTGGTATGATCCATTCCTTCATATGCAAAATATATATAATGTTTTATTGTTAAAATATTTTTACCATAAAAATCTATTGAATATTTAATTATCGTACTACAAGTACGTGATCAATGAGACATCTTCATAATTTTTGAAAGGTTTATTCAACAAACCTTTTACAGTTTATTTTGTTCACAGTATTCCACTTCTGGTTGTATTTACAAACTACAATCTTCAGGGTATCTCCATAATTTCAAAAATTATTATATCGCGATTACATATGTGATAATATCCACGACCATCAAATAAAATTACATTAATTTCAGGAAATGATATAAAATTAGTTAAATGCATCAAGTAATTATAACACTCGATTTAGTAAGTTGCACCATGCTGAATCCATATCATTCACTCATCACTTTAGGAATCGATACATTATAAAATTGCATTATTCTTTCGTATTGTTTAACATGTGAGTAAAATTTAAAAAATAAATAAATAAAACCAATCAAGTTACTGTGCATCGACTGTACATGTCAAGTTGAGTGATAATTTTCATTAAAAATTTATTATTTTATTTGGCAATACTATACTACCTCTTTGTAAAATATTACAACTTTAAGTGTACTAAATCATTGCCTTGCAACTTCAGGTGTATTCAACTATAATCTTGTAACTTTAAGTGCATTTATTGATACTCTTGCAACTCTATGTGCAATTAATCATAATAAGCTTTTGAAAAATTATGATCTTCTAGCACTCGTATTTCTCTTTATAAAAAAATTTATTAATAATACTATGCTAAAAAATAGGCAGCAGTTATAATAAGGATAGTTAAATAATAACAACAACATAAATTAAAATAACAAAAGTTAAAATAGTAGGAGGCGGCAAACCTGTTGAGTCAATGTCTTGATTTTGATAATAACAAAACATGATTTAATGATCTAATAATTCTACTTAGTGTGCAAAGTAGTTATTAATTAGATCTTGATTTGAAGCTTATCATAATGGAGGATTTGTGATACAAAGATAAAAATGAAGAGTGAAAAGCATGATGAGATGGTGTATTCTACAAAGCTGATATTATAAGAAGATAAAGGAATCTCAAGATGATGAAAATCTTAGATTGAAGATTGATAAGCATAAAAGAATGACATATTCAATATGGTTATCTTATAAGAGAATGAAGATAATGGATATCAAGAAAGAAAAATAAAAATCCTCAAAATCTTGATTGAAAAGATTGAAGACTTTGAGAACTTGAAGATATCTTGCAAGAATGGAAGAAGAAGAGACCGACTCAAAGATATGGAAGCTTTCTTGTTAGATTTGAAGATGTCTTGAAGGCATGGAAGGAATCACAAGACTAGAAAAGCTTTCTTGAAAGATTTGTTAAAGTCTATGAAGAAGTTATATTGATTGAAGAATTCTAGAAGAAATCTAGAGATGAAGATGTTCAAAGAAGGATAGAAAATCAGTTGAAGAAATGAAGATTCTAAGTCTTGGAAGCTCTTTTGAAGATCATGAAGAAGACTTGGTTAAATGGTTGAAGCATTGATGATGGAAGAGCTCTATAAGTAGTGAAAATGGAGAAAATTCATCTAGAATGGATTGAAGATGCTCTTGGAATCATCTAACCTTGAAGAAATATTTGCAAACTTTAGAAAGCCTATTTGGATGATCCTTGAAAAGATTGGAGACTTTGGAGAAGAATGAAGAAAAATTGCAAAATCATGTTTTCTCCTAAAAAGAGTCAACCCCTCAAGTAAAAAGAGTCAACTCATTCAAACAGAGGCTGAAATTTCTGTTGGAGACTTAAAAGAGTCGACTCCTGGTGTAAAAAGAGTCGACTCATTTTAACAAAGAACAAAAATTCTGAAGACTGCTTAAAAGAGTCGACTACTGGAGCAAAAAGAGTCGACTCATTTGGACAGTGCCTTGAAAAATCTGCTGAAATACAAAAAGAGTCGACCCCCAGATAGTAATTGCTAGTTTTTTGACAGACGGTATGAGGCAAAATGCAACCAAAACTTCTCCCATACTTCTCCAACGGCTAGAATCGATCCATATCTTTAAATACAAGATACATACAGCTTCAATACTGATGATTAGAGCAATTACATCATTGATATCAAGAGCTTGAAGTTGAAAATCTCCTGTGTCATAACTGCCACATATTTTTGTTGAGTGTGTAAGGTTATTCATTGAGTTGTATTTGTTCATGTACTCTTTAGGAGAGTTACACATTGTATATTCTTTATTCATTTCACTTGGGTGGGTTTGTAAACCTATAAGTTTGAGTGTTCTTGGGTAAAAACACTTGTAAGTTTGAGTGAAGTTTGGACAAAATCACTTGTAAGTTTGAGAGAAGCTTGGACAAAATCTCTTGGGTTTTGAAAGCTTGGAAAGAAGCTTTTGTAAGAGTGAGCTGGGCACTTGTGGCAAAACCAGTAGCTGTGTAAAGAGTGTTACATAGTGGAATCCATTCGAAAGGATCGAATAAGAAAGGACGTAGGCAAGTTGGCCGAACCTCTATAAAATCTGGTTCTGTTCTCTTTTGCCTCTGTTTTGCTTATTTACTCATTATTCATGCTTGCATAAATATACACATTAGTATATACTTCACATGCTTGATATATATACTTTGATCAAGTGTTGTTGAAATAAATAAACTTTTTTTAAGTTGCAATTCTTAATATAAAGTCTATAAAACCCAATTCACTCCCCTCTTGGGTTGTCTTCTTGAGCCAACAATTGGTATCAGAGCTAGTACTCTAGCTTAAAGGCTTACCATCCTTAGAGTTGATCTATGGCAACCATGTTTGGAAGCTCTCTAGGTGAGGGTCAATCCATTAACAGACCTCCAATGTTTAATGGTACAAACTACAACTATTGGAAGAATAGAATGAGAATTTATATTCAATCTGTTGACTATGAGTTATGGATGATTATCGTTAATGGTCCTAAAACTCCCAACAAGTTTATTGAAAAAGAAGTTATTCCTAAACCCGAAAATGAGTGGAATGAGAATGACATGAAGCTTATGCAATCTAATGCTAAAGCCATGAACATTTTATATTATGCATTGGATCCAAATGAGTTCAATAGAATTTCTATCTGTGAATCTGCCAAAGAAATTTGGGACAGACTTGAAGTGACTCATGAAGGGACCAATCAGGTCAAGGAGTCAAAAATTAACATTCTTGTGCATAATTATGAATTATTTAGAATGAAATCTGATGAATCTATAACTAAAATGTTCACTAGATTCACTAATATTGTTAATGGTTTAAAGTCTCTTGGAAAAGTGTATCCTAACAGTGAACAGGTGAGAAAAATCTTAAGATTACTGCCAAAGACATGGGAAGCAAAGGTGACAACCATACAAGAAGCTAAAGACCTCAACACTCTACCTCTTGAAGAACTTCTTGGCTCTCTCATGACTTATGAGCTGACCCGAAAACAGAATGCTCAAGAAGAAGAAGACAAAAGAAAGAAGTCTGTTGCATTCAAGTCCACCACATCAGAAAATGAATCTGGAAGTGAAGAAGAAGATGAGAAAGATCTTGCTCTCATCACAAGAAAATTCAAGAGATTCATGAAAAGAAGGTGTAAAGGAGGGAAGAAGTATGAAGCAAAGGGTGAATCCAACAACAAGGATTCTACCATTATATGCTACGAATGCAAAAAGCCAGGACACATGAGAAATGAGTGTTCCCAGCTGAAAAAGAAAGGAAAGAAAGAAAGAGGAAAGAGGGCTTTAGCTGCAACATGGAATGACAGTGAAGATTCAAGCTCAGATGAATCTGAAACTCATGAAGTAGCCAACTTATGTCTTATGGCACATGAAGAAGAAACAGAGGTAACTAATCCTGATTTTTCATTTAACGAATTACAGAAAGCTTTTGATGATTTGATTGTTGAATTTAAAAAGTTAGGCATCAAAAACAATCTTCTCAAGAATATGGTATCCACTCTCACAGAAGAAAGTGAAGAGTTACAAAATGAAAATGATATTTTGAAAAAGGAAAACTCTGTTTTGAAAGAAAAAGTCACTGATTTAGAAAAATCTCTCTTTAAATGTGTCAATGGAAAAGATAAACTTGATGCTATGCTTGGAAAACGAAATTGTTCTCTTGACAAGGCTGAAATAGGTTACAATGTTTTTAAACATAAAAAGTTTTCGAAACTACAATAACATGCTTTTATTGTCATAAGAGAGGTCATTTTGCAAATCAATGCTTCCTTATACAAAAATCTCATGCTGTCAAGAAAGCTTGGGTTCCAAAAGGAACATTGAAGACTAACCCCATTGGACCCAAGATGATTTGGGTTCCAAAGGTCAAAGGTTGAGTTACTTGTTTTGTAGGTATGTCTTTAAGCTAGCTCTAAAAAGGATCAATGGTACTTGGACAGTGGCCATTCGAGACATATCATTGGAGATGAAAATCAATTTACTTCTCTCACTCCAAAGGATGGAGGATTGGTTACTTTTGGAGATAATAGCAAAGGAAAAATCATCGGTATCTGTAGTATTGGTAAAAATTCTTCAACCTTTATTGAGAATGTCTTACTTGTTAAAGGTCTTAAGCGCAATCTGTTGAGCATTAGCCAATTGTGTGACAAAGGTTGCAAAGTAGTGTTTGAATCATCTGAATGTAATGTAGTAAACATAAATGATAACAAGATCATATTGACTAGTCATAGACAAGGCAATATTTACACTTTTAACTCAAATGAATTATCTTCTTGTAAAATCAAATGCCTTACTGCTATAAACAAAGAGGATAGTTGGTTGTGGTATAGAAGGCTTGGTTATATTAGTATGAGCATTCTTTCAAAAATTTCGAAAAATGAGTTAGTAAATGATCTTCCCAAACTCAATTTTGAAAAAGACAAAACTTGTGATTCATGTCAAATGGGAAAGCAAACTAGAGTTTCTTTTAAATTTACAAACATGCTCTTTACTTCTAGACCACTTCAACTATTGCATATGAATTTGTTTGGACCAATTAGAACTCTAAGTTTAGCTGATAAACAATATGCTCTTATCATTGTTGATGAGTGCTCAAGGTTTACATGGACATTCTTTCTAGCTTACAAAGATGAAACAATTGCTTTATTCACCAAGTTTTGTAAAAAGGTTCAAAACGAAAAAGGATTTACAATCACAGCAATTAGGACTGACCATGGTGGTGAGTTTGATTGCAAACCGTTTGAAATATACTGTGATGAAAATGGTTTTAATAACAATTTTTCAGCACCTAGAACTCCTCAACAAAATGGAGTTGTTGAGAGGAAAAACAGAACTTTAGAAGAAATGGGGAGAACAATGCTTTGTGAAAATAATTTGCCAAAATATTTTTGGGTTGAAGCTATTAACACAGCTTGCTATGTTTTAAATAGAGTTTTGATAAGAAAATTTTTGAATAAAACCCCATATGAGCTTTGGAAAAACAAGAAACCAAATGTTTCATATTTTAGAACTTTTGGATGCAAATGCTTTGTATTGAATAACAATAAGGACAACCTTGAAAAATTCGATGCAAAATCTGAGAAAGCTGTCTTTATAGGATATTTCTCACATAGCAAGGCCTATAGAGTTTACAATAAGAAAACCTTAGTTGTTGAAGAATCAATTCATGTTTCCTTTGATAAACTAAACTCTTTGTCTAGAAAGGTTGTGAGTGATGATACAGATGATGTGGAGGAAAGCATGGACAAGCTAAATATCAATCCAACTCAAAGTAAAGCTCCACTACAAGAGAAAGGAAACCAAGACATTCCTTCAAGCCAACAAGATAAGAATGAAGGACTGCCAAAGGAATGAAAATTTATCCACAACCATCCAACAGAGCAAATACTAGGTGATCCATCATAAGGGGTAAGAACAAGATCATCTCTTAGAAATGTATATAATCATCTTGCTTTTCTTTCACAAATAGAACCAAAATGTTTTCAAGATGTTGAAAATGATGAGTCATGGATTATGGCCATGCAAGAACAGTTAAACCAATTTGAAAGGAATGAGGTTTGGAATATTGTTTCTAGACCTAAAGATCATTATGTAATTGGAACCAAATGGATGTTCAGAAACAAGATGGATGAATCTGGAACTGTTGTTAGAAACAAGGCAAAACTTGTAGCTCAAGGTTATAGTCAAGAAGAAAGAATTGATTTTGATGAAACCTATGCATCCGTAGCTAGATTAGAAGCTATCAGAATGTTGCTTGCATTTTCATGTTTCAAAAATTTTAAACTTTATCAAATGGATGTGAAAAGTGCATTCTTGAATGGTTTTATATCTGAAGAGGTGTATGTTGAACAACCTCCTGGTTTTGAAAATCCTTTATTTCCAGATCATGTTTTCAAACTTACTAAAGCCTTATATGGTTTAAAGCAAGCCCCAAGGGCTTGGTATGAAAGGCTAAGCAAATTTTTGACTGAAAATGATTTTATGAGAGGAAAAGTTGATACAACTCTCTTTATAAAGGTTAAAAATCATGACATGTTACTTGTGCAAATTTATGTTGATGACATTATATTTGGCTCTACTAATGAAAAGCTTTGCAAGGAATTTGCTAAGTGTATGCATGGTGAGTTTGAGATGAGCATGATAGGTGAGCTCAATTATTTTCTTGGACTTCAAATCAAACAATCAAAGGAAGAAATTTTCATTAACCAAGCTAAATACATCAAATATCTACTCAAGAAATTTGGACTGGAAGATGCAAAACCATTGAGCACCCCTATGAATATTTCAACAAAGCTTGACAGTGATGAGAAAGGTATTTCGATAGATACCAAGCTATATAGAAGTATGATGGGCTTATTGCTTTATCTGACTGCTAGTAGGCTTGATATTATGTTTAGTGTATGCTTGTGTGCTCGCTTTCAATCTAATCCTAAGGAATCACATGTTGTTGCTGTTTAACGAATATTTAGATACTTTAAGCACACACCTAATCTTGGATTGTGGTATCCTAGAGACACATCTTTGAACTTAATTGGTTATTCAGATACTGATTATGCTGGTAGTAAAGTTGATAGAAAGAGCACTAGTGGGTCTTGTCAATTTCTTGGAAATATGTTTGTTTCATGGTTTAATAAGAAACAAAACTCAGTTGCCCTTTCTATAGCTGAGGCTGAGTATATTGCAACCGGAAGTTGTTGTGCACAAGTGCTTTGGATAAAACATCAACTGGAAGATTTAAGTTTAACACTTGAACATATTCCAATTAGATGTGATAACACAAGTGCCATCAATCTAACTAAAAATCCTATCCAACACTCTCGCACAAAGCACATTAAGATTAGACATCATTTTATACGTGATCATGTGCAAAAAGGTGATATCTTGCTTGACTTTGTGAGTACTGAACATCAACTTGCTGATATATTCACAAAACCTTTAAATGAAGATAGATTTTGTATGATTAGAAGAGAATTGGGAATGAGTAATCCTTTATCTTGAATGCTTAGATGTCTATGTATGTTTGATGAATGCATATGTACTTTTGAAATTGATTACAAACTTGTTTGATGCATTTCATAACTTTTAAAATCACATCTTTGCATTTTTGGAGGAAAAGAGTCGACTCATGCCTCAAAAGAGTCGACCCCTAGACTCTGGAATCAGCCTCAGAAGTCCTCTGTTGAAAAGAGTCGACCCCTCTTGCCAAAAGAGTCGACTCATTTGAACAGAAAGCTCATAAAGCTTTCTTCGCTCACAAGAGTCGACCCTTTTTAGCTATGAGTTGACTCATTTAAGCCTAAATTGCTCTAAAACTATAAAACCGTTGTTTTATTCGAATATTTTCAAAACTCTTGATTCTCTTTGTTAAACTTTCTCAAAATTTCTTCATGTATGAATGATGTGTTTTGAATCTCATTGTCTTAACATTGCCATTTTATTTATGAATGATTGATTGCTTTAACAATGCTGAATGAGTGATTGCGTTAACTGCCTTAATCAATATCCTCCTCATCAACATCATTTTATTCTATATTTTTGTTTTGCTATTGTACCTGTCTACTTTTCTCCAACTATTACTCCTCTTTTTGAGGATTTGACAAAAAAAGGGAAAAATTATTCTCAAAAAGATCAAAAGGAGGAGAAAACACTCCTCAATGCATTACCAGGTATAAGAAACACATTTTTCTTTAACCTTCATTTCATTATCTGGTACTAGTTGACTGCAATGAATTATTCTCTAGTATTAACTGAGTGCAAAAGAATTGTATTGCAATAAGGCATCAACTCCAAAAGAAAGGGGGAGCCTTTGTTTGATGTGAAAAGGGGAGCATGAACCTGATACAGTGGAGCATAAGCAATGAAGCATCTAAAGACATAAATGAAGCATACATATTCTCAACTTCGACGTGCATACATGCCCTGATCATTTGAGTTAGAATTTGCTTTATCTTGAATCTGAAACTACTATGAGGCACAAAGTACAAAAGCAAGGGGGAGCAAATGCTTGGTATGAAAATCTTACTTTCTCTAAATTTTTCTGATATTGCAGATTATTGATCTTCTTGGAATTTTGAGCATATTGTCTATACTCATAAGGGTTTCTCTGTATGCCATCTCAAAGAAAACTCCTTCATTAAATGGGAGAGGTTTTTTTTCTTATGAATCCACATTTTCCATTCTGTATTTGTATTCCATTTTTGTTGTCCCTTTTTGAATGATAAACAAAAAGGGGGAGAAATACTGTATATGAAAAATATATGAAAGCATCATGCCTCTCATACATTTTAATCCTTATACTTTATGTTGAGCTTAATTGCATATATTTTTAATATTTTGTCATCATCAAAAAGGGGGAGATTGTTGAGTCAATGTCTTGATTTTGATGATAACAAAACATGGTTTAATGATCTAATAATTCTACTTAGTGTGCAGAGTAGTTATTAATTAGATCTTGATTTGAAATTTATCATAATGGAGGATTTGTGATGCAAAGATAAGAATGAAGAGTGAAAAGTATGATGAGATGGTGTATTCTACAAAACTGATATTATAAAAAGATAAAGGAATCTCAAGATGATGAAAATCTTAGATTGAAGATTGATAAGCATGAAAGAATGACATATTCAACAATGGTGATCTTATAAGAGAATGAAGATAATGGATATCAAGGAAGAAGAATAAAAATGCTCAAAATCTTGATTGAAAAGATTGAAGACTTTGAGGACTTGAAGATATCTTGCAAGAATGGAAGGAGAAGAGACCGACTCAAAGATATAGAAGCTTTCTTATTAGATTTGAAGATGTCTTGAAAACATGGAAGGAATCACAAGACTAAAAAAGCTTTCTTGGAAGATTTGTTAAAGTCTATAAAGAAGTTATATTGATTGAAAAATTTTGGAAGAAATCTAGAAATGAAGATGTTCAAAGAAGGATAAAAAATCAGTTGAAGAAATGAAGATTCTAAGTCTTGGAAGCTCTTTTGAAGATCATGAAGAAGACTTGGTTAAATGGTTGAAGCATTGATGATGGAGGAGCTCTATAAGTAATGAAAATGGAGAAAATTCATCTAGAATGGATTGAAGATGCTCTTGGAGCCATCTAACCTTGAAGAAGTGTTTACAAGCTTTAAAAGGCTTATTTAGATGATTCTTGAAAAGATTGAAGACTTTAGAGAAGAATGAAGAAAAATTGCAAAAACATGTTTTCTTATAAAAAGAGTCAACCCCTCAAGTAAAAAGAGTTGACTCATTCAAAAGAGTTGACTTCTGGTATAAAAAGAGTCGACTCATTTCAACAGAGAACAAAAATTCTGAAGACTGCTTAAAAGAGTCGAGTCCTGGGGCAAAAGAGTCGACTCATTTGGACAGTGCCTTGAAAAATCTGCTGAAATACAAAAAGAGTCGACTCATTGTAAAAAGAGTCAACCCCCAAATAGTAACTGCTAGTTTTCTGACAGACAGTATGGGGCAAAATGCAACCAAAACTTCTCCCATACTTCCCCAACGGCTAGAATCGATCTATATCTTTAAATACAAGATACATACAGCTTCAATACTGATGATTAGAACAATTACATCATTGATATCAAGAGCTTGAAGCTGAAAATCTCCTATGCCATAACTGCTACATATTTTTGCTAAGTGTGTAAGGTTATTCATTGAGTTGTATTTGTTCATATACTCTTTAGGAGAGTTACACATTGTATAACCTTTATTCATTTCACTTCGGTGGGTTTGTAAACCTGTAAGTTTGAGTGTTCTTGAATAAAAACACTTGTGAGTTTGAGAGAAGCTTGGACAAAATCACTTGTAAGTTTGAGAGAAGTTTGGACAAAATCTCTTGGGTTTTGAAAGCTTGGGAAGAAGCTTTTGTAAGAGTGAATTGGGCAGTTGTGGCAAAACCAGTAGTTGTGTAAAGAGTGTTACATAGTGGAATCCCTTTGAAAGGATCGAAGAAGAAAGGACATAGACAATGTTGGCCGAACCTCTATAAAATCTGGTTCTCTTCTCTTTTGCCTCTGTTTTGCTTATTTGCTCATTATACATGCTTGCATAAATATACACATTGGTATATACTTCACATACTTGATATATATACTTTGATTAAGTATTGTTGAAATATATAAACTCTTTTTAAGTTGCAATTCTTAATATAAATTCTATAAAACCCAATTCACCTCCCTCTTGGGTTGCCTTCTTGGACCAACAAAACCGACCTTATAAAGCAACCATAATTAAATAAACAGCGTGAGGCCTTAAGAAACATTCTATAAAAATGTTTGCTAAGTCCAAATGGATATTGACATAAAAATTAAAGAAGTGAAAATAAATTATAAAACTTAATTGCAATAAATAGTCCAAATCTTTTTATCTGTTGAACATCTATACAATAGGATATAACATTACGAGTGTTATCAGTCTGTGAATATATATAAAACAACAATTCAGAGAGAAATCGTGTGATAGTACTACGAGTCACTGTTCATACTATTTATTTAATGTTTTATTATATAATTACTATTTATTAATAGTAAAATTACTGTTTATGAATAGTAATTATCAATTATAAATTACTATTCATATTGAAGTTTAAATAGTCAAAGTACTATTGATAAATAGTATTTATTTCTATGAATTAATTGGTATATATATATATATAATATCACTGTTCTAAACACAATCACTCAATCTCAATAAGCTTAATCTGTTTCTATTGTAGTTTTTGTCCGAATTTAAATTGCCTATAACTTTTAATCTAGACATTAAAATATAGTCAAATCAAATTTGTATAAAAATTTATTGAAATAAAAATTTTAGATCTATATATAAATATCATAGGCCAAAAATTCAGGATTTATGATAAATAAATTAACAAAGTTTCGTATTTTAAAATTTCTTTTTTAGATCTTTGTCAAACGGGAATTAGTTTTCTTATGAAACTTTACCAATTGAATCATATTGTTATATGTTATAACATACAAAAAAAGAGGCCAATCGGAGATTTTTGGCCAAACCACCATTAAAACTCAACCAAAATTTCGTGAAGAAAATAGTGTACACAAGCAAGAAAGCACTCTTTATGGCTCTGATACTAAGATTAAAAATATAATAAGCAATGGAGTTAAATTGACAATGAGCATACCTCAAATCTGGTGTAAACCTAAATTATGTTTTACGTGCTATCTCCACAGATCATTTGACGTAATGAAGAATACAAAAGAAATAAATTTTTGTGAGCAGTTAAAGCCGAACGTGTTATAAAAGTAAAAAAAATATAAAATAAATAAAATAACTCAACACAAAGTATAATAAATAGTTCTTTAAGAACTATCAAATATATATCATATTAATTTTTCTAGAACTATTAAAGTTTAATCTTTTAAATTATATAATGTTTCATTATATTATAAAAGAAAAATAAATACAACTACATCTCTTATAATTTATCCAAAACTTTTACTTTTTTTTTTCTTTTTTCTGTTCCCTCTTTAGTTTCTCTCTTCTCCTGTCTCTCTCGTATTCTGCATTTTACTTTGCTAGTCGCATCGGCTATTTATAAATACGAAACACCACCTCACGGCTGACAAGGCGTGATGCCGACTAGGGGTTTCATTGTCAAAACCCGTCCACTACGCAATGGCAACTTTTCACAGCAGAAAGTGAAAGAGAGGCCATCAAACATATTGGAGATAACGTCCTGTAATAATAAACTTTTTCGTAGATAATGGGATAGCATTCCTGTCAATTTCACAGACAAAAGGAAAAACCACACTTAAGTTGCATCCGGCAGCCAAGCTTGACTGGCTAATTGCATCATTGGACAGACACAGGAAATCAAATCCAATCTTGAAAGTGTTGCCACCAAGAAATAAATTAAAACTAGATCGCAGGATTAAAAATCAACCGTATATTGTGCACACGCGCAACATAATTGTCTCTCTTATTTGCTGCCGCTGACGAAAGCCACGGAAATAAGTGTCACCCACGCACTTCATTTTCCAGACCTAATCCAATTCTCATATTAATATCACCTTGTGCTAGCTTTAGCCTTTCTGGAATTATTTTTTTCTTGCAAACAAATAAGGAAAATGCTATTTTTATGGAATTTTTATACAAATTCTTGTGTCGGTATGATGTAAGAGTGACAATTTTATAATTAAAACTATTACGAAGATATTTTTGTACAAATTATTTGTAAGAATAGCATTGTTCTTTATTTTATAATGAAATTAAAAATGCTTACATATTATTTTATATGAATTTTTTAATGAAATTTTAATTTGTATAGCATTATCTAACAAAAATCATATATTCATAGGTAGCATTGCTTGCTATATTAAGAGGCAAAGCATCCACAGCTTAACCAAGACTGTTCCCAGTGCCATAAGCTGCCATGGATTTTTTTCTCCCACACATAAACACTGTCATAACTGGAGCCTTTGTATTGCTTCTTGTTCTGTACTATGTATTATATAGAGCGAAAGAGAATAGTACAGCACCTGAAGCTGGTGGTGCACGGCCCATAATAGGCCACCTTCACCTCTTAGGAGGGCCTCAACTTCCCCACATAACCTTGGGAGCCATGGCCGATAAATACGGACCGATTTTCACCATCCGTCTCGGGGTGCATCGAGCTCTAGTGGTGAGTAATTGGGAGATAGCCAAGGAATGCTTCACCACCTACGACACGGCTGTGTCATCTCGTCCCAAGTTTGCAGCCGCTAAACACCTAGGCTACGACTATGCCATGTTTGGGTTCTCCCCATATGGTCCGTATTGGCAAAAACTGCGCAAGATAATCTCCCTGGAGCTACTAGGGAGCCGCCGGCTCGAGCTGCTCAAGCATGTGCGAGTCTCTGAAACTGAGACCTCCATAAAAGAGCTTCACAAGCTTTGGACAGAGAACAAAAACAGCTCAGGGCAAGTCTTGGTGGAGATGAAGCAATGGTTTTCGGACTTGACTCTCAACGTGGTTGTTAGAATGGTTGCTGGAAAGCGCTACTTTGGCTCTGCCGCCTCCAGTGACGAGAAAGAAGCGCGGCGGTGCCAGAAGGTGTTTAGGAATTTCTTTCACTTTCTGGGGCTGTTTTTAGTGTCCGATGCTATTCCTTTTCTGCGATGGCTGGACTTGGGTGGACGTGAAAAGGCCATGAAAGAAACTGCAGAAGAAATGGACAGCATAGTGGCGAGATGGTTGGAGGAACATCGTCGGAAGAGAGATTTGGGTGAAGCTAACGGCGATCAAGACTTCATGGACGTCATGCTGTCAACTCTTGATGGCGCAGACCTCGCCGGTTACGATGTTGACACTATCAACAAGGCCACTTGCCTAGTATGTATTCTTTTTATTTGTTATTTTTTTAATTATGATTATTATTTTTAGATATGCAGATGAAAATAATTAAGACATTTTTTTTTATATAAAGTAGAACTCAACACACGCTAAAATCAAACCATAATCAAGCTGGTAATTAAGGCCTTATTTGTCCTAGTTTGTTGCGAAAATTTTGAAAACTATTATATTTTCAGTTTTTGTTTGAAATTTTTGAAAATTTAGTATTTTTTTATCATTAAACTAATCCTGGTTGAAAAACAAAATATAGCTTTATGGTGTTTGATGAAAATTGGGGTTTTTTTTTTTTTTTTTTTTTGTAACTCTGTTAGCTAAAAAATAGTTTTGAAAACAACAAACGAGTTTTAGGCCTCGTTTGGTAACGTTTACTGTTTTTGTTTTTTGTTTTTTTTTCAGAAAAAATAAAAACAGGCGTTTGTTTAATTTTTTTTTACTTTTTTACAAAATTCGAAAAAAGAAAACTAAAAACACTAAAATGAGTGTATTTTCTCTTATCAAAGCATTGGTCTAGTATTTTTGGCACAACGATAACCTATAAACGTCCATTACCAAATCACAAAAAACACACAGCAAAAACACACAACAAAAACACACAGTAAAAAATAAAAACTGACAGTGTTACCAAACGGACCCTTAATTTTTGTTTTTCTAATTCTATTTTGCATACGACCATTGGAGTCTATGTCGAGGATGTAATTATTTAATGTGTTCATCTCTACGATTTATTGGTTAGGAGTTGATTTTATGTTTTTGTGCACAAATACTTAAATTATAATGACTATTACATGAATATGACATCATAACTTTTCTAGAGTGATTGGCAAGTCCTAATAATCAAACTCAGAAATTTTCTCGTCTCGTCGTGACAAGCCCAAACAAGGAAGCATTGTCCATGTAGTTTGATTCCTCGGGCAAGGTCTGGGCTTACCATAAGCTTTGGTCAAAATTTTTAATGTTACATATATCGGTTTTTCCCTTTTTTTTTTCCTTCATATTTTGCCTCGCCACATACATAACAAGATATTGGGCTTCTTAATTTTTTTATCATATAATCTCTTCCAAAAAACGAAACAATTACAAATATAATAGCAGGCGATGATACAAATTAAACTCTGATAAAAATGATGATATAAAGTAATTATTTTTTTAGCCGTAAAAATTTTCAGGGTGCTTTCTATGCCAAACTTGTAGCCAGAATTTGCTAACCATACCTGCTGACCGGAGCTTGACTTCCCTCAATCTAATCAAGCACCCTGGATTTGGAATTTGGCAGGGTTTGATCACTGGGGGAGCTGACACCAATGCAGTAATGCTGACATGGGCTCTCTCACTGCTGATGAACAACCGCCATGTGCTAAAGAAGGCCCAAGAAGAACTGGACATCCACGTTGGCAGTGAACGACAAGTGGACGAATCGGATATCAGCAAACTGGTCTACCTCCAAGCCATAGTTAAAGAGACATTAAGGTTATACCCAGCAGGCCCACTATCAGGCCCAAGAGAATTCACAGAGGAATGCACCATTGGCGGCTACCATGTCCCCAAAGGCACGCGGCTGACTCTGAACCTGTGGAAACTCCAAAGGGACCCGACCATATGGTCAGAGCCGTCGGAGTTCCGGCCAGATAGGTTCCTCACCACCCACAAAGATATTGATATTAAGGGTCAGCATTTTGAGTTGATCCCCTTCGGAGCCGGTAGAAGAGGGTGCCCTGGAGCAGCATTTGGCATCCAAATGTTACACTTGGTCCTGGCTAGGTTACTCCATGGCTTTGAGCTTTCGACTCCGTCCAATGCACCGGTTGACATGACCGAGAGCGCAGGTCTAACAAACCTCAAAGCCACTCCACTTGAAGTACTCGTCGCCCCTCGCTTGTCCCCTCATCTTTATTAATGAAGACTAAAAAACACAAAATCCTATGCGGAATGCTTGGAATATGATCATATGTTAGATAACCGTTGTAGCTTCGTGTTGAATATACAATGCCCGAGTCTTGTCAACTCGTGTACAATTAGTACTCTGCTTTAGTTAGTTCCCAAAAAAAAAAAAAAAAAATTGAGAAAGTACTCTGTTTTTCTGAGTGGTTTGCATTTTAATTTGGATTTTTTTCTCAAAATAATTGTTTTTTAAAAGTTTTTTTTGTTAAAATAATCAAATGCAAAAGGTTATTTCTATAATAAAGTAAAACGCAATCTTAGATTGCGTTGCAAGTGCAATCTGTATTTTCTGACAAAACGCAGTTTGCAATTGCATTATGTCAAAAAATGCAGGCGCACTACATTTTGTCAAAAAACACAGATTGCACTTGCGTTTTTTAGTCTAAAGTCAAAGACAATGTGCATGTATCTATCTTCATGACTTAATCTATAAGTAAAAAACCATCATGGTTTGGCAATTCACAAATTCATAATATGGTTCATGAACTATTTATAAAGTATTCTTCTAGTAGAACCAAGTTATTTGGAATTTTGACACACTATAGGCGCAACCTGCATTTTCTGATGTCAAAAAACGCAAATTGTACTTACGTTTTTACCTTTATTTTTCTTCACTTTTCAACTTTACTACAAGACGCAGCGTAACCCAAGATTACATTTTCGTTATTAGGAGATTAACATTTTGCATTTGATTATTTTGAAAAAAACACCCTTTTAATTTGGGGAAAGCGCGCTTGGAAAAGAGGGGTGCTATCTAGCTACTAGGTCACACTTCAGTGCAACATCAAGTGAGTTCTATCATCAGCGGACGAGATCCACCTGATCAGGTGATGGCTTACCTCAGCCTGGGTAACATTTTACATTGGAAAACTTCAGTCAATTTCATGTCATGTAGAGAAAAACGTTGAATTGTCAGACGCCCAAACAATTATGTTGATTTCTTATAGCCAATCCATTTATAGTCTACCACTGCTTTGTTTTTTTTTTTTTTTTTTTATGCCAATAATGGAGCCAATACGTTTAAAAGTCCTTTGATGTGATATCTATGGCGTCCTTAGCTGCACTCTCATTTGGAACCAAACCATTAGAATTAACTTAAAAAAAAAAAAGACTCCTAGATGAAATTTTTAATAAAAAAATCAGGTGCTTTTGGTAAAAAAAATACTCAAGAGGCAGATGCCTCTCTAAATTTTCAAAATGATATATACTTTTGTTTATGATTTTAGAAATTTCTCTCAATTTCCCCCTTTAAAAATTTATAAACACCTTTACATTTTTAAAAAATTCTAATTTTATATAAAATTAAGTCTTGTTAGCATGTGTTCTTAGAGTACATTTTAAATAATATTTTGTCAGATTGTACAAAGTATTAAAATTTATGTTTTTATAATTTTCAATACTCCGTATAGCCAAACAAAGTAAGTTTAAATATGGCACATGTCACCATTTGCTCATATATATATATATATATATATATATATAAGCTTATACATATATATTATATAATCATACTGAAATCAAATGCTCATTATTGATTATACAAATCAAAATAAAAACTTTTATTTTTACAAAAAAATTATAAAAAACTTAACCTGAATAAAATAACAATGACAATTTTAAAATTATGGACTAAAATAATAAGTATTGTGGTATGAAATAAAAAGGCCACGAACAACTATATGATTCTATGAAATTTTCATATACAAATTCTAGTTGTATAACATTGTTTTGAAAAAGATGTATGGATGAATTTTTTTAGCTCGGCCAGCGAATGAGAATAGTAGTTATTACAATGTGGTCACTTTTTCAGAGTTGACCATGCAACTAGTTTTGCCCGAATATACTCGATTCTCACGTAGTACCATGTCATTTTTATTTTTCTTAAAATGTATTGGACATTGTCCTGAATTTTTTTTCTTGTTTATCACTTTCGCGGATGATTAATTAATAAAAAGTGCTATAACCATACCCTTTTTCTCTCCCTATTTTCATCTCTCATATGTTTTCAATTAGAAAAATGCTATTTTTTTAAAAATTTTGCATAAAAAACTCTACTTTAATGATGTGATAGTAGCATTATTGTAATTAAATATTATCATAGTGAATGTTTCTTTTAAAAAAATGTTATTCTTACAAAAAAAATTATACAAAATTTGCATACAAAATGATGTAACAATGATAGTTTTGTAATTAAAAACTATTATTGTGGGTGTTTTATTTTAAAATAAAAGGCTCTTATTAAAACACATCATTTGTATAGAAATTTTGTATGAATTTTTTTTAATTGTATATAATTTTACCTTTTATTTTAAAGTAAATAACTCTTATAAACCATATTATTTTTGTGATAAATTTTATTTAAATTTTTTTATGAAAAATATTAACATGTGCTTTTAAAACACAATTTAAACTTGATTTGTCTGATCATATAATACATTAAAATTTATATTTTTTAATGTTAAAAATTATGTTTTTATAATTTTTAATGTTTTACATAATAAGATAAAATAAATTTAAAATGTGCCGTAAGCGCATGTTAACAATTTTTTTTTTTTTAATTTGTACAGCGTTTACTTTTTGACAATGTAAAACCCATCCCTTGTGTCTATCCTCAAAGCCATGCAAGAATCCACTTGGCCGCCCGACACGCTCTGTGCACGCATGCACCGCCAGAGTCTTTAATTAATCTGTCACTAGTTGCTGCCGTTGACCCACGATGTCCCATTTTCCAACCTAATCTTGAAAAAGAACAATACAGGTCCCCTCGCTTGTACGTATTTATATCGCAAATCTATATATTGAGGGTGATTGGCGTGATAAATTATAAGTTATTTTTAAAATTAATTTTATTTTAAAAAATGATGATGCAGCAATCTTGTATTGGCTTGCCCCCAGGTCTGAGATGAACTGTTACTTAGTAGGCCGGTGACCTCCTGCGCTAAAACTTACCGGTGTGATGGGAGCTAATGGTCCTCCGGTGTTTAAGTTAGATTCTAGGAGTTCAAACGTTGGAGAGGAAAAAATGTTCAGGGTTTAGTGTTGCGTACCTGTCAAGGAGCCAATTTTTCTCTTGTGTGTTTGCGTGGTGGGAGTAGGTGGTTCTCCCACGTGGCTGCTTCTAGTTGGAAGATTAGAATGGTGTTAGAGCACTTGAGAGGATCATCTCCACACTCCAGGGTGGCGTGTCAGAACGGTGTCAGGGGCGTGGCGATTGTCACAGGTACAAGCCACATCCACGTCCCTGACGCAGCCCAAGGGGACTAGTGTAAAAAATGGGCCCCTGCGGACGTGGTCGGACGTTGACCCGATCGGAGGATCGTTATGGGTATCCCCTCGGATCGACAAGTTCGAGGACGAACGAGCTGGAGACTTGGTCGGGCGACGATCAAGCGGCACGGGAAGGGCTTCCAGTCTGGTCTGAAAATCCTCGTCATCAAAAAATATAATTAAATATAAATTATTTTTGTAAGTCATTCATCTAAATATATTTTAAAAAATTTATAAAAATAAAATATAAATTACTAAATAAGTTACGTCTAAATATCTTTAAAAAAATTCTCACCAAAGTAATTACTCGCTCTGTCTCCAAAACTTAAACCTAATCTTACGGTGCACGCGAACGGCCCCATCAAAAGCAATACATCTATAATTCATCTACTAATACAAGTAAACATGAAAGAAAAAAATATAGTATTTGAGTTCTACACGCCACAAGTTTGTCGCAATATTACGGACTCTCACTTTGCATAGTTCTATGATGAAAAAAAATAAAGAATTTAATCAATGCAATCTTTTTAGAATTCGAATCCTCTCTATTTTACAGATGAAAATGTACATTTTCATTCTTTTTTTTCTTTTTAACTGAAGAGTTGGAGAAATTTCAACGGATGTCACTAGAATAGTAAAGCTCACACGCAAAATGGGCATGTGGGACAAAGTTCATTGATGTTAGCATTGAATACTGATTTTCCTTTTGTTTTTTTGTGGGGTTCATTTCAACACTGATACGCTGAAATGTTGATACATAGAGCAAGCATCGATAACGGACATGGGTTTTGGTGCCGTTGAAAACAACATCTATGACCCATTCCATTTTGTCCGGCTAGCTTCGTTTTTATTTTTTATTTTTTATTTATGTTCAACAATATTAAATTAATGAGTAATGTTATACTAATAAAATTTCTTACAACATGATATCTAAGAGTCTTTTGACTTTAAAATAAAATACTATTATAATGAATTTTATTTATAAAATTGTTATTGTAAGATATTTTGGTGTAAATTTGTAAGAATATTATTTTCTTAAATTGATTCAACTAAAGAAAAAGAGAGAGAAAAAAATAAAAAAATATTATTCTTCTCATAAAATTTGTATAAAATTGTTTATGTGGCAGTAATATATTTACCAATGAGAGCCACCCTTACATGTGTTTTATTTTTAAATAATTAATCTTATTTAATAATATTATTTTAATTATAAATTTTATATAAACTTTTAGTTTGTATAACATGACAAAATAAACAAATAAATAGCACAAAGTAAAAACCAATAACCCAACAAAAAAATGAATAGGACACTTACATTATTCATCTCCTTGAAGATTTGGTCTGTACCTTTATATAATCCCAAAAGCTACCAAGGAATTATCAGCCATGGAGTTCCTCTTCCCATTCTTGACTGCTATGGCGGGCATATTTGCTTTTCCTCTGTTTCTCTACTCTATTCGGAGGATATTAACTCGTGGTGATAGAGACACTACTGGTAAGGGAAGAGTACAAGCACCGGAAGCTGCCGGTGCTTGGCCTTTAATCGGCCACCTCCATTTGTTAGGTGGACCCAAACTGCCACACGTGATGCTTGGAGCCATGGCCGATAAGCACGGACCCATCTTCACCATCCGGTTAGGTGTCCACCGAGCCTTGGTGGTGAGTAGTTGGGAAATGGTTAAAGAGTGCTTCACCACCAATGACAAGGTTTTCGCCAACCGCCCAAAAGTCATAGCGGTGGAGCACATGGGTTACAACTATGCCATGTTCGGTTTCAGCCCTTACGGGCCATACTGGCGCGAAATTCGCAAGATTACGACCCTCGAGCTCCTGTCTAACCACCGGCTTGCCATGCTTAACCATGTCCGCGAGTCTGAGGTGAAGGCATCGATAAAAGGCATTCATGAACTGTGGGCCAAGAACCAGATTTCTTCAAATAAGGTGCTGGTGGAGATGAAGAGATGGTTTGGGGATATAACCGTGAACATGATTTTCAGGATTATTGCAGGGAAACGATTCACGGAGGGAGACACGGCGGAGCGTGAGCAGTGCCGCAAGGCGTTGAGGGAGTTTTTTGAGCTGATGGGTGTGTTTACGGTAGCTGATGCGCTTCCGTACTTGAGGTGGTTGGATTTTGGGGGACATGAGAAGGCCATGAAGAAGACGGGGAAAGAGCTGGACTTTGTGCTTCAAGGGTGGTTGGAGGAGCATAAGCAGAAGAAGAAGAAGAGTTCCGGCGAGGGCAACGGCGAGGGTGAGGAAGACTTCATGGACGTGATGTTGTCAATTCTTGATGGTGTTGCACGTGAGCCACCTAATTTTGACGCTGATACAATCAACAAATCCACGTGTCTGGTACGTGTTACATAACCACTCTGATTGATCAATTAAGGAAATTTCTAGCGTAATTGTCGATTTTGTACTAGCCAACATCCGTTTTAGGAGAAATTATTCGGTGTCATTCAATTACAAGTAAATACATATTTTTATTTTAAGTTAATTGGCTTAATTTTTAAGTTTATTGATTTAATTTTTAAAATAATAAAAATAATAATTTTTTTAACATGTTTATATTTATTACTTATAATTAATTAAGTACACTACGTCATTGAGTACACTACGTCATCAATTAATAAAAAATAAATGATATATTTATTTATAATTAGTTAAACATATCACACCATCATAATAATGTGGCGTTTCGAATTTTAGCTTAATCAATATATTACTGTTATAGTGTGTTTTTAGGTTACAATTTGAATTTACGACTATAAATATTATATATTTGTTATAAATAATTCATATTTTTAGCTGAGTGATTGTTTGATTTTTTATTTTTTGAGTAAGTAAAACAATTACATTAGGACCGGAAAAAAGGTTTGCAATTTCAGAAGGACAAAAAAAGAGCAAAATAAAGAATAGTATTTGAAATCATCCCGTGTTCAGTAGTTCACTTGAGTTGCATTATTAGCACTAGCATTAAAGGAGCGCAGCTTAGCACCGCCAATGCCCAACTGTCTCGCACACACCAATCTCCACCATTATCTCTTCTAGTTGGTTTGTCTGACGAAACCGCCTCTCTCCTTCTCTTCTCCAAACGGTTCAATTTCCCTTTTTTGTGAAAGTAAGTGAAACGGGTGGAGCTGAGGTTAGTTCAGTAACAGTGACCGACGTCTCATCCTTCCACTTTCCGTAATATTTGACCGTCGAATGTACCAAAAAAAAGAAAGTGAAATAGTTTTAGATGCAGAGGATCAAGATTATACTGCAAGGATGATCCTCGTCTCCAACCCAGCTATATATTCAATAGAAAAGCCCCTACCACTATTAAACTAGCTCGCAAGTCCAGAAACAAGACTAGAAGCGATGATTTTGAGCCTCTGGTCCGAAACATTCTGGTACAGACCGGTGCAATCCAGAAAATGGCATGGGATGGATCTGCCCATTTTTTGTAACTTTTTTTTTTTTGCTTTGGTCTAATGTGGTACGTACTGAGCTGAGCACAAAATCATAATGTCAACTATGGTTTGTGTAGTATTATTTGATAAGGAAAATGAAGGAGTAGTAGTAGAAGCTCATAATTGGGATAGTCAGTATTGTAGACGGTCATATTAGAAATTACTTTGGTGTGTATATATAGAAAGCAATGTACAAAGAGTGTTAAAAAATAAATTCCCATTTCAGTATGTGTTGGTAGTAATACTTTCAAGATAACAATGGGCATTGACCTTTTTTAATTAATAAGAAACTAAATAGCCCCATTATTTTGTATAGACATTTCTTTGTATTTCTGTTTACACTGCACTAGTTGCAAAAGATTGCAATATTATAAATACTAAATTATTTACTTCTATGCCACAAACAATAGAGAGTAAATTGATTTTGAGTACCTAATCAAAAGTCACCAAGAAATAACATTACTGACATAGACAAGAAATTATGAACTTGGACTTTGAAAGCCTACAATAAGCCTTGGAGAAAAATGGGCACTTGGTTGCTTTTTTTCAATCTAGATGTCAAGATCTTATCAAGTTAACAATTATTAAATTACACAAAAGATTTCAGAGCATAAACAACTTCCAAATCAAACGCACCTTGTAATTGCGACGGTAGACCAGGTGGAATATCATGTTCAACGGGTGTCAAGCCGATAGTCCAGGCTGAGAAGGCACTTTATAGAAGTTGAGGATGCATCCAACTAGGTTGATTGATCTCCAACTTCTGTACCGTATCAGGTTGTTCTAAAACTTTCACATATATATATATATATATATATATTATGTTGGTTATGTAACTTATGTGAGTGTCCGGCTGTAGCTCGACTAATCACCTCATTAGTACGAAAGACAGACCTCTATACTAGGACTAGGTCATCCAGCCAGCTAACAACTTATACTTCTAGAATGTTAGATTTTTTTTCATATTCTTACAACCAAACACATCAATTAATTCCATCCTTTGTGACCATTGTAGAGTCTTACTTTAGGAGCCACGGATAGCACAACAGTTTCTCTTACATGGGCTCTAGCTTTGCTACTCAACAACCGCCATGCATTGAAGAAGGCCCAAGATGAGTTAGACATCCATGTTGGTAGAGAGAGGCCATTGAAGGAATCAGACATGAATAACCTGGTCTACCTCCAAGCAATAATCAAGGAGACACTGCGATTATACCCAGCAGCGCAACTCTCACCGCCGCGGGAGGCCGTGGAGGACGGCAATGTGGGTGGCTACCATGTCCCTGCAGGCACACGCCTCTTTGTAAATCTCTGGAAGGTCCATCGCGATCCTCGAGTGTGGTCGGAACCCTGGGAGTTTCAGCCAGAAAGATTTCTCACAACCCACAAGGATGTCGATGTGAGAGGCCAACATTTTGAGTTGATTCCTTTCGGAAGTGGTAGAAGAGCCTGCCCTGGAATCTCTTTTGCACTTCAGGTTATGCAGTTTATGCTTGCTAGTTTCCTACATGCATTTGAGGTCACAACTCCATCTGATGAGCCTGTTGATATGACTGAGAGCTTTGGATTCACCAACATCAAAGCCACCCCATTTGAAGTCCTCCTCACTCCGCGCTTGCCTGCTGAACTCTATGCTTGATTAAATCTTATTAGAATGGTGACCAAGAGATGGAACTGGCCTTGCTACAAATTAAGAAAAAGGCAAAAAAAGAAAAAGAAAGAAATTAAATGATCGATGTCCCGCTTCGTCAGCAGATCTTCATAATACTTGACTTTGTTTTGGATGTCACTAAGACATAAAATACTGTTATGTGTGCTCTGATTGCTCTTAATTTTATTGTGTTGATAAATGCGTAGTACTTAATATGACACCCCTGAAGAAAAGAGTTCATGTCCACTGTATTGTTTGTTGGTATCCATTACAAACTCGGATGACCCCGTCTCTTTATTATTATTGATTAAGTAGGAGAAAAACTAGTATCTTATGTCATATGTAGTATTCTAACTTGTTAAACGGTAACTAGAATTTTTGTCTAATAAAGGAAAATGATATGTACCCAATTGAAGGAGCTATAGGAGTATAGGTTCTCACAGTAAGAACTAGCCCACCAAGTTCTATGATCTTGGGCTTTATCTGTTCAAAAGGGCCTTGTCTCTCCTGTTTGATATTTTTTACTTTGGCATCAAATCTTATCTACTTAACTAGGTTAACGAGATTTCCTGAAAGTTGAACGCTCAATATTTGAGCTTTCCATTGATTTTGAAGACTTATTTTCCTTTTTCAAATCCCACATCCTTTCCTTCACAGGTATCGAATTGTCGCTTGCAGCTTTATTGAAAAATAATAGCACAATAGCGCGCACTGGCGCTCACACGAAGAACACTGGCCTATGAATTTTGAGTTTTGCGCTCTATGTTTTGTTGAGTAAAATTGAAGTTAATCTGTATTTTGAATTTGTTGAATTGGAATTTGTTGTCTCCTTCGTTGCTACTCGTGGTTTGGTGGGGTTTGCGGCTTCGTTACCCCTTTTTGCTCTCTTCTACCCCTTGGTGGCAATGAATTTAACTGAGTCACCAAATTCTAAAGAAGTTTGAAAAACCAACGCTCCTTGCTTGATTGACAAAACTAATACTCCACGTAGATCCTTCATCACATACTCTGTGAAGATTGATTTGACACAGATTATCTACTAACAAGTTCTTCACATACTGAAAAAGATTTGTATGATTACATAAATCATGGAGTAAAACACTTTGTTAGAAGAAAAAATAAAAATAAAAATCAAATTGAAGAACGGAAGAACATGAACCTTCGTGTTGTTTGAAGCCAAGTTATTTTTCATGTCTTTGTCACATGAGGTGACCTATTGCTAAAATGAGTTTCATAGCATCCTTCAAGCAGTTTGTTGAAAACATATGGGTAACACGTTCTTTTATAATACATAATGTATTAATGATTGTACTTTTTTCTTGTATGTTTGAGTACTTTTAAAACCCATTTGGTATAATTTTTTAAAAATTTTTTATTTTATTTTTTTAGTTTATAAGAAAAAAAACTAAATTTTTTTTACTTTTTTTACTTTTAACAAGATAAAGCAAACAGAAAAAACAAAAAAAAATAAAAAAAAAACTTTAAAATCTTAAATTTTTTACTTTTAAATAAAAAAATTTAAAAAAGCATAACGTAACTGACCTTTAGAAGTACCCGTTTGCAGTTAAGCGGTATAATGTTGAAGAGGAGAATATTGGGAAAAAAAATACACCTTGGTACTTGTTTTTGTCTTTATCTCTTATTTATTTTTTGAGCTTGGGTATATATACGTGTATACACATACGTCTACTAACCGATAATTCATTGACTGCAGGGTTGGATGAGATCTAGTATCGGCTTTTGGCGCACTTTTTTATTGGACAAGAGGTGTCCCATTTGATTTTACTCAGCCTATGGTCAAGGAGGAATATGATGTGTCCATGGAAGGATGGTGTCCCATCTGACTTTTTTTAATTATGAAAGGATGTTTTTGGGAAACTGTTATACCCTTGTATCATTACTAAATGGTATAAAGTATTGCAAGGGATAATTTTGCATGTTTATAGAACAAATGCACATTCAAGCAACTACATTCTTGTATAGAGAGCCAAAACTGCTACCTCTTTCATTTGCAGATCACACTATCAAACGAAGATGTATTTTTCAATATTTACAACACAGTTTGGATAATTTTTTCATATAATAATGCTTTCATTTAACATACCAACAGCAAAAATTTACCACAAACTCTGCTCATCGAGAAATTATTTTATATTATGTAAAAGTCTTGCGCTAACAGCTAGGACAGTCTCTACTATGTGTAAAAGAGTCATGAAAAGAATAAAAGTAAAATATATCTTTTATAATGTTAATGAGTAAGAGTGATTGAAGAGACATGTTCATTTTAAAAATGATGTCACGTGGCTTATTGTTATTCACTCGAGTCCATAGGCAGAGGGCGGCACTTGTTCCCTTCGAAAATGTGACAAATACCCACTTTTTATCTCTTTTCCTAAAAATTTGACAAAATTTCTTACTATTCTCACTCTTTATTTTCCTTTCTCCCTATCTTTCACAAATTATAAACAGACTCTAAAATTTCAAGCCCCTGCAGAGCATTCGAGTAAATGAATGAAAAGACTTATTATTTTTGAAGACTCACTTGAACAAGTGTGAGCTTTTTGGTGAACGATATGTTGAGAGTGATCTTTGTTATGCTTTAATTCTTTTCCTTTTATTTTTACTGTATCAAAAAGGAAAAAAAAAAAAAGAAAAAAAGCACACTGCATACAGCCGAGGTCTTGGTCCAGTCAATGACCTCCTACAACTCCCACCAAATTATATTGCATGCCTCTTTTTCTCTCTGTCTCAAAGTTGACTAGCCACAGCCAATTTGGGTTAATTTTGTTCGTAGATGGTTAATTGCTTTATTTTTATTTTTTATTTTATATTAAAAAAAGTAAATTAAATCTATAACCTCAATACATGAATACATGAATAGGGGCGCTACAACCACCGCTAAAATAGCTCTACTACTCGGCTAATTATTTAACTCCCCTTAATTCAAAGCCAGTAACCAATTGGCCCCTACCCTCTCCGCACGCACCACCAACCTCTTGTCGTGTTTTTATCTTTTGTTTTTGGTGCTCCTATCCATTTTTTAAATAAGCGGATTTTTGATTTGCGAATCGAATCTCCAAAAATAATGTTACAGGTCCCACTCATTTGTGTATACTGTATACGTATATATCTCCATTACACTATTAGAAAACTGATCCTCCGAAATAATAAGAAATCGCTTTAACTAAACCCGTAAACCTACCCTAACAGAGGATGAGTATGTGCCAACAGCCAATAATACAGTCTCATCACATGGACGCATCAAAACCGCTTCCACATTACAGCTATTAGCTATATATATATATATATATATAATAGTATTTAATTACAAAGAACGCTTCCACATTACAACTATTAGCTAATGATATTTAATTATAAAATTGTCACTATTACTGTCACATTATTCTGGTAGTTATTATTGTACTATTCTAAATTGAGTTAACATTAATTATGATTATTTTTATAAACACGGGTTGGACCAGATCTGGATGAGACAAACATAGTAAGCCCAATAAGGTTGTGATCTGCCGTGTATGGGCTAGTGTGCACTTATTAAATTAATGTGGTTTGACGATATTTAGTGTAGGTCTGGATAGTCAATTGAGCCATTTATGAAGGAGCCCAATGTGACTAGGGTTTTAATATATATAGAGGCTAAGTCTCCCCTCTTCCCCTATCAGATTGGTTTTTCATAAAATTTCGTCATACAGAGAGTGGGTACAGAGAGGAAGACTTGTCACTAACGCGTGTTCTTCAGGATTATAACTACTGCTTCTTTGGGTTAAATAATCATGGAGCAAACAGGTAAGTTTTGCATCCTTCTTAAATCTT